>JACEGR010000647.1:0-235319 GCA_014170235.1 Listronotus bonariensis
GGACAGAGATAGATCGCATTTGCAGGATTATGTCTGAAATTTTGGTCAGATTTAATACCAAAAATGTAATTTGGCCTAATGGTTCTGAGATGGCCATACTAGTAACTTTCTTGGAGTCAATTTAGTGAGATATATGAAAATTGTATATTAAATTTAGTTCGCGATATTGCCGCAAGTAGCGCTGCTAATATACACCGGCGTATATAAAAGTTTTATGTTGAGTATTATTTTGATTCTTTTTACAGAAGCATTTTTTGATGCAAGGCAACACTGTACAACTTAACCAAAAAGTATACAGGTGTTGTTTTAAGCATTATTATGATTCATTTTAAAATTGTATAAATAAAAGCAAATAGCGCAAAGGTAAAACATAATATGGGCTACTTAAATTTTTTAAATATATAAACACCCAATTCGAGAAAATTAAAAGACCTATTTTTGATTTATTTTGTTTAAACTTAAAAAAAACATTTTGCCAACTAAAAACTTATTTTTACAACATAGTCTTCATCACATTTAAAAAAAAGTTTTTCAATGTTACCACAATGAGTAAAAGTAATAAATTGTTCCTATGTATATTAGCCCTATTATTAATTATTTGCTTACAGAAAAGCTTTTCGTTTTTGTTTATCGCCCTGCTGTAAGGAGATTTATTACTTTTTATCGGTATTTTTAGGGCTCCTGCTATGAGGAATTAGTCAGTATAATTTTAATTTTTCCAGCTCCTAACACGTATGGCCACAGTTACGCATTCGTATACAGTCTTATTAGAGAAGCCCCGAACTTACCATTTTTCTTTTCGTTTTTTTGATTATTAGAGTGTCCAGGCTGTAGAACCTGCTGCACACAGAGGTTGTCCCGTTTTCCCCCAATCCTATGGCGTAGCTACTATGGAGCTAGGAGGGGCAGTGCCCCGGGCCTACCAAGTTTAGGGGGCCTCTTGGAGTTAAGAGGGGCCCCCAAGCTTAGCAGTAAAAAGAAACTGTGTGAATGCAGGTAAAAAAGGTAAGGACCTTTTTGCCTCGATAAAGAAAATAAATAAGAAGAAAAAAGACATCTATGATAGATGTAGGTGCAAAAAGGTAGAGACCTTTTTTTTAGTTTTTACTTTTCTTGAGATAAGGGCCCTATTTTAGTTTTTGCTCCAAGGCTCCTGCTGACCTAGCTACGCCACTGTCCCTATCTTTAAATATTAAAATCCCGTGTCAACAAACAACCTCTTACCTTACTTAAGCCACCCGTGGTATGCTAGTGTTTAGTCTTTTAGCTTTCGTGGACTGTCAAAAAAAACATTACGTATTTATTTTCAGAATCTTTACACAGTGTTTTTTTTTATTTTTTATCTTTGAAAAATTTTCGAAGGCCAAAAGACCTTATACTAACGTAGCGTCTTAAGCGAGGTAAAAAGTAGTTTGTTAATGGGGGACTTAAATATCTGAAGAAGAAGAAAAGACTTTCGTGAGCAGAGGGTTCCATGTTCTACAGATTCTATGGATAGAAAACCAGGCAACGTGGGAAGTTCGGGGCCTGTCTAGTAGGACCATATAAGGATACAGATCCAGCGTGTCCCAGGATAGGTGTTACAAGAGGACAAATGGACCAAATTTTTTTAAATTTTAAATTGGCATTTTGAAAAAACCGGTCGCATGGTCAAAAACTAGTAAATGTAAAATATTACTCCAATTTGGATTATACAGCTTAAAACTAAAAATATAAAAAAATGTTTAAAAGTTAGGTACATTTATTTTTAAAAATAAAGCAAAATTTTAAAAGTGTTGAAGAAAATTGAATTTTATGTCGAAATTTAAAGTTGAAGCATAAAAGTACAGAATTTTTTTTCTTTATGTTTTAAAACTTTAACTTGGCAAAGGGACGCATAATTTAAAAAAAAAACTAAATATGTTTTATAAAATTCGCTATCTTGTGTCGAGTATTTAGGTATTAATGCCTCCTAACATAAGAAAGTAAGAAAATGACAAAATTATTATTTTTTTTACTTTAATGCTTTAACTTTAAATTTTTATATAAATTTTAATTCTTTACAACATTTACTTATACAATCTTGTTCTAATTTTAAAAATACTGGAACTTTACTCTTGGTCAGTTTCCATATTTTTAGTTATACTCGCCATGTATATTGCCAATGACAGAAGTAAGCAATGGAGGGGTTAATGGAGGCAATGTATAGAGTGGTACGAGTTTCTCTGTGGGGAACCGCAAGATAAGGAATTATACAGAATTATTTCTTAAAGCAGAAGCCGTGAAAGTACTTACCAAAAAGCGACAGATTCCCTGCAGTCCGACGATAAGCAAGAGAATGGAGTATTTTTGTAAGCAAAGGATTATTAATAAGCCGAACAGCTCGTCTTTAAATAAAATTATTAAAGATATGCTCTATATTGGTTAGACGGATTCATTTATTGGATGGTCTTTTTGTTAGGTACACGCCTGGAAAGAATGGGACCGCTTCGGTCCTGATCCCGGGGTATACTAGCTGACCCTGTTCAGCCCTATTGACCCTTATTGCCTTTGCTCGATACTGAAGTATCTTTAGGAAAGCTAAAAATCAATTAACTCATTACCTTTTTTGTCTTACAAATAATAAATACACCAGTTACTTATGACACTCATGACACATATGTCAAACTATTTTCAGTTTGAGATTCTAAAAGCACAAAATTTAATCATTTCTAATTTAAAAATTAGTTAGTTTTTATTTTTATTTTTTAAGTTCATTTTTAACTTGACAACGGTGGCAGACTTGCCACCAAAACGTCGTTTTTTAATTCGAATTTTGGGTTTTTGGGAGGTTTTCTTTTATTTTGTTTCAGGCGACCGGCAAGTTCATAGGGGTCAATAGGGCTGAACAGGGTCAGCTCGTATACCCCGGGACCAGGACCGAAGCGGTCCCATTCTTTCCAGGCGTGTACCTAACAAAAAGACCATCCAATAAAATTATGTTGTCGGAAAACCTTAGATATGAGAACAAAATTTAGAAAATAATAAATAAGTATCTTTTATTCTCCTTTTTTAGTTTTTACAAAGAATTGAGAAAAGTTAAATAAAAAATTTTAGATGTCCTTCAGAGAAAAGTTGTTCACTTTATTAATTATTTGCTTACAGAAAAGCTTTTCCGTCTTGTCCATCGCCCTACTGTAAGAGATCTATTACTTTCTATTAGTATTTCAGGGCTTCGAGGTATTAGTCAGTATAATTCCTCTTCTTCCAGCACCCAACACGGAGAAACGTAGTGCCACACTTATGCCTCAATAGTTATGTTATATTATAGTCATACTTTTGTTGACAATAGTACCCAACACTGCAGGTTTCAGATTCCCAAACCAATCTCTAAGCCTGACTTGGATGTCAAACGCAGGGCGATGCAGATATATCTTTCACAGGACCTTAATCTAATACTGGATTTGGGCGCCCAAAATCTCGTCCAGTTTAATGCATCCGAAACACAATTATGTTCCATGTCCAGGAAAAAGTCAAATACCTATCCTTTACTTTGGAGCGGCCAAGTTCTGCAGAGCAAAGACACATTTGTTCTTGTGGGCGTACCATTTGGGAATAAACTTAACTGGCATAAACACATTATACCTATACTCACGGCAGCTTCAAAGAGCTTGGATTTCTCTTTTAAGCAAAAAGTATTTTTCCCTTTCCAATTTATACACTTTGTATGTATCTCAAATCCGACCCCGTCTGGAATATTGTTCTCATATCTGGGGGATAGCGTCCCCCACAATACTGAGTATTCTTGCTTCCATTCAAAGAAGAGCGTTTCGCCTTATTAACGATCCTTTGCTCACAGATAGGCTTCGTTTTCTTGCCCATCGTCGGACTGTAGGGAATTTATCACTTTTTTATAGGTACTTCCACGTCTTCTGCTCCTAAGAATTGTCCAGTATAATTCCTCCACTTGCAGCTCCCAACAGAGAAATTTGTGGTTCCGCACGTATGCCTCCCTGTACGGTCTAACTGGACAGGCCCCGAACTTATCACTTCACTCTCAACAATAATAAATTAAGGTCCAGTAAAAGAGATATCTGCATCGGCCTGCGTTTGATTTCCAAGTCGGTCTTACAGATTGGTTTAGGAATCTTAAAATCTGGATTAAAAGGCGAAAGCTAACTCGGCAGTAAAATACACTTTTTATCACGTCAAGTGTTATTAAAAATAGTTTTACTGGTTTATTATTTTTATTAACCTCGCGTGATTAGAATAGCTATCATATTACAGATTTCGATAATTTATTAATAATGATATGAATCTTATAAGTCGATAATGAACGATTTTTTCATTGTCAAAAATACGTATAAAGTGAAAGTTATAAATCTCCCAATCGGCTTTCAACTTCTAAATATAAAGAAAGAAATATTACTTTTAATAAGCTATTCCAGTAGTTGTGGCAATAACATAAAAAAATATTTTTGTAACTAATATCGTAAATTCATATTACGAGCTACCATGTTGAAGTTGTAATCCACTGGTATACGGAATGTGGAGTCAAAATACTTTGCATTTTAAAATTCTTTCATCAAATAAAAATTGTCCGATTTGGCAATGATGCCGGAAGCAGTAAAGACTAAATAATAAAAAAATTATTCAAAGACGGACGTACAAAAGACCTAACTTTAAAAGGCTTGTATATTGCCTGGTTTCAAAAAGTAGGTGTTCTATAAAGAGGCAATATGTGACCAAAAATAAAAAAATGAATATATTTTTTTAACAAGATCAAAAAACAAATTATATGGGGAGACGTAAAATAAAAAGATAAGGTAATATTCACGCTATTTTTTCTCTAAGTCAGCTGCTTCTGGGGGATGCAGAATTGTTTGAATATGAAAGGATGCAATATAACCGCAAGATGTATATATATATATATATATATATATATATATATATATATATATATATATATATATATATATATATATATATAAAAAAATTCAAATAGGGCATCCTATGATGATCTTACGTCTTGATTTTGGCAATAACGGATATTTCAAAAGAAAAATTACTTTTTTGAATGAGAACCTTTATTTTTATTGTAAAAATGGAATGCAAATTTTGCATCCTACAGTTTTAAGTTAATGTTTTAAAATGCCCAAGATTTTCTTTGGAAATATAAATTTAAAAAGTAAATTAAAACCTAAAATTGTTATGAAGAGCTCCTTACAACTTTAAGTCAGTGTCTCTAGTCTGGTCTCTCTCTCTCTCGCTCTTTGATCTCTAACCCTGAAAGCCCGCGTTCAAGGTTTTTAAAAATAGCGTCCTTGGTGGGACTGCGTTATCCAAAGGTACTGTAAAATGTAAAATGCAAAAATTGTATGTTTTTCAGTGCTTGCACAAAGTTGACGAAACAGGCCAAAGATGGGTTAAAACTTTAATTGCCCACAGTACTCCAGTGTTTACGAATAAAAGCCTTAGTGAGTTCTATTTAAAATAGAAAAAGTAAAATAGTTTTGTTTAATTTTCTTTCATTTTTGATTTAAAAAAAATCCCATTATTTATTTTTTTGGTTAAAAACATGTTTTATATAATAAAATTAATAATTGACCTTGTTACCTGTTTACCTAAAACTCTTAACCCTAAATATATATTTTCTTAATTTCATTTTTACATTCTTTTTTTACTTTTTTCTATGGTTCTTAGTATTAAGGATATTAAAAAATAATTATTTTACTAATAAACCTTTTTACTATTGATTACAATTTTCTTTTTAAACCCGTTTAGTACTCAAGCTTTAATTTTATCAGCATTAAATAAAGCAACACTATAAGTCTTGTTTATACACAACATTTCTCAACGTTTCCAAAGGGGACCTTATTGGATTAAACTGTAAGTCCCAATTTTAGCTTCCCTGTTATCCTTATATACAAACACTGTTACTTTTTAATCCTTTTTCCAACTCCGATAGGGCTAATGCTCCGTAAGTATCGTAATATTTTTCTGCCTCCCTTTTTGGGTGTTTTAATTGTGAAAAAATCAGTTGGATTAGAAGATATGGCAAGGATTAAAGAACAAACTGAAATTAAAAATTTTTGCTAACTAACTTTAGGTTTTTATTTCTTCTTAAAATAAACAAGAAGAAAAGAAGAATGTTTTTCTTCTTTTTTTATTTGGCCCTATTCTCCAATTTATGGTGTCAAATGCGTGATTAACGTATTGTCGCTTAAAATCCTATTTTTTGTTCAAGATTTTATAAATTTCAAACGCAAAACTACCATTTGAGATTAAAGAATTGCTTACCTGACGAGCAAAAATAAAGTCACTCTTGTAATTGTATATTTTTTGATATTTTTGTTTTTAAGGTTATATTTAAATTATTTGTAAATTATTACGCTGTCAATATTATATTTAAAATGTAATTTAATTTATTATTAGAAATACTAATAAATGAGACAACTTAACTATCAACAACATGTATTTTCTTCTTTTGCGTTAGTAACATATTCGGGTTAATAATATTCAACTTTTGCAGTAAAAACTTTCTGAGCTTCTCGACATTTGTTATACATTAGGTCTGTCTTTCGATACGCCGTCTTAACGTATTCCAGATTTTGTTTATAGAATTCATGTCTGGACTGAGTGTTGGCCATTTTAACGTCCAAATGCTGGCGCTCTGTTAACCATAAGCAGTTTCGAAAGGTGTATTGCACAAATTTAAAACGTAATAACTTTTTGAGCCACTTTGTATGTATTTTTTTATATGTTTCTTTGACATATTTTAAATTAAAAAGGTATACTTGGTAAATTAATGTTGATTTGGGCAGCCGTTTCTAAGATATCTGAATTTTAAAAAATCACTTTCTGTATGGCAAGGTATAAGCTATACAGCGTGTTTCAGAATTAGATGCTAATCTTTTAAAGTATGAATCCCTACGGGATTTTACGAAGAAAAGTTCATATAAACTTATGTTCTAAAAGCCTTAACTTTTGAGATGCAGAATGGTAACAAAGATTATTTTTTAAAACTTTACCACCCTATTTTTTTAAAAATAAGTCTTAAAACATAGATTTATTTGAACTTATTTTCTTAAAAATACCTTATTATTCACACTGTAAAAGATAAGCATCTAATTCTAAAACACACTGTATAGCTTAGATCTGGCTGGACAGAAAGTGATATTTTTAAAGCCAAATATCTCAAAAACTGTTACTTAAATCAAGTATACCTTTAATATGTAAAATATGTTAAATAACAAGAATGTTTCTTTAATAGTTGCATACAGAGTGGTTTAAAGAAGTTATTTGGTTTTTAATTTGTTTAAGATACCGCAGGTGGCGCCCCTAAAGTTATTAATTAAATTAATAGCAGATTCTTATGTTCCACCTTCCAAAAACCCCTTTTAGCCAAATATTGTGGCAATACACCCATTATTACTAAAATTATTTATAAAGAACTAAAACCAGAATAAATTTTTAATACCCTGTATCTCCGAAATCATGCACTTTTGTACTAAAGTAAATTGGGTTAAATGGTCCTATTTTAGCCTCAGGAGTGTGTGGTAGCTTTTTTTTCCGTACATTTTAGAGACCCTCTATATATATCTAAATGAAACCCACCGAAATTCGACGACTTTAATATAGCTTAATAAAACGGTAAAAAAATATTAACTGTATTTACAAAAATAATCTGATTTTTTGTTGTCAGAACTAACTTCTACAACATTAATCAAAATATGACAAACATATGTCATAGCGCACTAGAAGAGTTTAAAAGAATCCGATTAAGGCGCTTTATTTAAATCACTAATCGTCTAATTCGACGGGGGTTCAATCTACTTTTCTGTTTAAAACCGTGGCATCAAAACGTAAATATGTGCTAGCTCAAAGGAGCAATAGAAATCCCTGACGTAAGTTAAAATACAACGTTAGAAATTAGTCAAATGTCCGTAATTGTCATAGACGGTTTTCGATATTTTAGACTTCTCCAATATTTTTAATAATTTATATGTAAAAGTTAAGTGAATAGAAATATAACGGGTGCCCATATTTTTAGTGCCTTACTGTCCTTTAGTCTTTAATCTTAAACATTGTAAACGCATTTTTTTTGGGATGCGAATGTGAAGTGCCGTTTTATGATTTTAATATTATACTATTACTGTGAAGTGATAGGATTGTTATTATAAGTTGTTATTATTAAATATACCGCACCGATATACAGAAAAGTCGAACAAGTTCTCATTTTAAAGTGAAGTATTCTCAAATGAAACAAGAACGTAAAGCTGAGTGGGGTATTTAATGTAAGTTGTAAATATTTTCATTTCCCTTTGCCTTAAAGTTTTATAAATATAATAAAGCAGCTAATTAAATATTCTAATGTCTAAATTAAAACGTCAACGCGTCTTTTTGGTGATAATATAAGACCTGCCCTAATCTCAATATGACGTCACGTAATGTGACGAAACATCAAAACCTCTAAAAGAGAATAATAATAAAATATTCCAAAAACGTTTATGTAAATTTTGTTGTAAAATAACAAAATAAGGTCGATATTTAGAATGTAACTAAAGTATCTTTAACAGTAAAACATAAATGACATTATAAAAAACGTAAAAACACAAAGGAAACTTTAGGACTTAAATGTTTCAGCCAAAATTTTTATTAAGAAACGAAAAGACCGATCTTTATTTAAAAGGTTACAAATAAAAATAAGAAAAAGTAACATTTAATAAAAAAGTTTGAATATAATTTATTCTTTATGTCAGATATTTTTCATGGACTGTTTCTCGCTTTATAACTTTTTTTTGTTTGTTTTCTAATTTTACCAAGTTTTCCACTTTCCAGCGCCATATTATTAAAATTATTTAAAATGTAAAAGGCGACATAAAATTAAAAAGAGTTGTGCTGTACTGTTTTTGACTAAGCGTTAATTAGAATTTATAAAGCTGTAAAGTTAAAAAAAAAGTACCTACCTAATGCATTTTCCTTCTATATATAGGGTATTTTTTGAAAAACAAAGTTGCCTCTTTTTAAATTTGTTAATGTATTCAGTGCCGGACGAAGCTTTTCTTTGAACTAAAGCGAAGTATATGTTTTTGACCCCCCTTTGGAATTAGATACAAAAGACCATTAATTTTTTTGCGGTTTCTGGCTTTGAAAATGCGCCCTCTTCCAGTTATTTGGCGCTTTTTCCTCCGCTTTACACGGTAATCTAACTAAAGAAAAAAGGACCTCGAGTCTTTCCTTACCATGACCTTTTTCTTTTCAGCCTATTTTTGCGTCTACAGTGTTTAAGATTAATAACAACAAAATATTTGTTAGGTCAGTTATTTACTAAAAATAATAATTGTTAATTCCTAGGTTGTTTAGGATAATAAAATATTTTTATATATTTAACTTTTATTCTTAAACTTTAAATTTTAAAATAAAATTTAATTTTTACAGCATTTACTTATAAAATTTTGTCATATTTTTAAAAATATAGGTACTTTACTCATGGTCATTATTTTTAGATATAAATTGCTCTGCACATTACCCAATAAAAGGACGTTTAAAAATTAGTGGAATATACACTGTTAAGCATGTAATTAACTCACCCTAAATCTGACGCGTTTAAAAATTTCTAATAGATATATTTTTGTTTTTACTATTGGCCCTATATACGGGGCTCATATTTGGTAAAGGTGCTTAACCAGGTACAAGGTTTCCTCCGTATATTAATCTGCCGCGCTGTAGTAAATTTTAAAATCCCTTATTTTGCCTCCCCACCATTATTACATATAATAATATAGGTCACTTTAGTAAATTATATCCCTTGCCCTTCGGGCTTGAGAGTTAAACTTTTCTTGCGAGAAATATGTGATACAACTCTGGTTAACATATCTAATAAATTTTTACTTTTGATATTTTAATTTAATAGCAACCCAAATCTTTAAAACATTTGCTGTTAAATAGGCCATTTTTAATTTAATCACAATAAATAATAACAGAACTAACTATAAAAATAAGTTAATAAACTTTGTTCATATAAAGTATGATTATTTTACCACTGATTAATCACTGTCAGTGTCTTAAAGTGAGGTAGGTATAAACTTAATTAATATTTGCAATAATATGAAGTATTAAAAGATTGATAAAAACTGGGTATACAAAATGTAATCAAAAATTAAATAAAAGTATACCAGGTTGAAGATTCAATGTGGAGATTTGCATTCGCAAAATAACAAACAATTAAACATTTTTATTTAACGGTATGACAGCCCACAAATATAACATGTCGAAGGCTGTGTTTTCACGGGCCACTTTTTGAAGTTGATATGGGCCACAAAAGTGGTTCGATTGTAGCCGATCGTTCCACAAAAAGTAGTTAGCCGCTGCATTTTGTTTTGTAGCCACTGAACGGGATCGGCGACTGACAGCGAACGAAGATTTAATTGTGGTTCTCAAAATGCCCGTGTAAAAGAAATAAAATTTTAGCATTGTTGGAAACGGAACTAGAAGCTGGCGATAGTAGACCACACAATAAACCACTTTTTGTGGCCCATATCAACTTCAAAAAGTGGCCGTTGGAAACACGGCCTAACAATAAGTTCAGTATTTTTATTGTTTTACTTTTTTTTTCTCAGTTCTTTCACCAATGCTATTTAGGCACCGAAATACCAAGAACTTTGTTTTTAAATATTGTACCTTTCAACCCCCGACCAAAAATCGAATAGGTGCCACCGCCAACCCCTAACGCAAAGGTAAATTTTTATGCCCTAAGTCACCACGTGCTAGATAGGGGTAGTAATCAACGATGACGTCATCACCTAAACTCAAATTGAAGCGACCTATAAATTAAAAAAGTCTCGCCGACGCTGGGAGTCGAACCCACGCGACACCCTGACCACATGCGTGAAGTCAAACGCCATATACCACTAGGCTATTGGAAGATATGAAAATTTAATGGCAAACGGGGGTATAAGTGGGACCAGACGTCATCACCTATAAATTAAAAAAGAAGTCTCGCCGACGCTGGGAGTCGAACCCATGACACAGGCCACCTGCGTGAGAATCCAACGCCATATACCACTAGGCTATTGGAAGATATGAAAATTAAGTGGCAAACAGGGATCTAATGAATCTTTATATAGTTTTTAACGTATATTTCAGGTTTCTAGTAGTTCGATTTTAGTTGTTCTTTTTTGCTAATAATTTAATTTTTATAAATCTACAAATGTTATTACTAAAATGTTTACTAATAATTATGTTATTTGCAGTGTAAATAGGGCCTTAACAGTTTTTAACGTATATCTTGGCCTCTAGTGGTTTTGATTTTTTAGTCGTTCTTTTTTAAACAATTATTTTTAATACAAATATAACACTAATTTTTAAATAAATATGTTATGTGAGAGTAATATGGGGCCTGCTGGCATTTTGACCGTGTATTTCGGTTTTCTATTGCAGACGTGATTTTGGCCGATGCTTCTTGCTAATAATTTAATTCTTATAAATCTCACAAATACTAATGCTGTAACTCTTGATAATATATGTTATTTGAGTGTAAATAGGGCCTTAAGCTTTGAGTTTTTTAACGTATATTTTTGGCTTCTAGTGGTTTGATTTTAGTTCATTCTTTTTAAACAATTATTTTTAATAAATATAACACTAATTTTTAAATAAATATATGTTCCTGAGATAAATAGGGCCTTAACAGGTTTTAACGTATATTTCCGGCTTCTATCTAGACCGATTTTTGCCAGCTCTCTTGCGTCATAATTACGAACTTTTATAAATCTACAAAAATATTAATACCAAATTTTTTAATAATTATGTTATTTGAGTAAATAGTTCAACATTTAACGTATATCTTGGGTTTAGTGGTTTGCCTATTCACTCTTAAACAATATTTCTTTAATAATATAACACTAATTTTAATAAATGCAAATATTGAGAGTCAGGGCTTACATGGTTTCGCAGACGATTTATTGTGTCATCAATTTAATTTTATTAATTCATTAAATATTGGCTCAAAATTTTTAATAATTATGTTATTTGCTGGTAAATAGGTTTTTGACGTAGAGTCTAGCTTTCTTAGGCGGTTTGATTTAGTCATTCTTTTTTAAACACCATATTTTTAAATGTCATATTAACACCACCTTTAAATATGTTACCTGAGAAAATAGTTTCCAACAGTTTTTAACGCATATAATATAGGCGTTTTGCAAACACAGGCTGTGCTCTTTGAATGCAGGTTGCCTTTGCAAATACAGGCTGTTTCTTGAAAATACAAATGTTTTAAATACAGGGCTGTTTTTGCAATGGTGGCCGTCTTTAAATACAGGCTGTTTTTTTAGCTGACAGGGCTGCTTCTTTGAAAATACAGGGTACGTTTCTTTTGTAGTCTAGTGGCCGTTTCTTGAAATACAGGGAGAAATGTTGTGTCAGAACTACGTGTAATCAGATTACATATGCTGAGCGCCACGTGCGATGTTGCGCTCACGCGAGCGACAGCAACCTTAGCTCTACATAGTTCTACGCATACGACGTCAACATAATCGATGATTTGCCGCGATTGAAATGAGGGTTCCAAAATTTACCGATAGTTTTCGCCCCACGCCCACCAGGCTCCGGTCTGCGTCTCGCCCTTACATTCGTATTACAGTATTATTTGCCACTTAATAATAGTGTTCTTATTTGTTAGTACCTTGCCGTCTCAAATACTATACCTGTAATAAACTGCTTATCAATCGAAATAACAAAAGCGATATAATTCAAAGACGGTAAATAACGAGTGCTCTTATTTAAAAGCAGTAATTTTAAGCTTGCTGTCTCTTAAATAATTATTATACTGTAATAGAAACTGTTGTTAGCCAATGAAATAACAGCGATATAATTCTGGGTACAGACTGGCAAATAACAGTGTTCTTATTTAAAAGGCAGTAGATTTCATTGTCGTCTTCTTTAAATAACTATACTGTAATAAACTGTTTATTAATGAAATAACAGCGATACAACTTAAAGTTAGTCGGCAAAATAACAGTGTTCTTATTTAAAAGTAGTAATTTTCTGGCCGTCTCTTTGAAATAATTATACTGTAATAAACTGCTTGCCAATGAAATAACAGCGAAATAATTTAAAAAAGATGGCAAATACAACAGTGATTTTATTACTTAAAGAAGTAGGGACCTGCCTGTCTCTTTAAAACAGAATTGTGACACGTAATAAACTGTTTATTAAATGAAATAACAGCGAAAATAATTTAAAAAGATGGCAAAATAACAGTGGATTTATTTAAAAGTAATTTTGCCGTGTCTTTTAAATAATTATACTGTAATAAACTGTTTATTAATGAAATAACAGCTGAAATAATTTTTAAAAGACGCAAATAACAAGTGTTCTCATTTAAAAAGCTAGTGGGTTCTGCCGCCCTTTAAATAATTATACTGTAATAAACTGTTTATTAATGAAATAACAGCGAAATAATTTCAGAAATGCAAGATGGCAAATAACAGTGATTTTATTTAAAAAAAGTAGTACCTTTGCCGTCCCTTTTAAATAATTATACTCTGTAATAAACTGTTTATTAATGAAAATAACAGCGAAATAATCTAAAAGACGGCAAATAACAGTGTTCTTATTTTAAAAAGCTGTGTGATTTTGCTGTCTTTTAAATAATTTATGACTGTAATAAACTGCTTATTATTGAACAGAAATAACAGCTAGATGGTGCACTTTAAAAAAAGACGGCAAATAACAGTGTTCTTATTTCTTAAAAGTAAAAATCTTATTTAAAAAGCAGTGGGTTTTGTCGTCTTTAAAATAATTATAACTGTAATAAACTCGTTTATTAATGAAATAACAGCGAAATAACTTTAAAAGATGCGCGTGTAATAGGTCAGCGATCTTACTTAAAGCAGTGAGTATCTCCGCTAGTTGCCCTTAAATAACTGTAACTGTAATAAACTGTTTATTAATGAAAGTCAGAACGAGCGAAATAATTTTAAAAAGATGGCAAATAACAGTGATTTTATTTAAAGGGATTTTTGCCGTCTTTTAAATGGGAATGAGGCTTCGTAATAAACTGTTTATTAATGAAATAACAGCGAAAATAATCTAAAAAAGACGGCAAAAATAACAGTGTTCTTATTTAAAAGCAGTAATTTTTGCCAAAGGTCTTTTTAAATAACCACACCGTAATAAACTGTTTTTTTTTATTACCTAGAAATAACAGCGAAATAATTTAAAAGATGGCAATAATAACAGTGATTTTGTATTTTGTAAAAGCAGCAATTTTGCCGTCTCTTTAAATAATTAGTGACTCTGTAATAAACTGTTTATTGATGAAATAACAAATAGCTGAAATAATTTAAAAGACGGCAAATAACAGTGATTTTATTTGAAAGTTAGTAGAGCCTTCTTTTGCCGTCTCTTTAAATAATTATACTGTAATAAACTGTTTATTAATGTATGAAAATAAACAACAGCGATATATAACTCTAAAGATCTGGCAACAACAGCGCCTTACTTTAAAAGCGGCGCATCTTGCTGTTTTTCTAAATAATTATACTGTAATAAACTGTTTATTAATGAAATAACAGCGATAGAGTGAAAAGACGGCAAATAACAGTGATTTTATTTAAAAGCAGTAATTTGCCGATACAAGGAGAGATATATAGGTAAATTATACAGGTCGCGCCAGCGGTGCTAATATATACCACAAGTAGATATGCAAATTATATACGAGGCTGGCAACGACACTCAATATTACCAAGTATACCTTATCGAATAGGCGAAACCGCAATGGTGATATTAACCCATCAAGAGTAGGTTTCTTGTTTTGACAGGTTTCGTGGTTGATTGATACAGTACGAACCAAGGAGGTAAAGTATGATGTGATTTAAAAACACACAACCACACCACACCTCTCGGGGACTTGGACCAAGTCTCTCTGAACTTATCTAATATATGTATTTACAATTATGACGCCTGCGCAAAAGTCTAAACATGAACAGGTAATTAAATATGAACAGCAAAATAGACAGCTGAACGGCACCTGTAGTTTCAAAATACTAGCCAAATTGCATTTTCCAAAATACAGTGCCGTATTTTAAAAACGTGGCCGTATTTTAAAAATACAGTGCCGTATTTTAGAAAACGTGCCGTATTTTAAAAACGGTGCCGTATTTTAAAAATACGCGTTGCCGTATTTTTAAAAAACGGTGCCGTATTTTAAAACGCGCCGTATTTTAAAACGGTTGCCGTATTTTAAAAACGGTGCCGTATTTTAAAAACGGTGCCGTATTTTGTACGGTGCTGTATTTAAAACGGTGCCGTATTTTAAAAAACGGTGCCGTATTTCAGAAAAACGGTGCCGTATTTTGAAAAAACGGTGCCGTATTTTGAAAAACGGTGCCGGTATTTTAAAAACGGTTTAGGCAGGGGGGCGCAGGACCCGGAGCCCCTAATTGTTGGACGTGGGGTGAGGGCTTATCCGATTAAATTTTAGGTTATGTTTCAATCATAACAGTGTCCGAATTTCTAGGTTATGTTGACGTCATTTTCTCGCGCATGCGTCAAGAACTATATAGTTTAAGGTTATGTCATAAGGCGTGGAGCGCAACCTCTGTACGTGGCGCTCGGCGCATATCTCATAATCCGCCAGTGTTTACACTCTATTGACGGTCTTACGCATGCGTTAAAAACAGCCCTGTATTTCCAAAACAGCCCTGGTATTTCCAAAAACAGCCCTGTATTTAAAAACAGCCCTAGTATTTTCAAGACCAGCCCTGTATTTCTAAAAACAGCTCCCAGTAGCCTTCGCAAAAACAGCCCTGTATTTAAAACAGCCCTGTATTTAATATACGTTAAAAACTGTTAAGGCCTTATTTACTCTAAATAACATATTTATTTAAAAAATGAGTGTTAATATATTTATTAAAAATAATTGTTTAAAAAGAAGGACTAAAATCAAACCACTAGAAGCCAAGATATACAGCTAAAAATGTTAAGGTCCTATTTACACTCAAATAACATAATTATTAAAAATTTTAGTATTACATATCTGTAGATTTATAAAAATTAAATTATTAGCAAAAAGAACAACTACAATCGGTTCTACTAGAAACCAAAAATATACGTTAAAACTGTTAAGGCCCTATTTACTCTCAAATAACATATTTATTTAAAAAATTAGTGTTATATTTATTAAAAATAATTGTTTAACAAAAATGACTAAAATCAAACCACTAGAAGCCAAGATATGCCGTTAAAAACTGTTAAGGCCCCATTTACACTCAAATAACATAATTATTAAAAATTTATATACTAATATTTGTAGATTTATAAAAATTAAATTATTAGCAAAAAGAAACAACTAAAAATCGGTCTACTAGAAACCGAAAATATACGTTAAAAACTGTTAAGTCCCTATTTATCTCTCAAATAACATATTTATTTAAAAATTAGTGTTATATTTATTAAAAATAATTGTTTAAAAAGAAATGACTAAAATCAAACCACTAGAAGCCAAGATATACGTTAAAAAACTGTTAAGGCCCTATTTACACTCAAATAACATAATTATTAAAAATTTTAGTATTAATATTTGTAGATTTATAAAAATTAAATTATTAGCAAAAAGAACAACTAAAATCGGTCTACTAGAAACCAAAATATACGTTTAAAACTGTTAAGGCCCTATTTACTCTCAAATAACATATTTATTTAAAAAATTAGTGTTATATTTATTAAAAATAATTGTTTAAAAGGAATGACTAAAATCAAACCAACTAGAAGCCAATATATACGTTAAAAACTGTTATAGGCCCTATTTACACTAAAAATAACATAATTATTAAAAATTTTGGAGTATTAATATTTGTAGGATTTATAAAAATTCAAATTATTAGCAAAAAGATACAACCAAAATCGGTCTACTAGAAACCGAAATATACGTTGAAAAAGTCCTCCGGCCCCAATTATACCTCGCCACCGTCGTGGCATTACACCATACTTTGACGGCAGGGCTCGTTTTCACGCAACATAATAATGTCATGAAACTTTAAGTCATAACAATATGACTGATGAGTGAATGTATTTATATTTAATGTCACAAGATATGTTACGTGAAATTACTGTAAAATATCACAAATATATCAACATGATTTGATATGGTGACATTTAATGCCACGATATCAAATTGTCGTCACGACAATATCATGACTAAAGTTTGTATGTTTCAAAATATCACGACTTTTAGTGTCATGGCAACTAAAGTCGCGTCATTATCGTCACATGAAAATTATCTTATAGGTAGGTTTACATCCTGACATTTATTGCATAGAAATTTATGTTAGACAGCTAATGTAAACGGTTAAAAATGTATGTCTGATATATCATTTTTATGTGGATTACGACGGCCGGAATTTCTGTCTGACATAAATCTTATACAATAAATGTCAGATGTAAGCCTACCATTAGGCTGAATATAAAAAAAATTTAGCATTATTGTGCCTTCCAACAAACTAACTGGAGAAGTGCCTTTATTTCTAATAATGGATTAATCAGTTTCAGAGATAAGAAAACACAAATATATAAAGGCTTACCAATGAAATTTAAATATTAGTAACTTGTATAAATGTGTCTTTTATTTAATAGGGTGTTATGGTAAGATACGCCAACGATTACGTGTATCAAAATAAGGGATCAGGTTTAAGCCACATTTAGAGACATAAATATTTGTTGTCCTAATAACCAGCCTAGCTAATGGAGAATATTATGGGTTGTTTTCTGTGGTATTATTTTATCTTAGTATTTTGACAAAAATTACCAAAAATTTGGTGCATCGGATGCGCATTTATGGACTCGTCCAAATATTTTTGGCTCATGACCGATTTCCCAGTTATGGTTGCAGATGACAGGATGTAATTCCTAAAGGCATTTTTACTGGCTCCACTAGGCAACTAAAAGGAGCTTCTAATGACATTTTTACAAATAGTCAAAAAAAAATTATTTAACAAAAAAAAATATTAAGCAATTATTATAATACACATTTCTTTATCGAACAACGAAAATAAAAATACAGAAAACAGTACCCTAGAAATGTTGTAAGCTTGGACTTAATTACACACTTTTATTGTTTGGTAATAACAATATGCAAAATATTTTATAAAAATATATACAATTTTGCAGCAAAATGGCGGTTTGCGCGTCTAGTTGTTTTTTTGTACTTTTACACATAATGTGGCTAAAATCTTGTTAAACCTACAAAAACTGCATTTATTTGTCATAACTTTCATAATTAGTTTTTAAAGAGTGTAAAATAAGTGTAATAACTTTACGCAAAAGTAACATAGTAAAAAATTAAAAACGACCCAGTAATTTTAATGACTGATGTTAATATTTTTGCAAATGCTGGGTCAATAACCAAAAAACTTTTTTCCGTAAGAACCAATTGTTTTTATAAAATTTCATGCCCATATTTTAACAATTGAGTGTGGTAATTTATTATAGCATCAAATAAAAGTATTCTCCAGTTCAATTTGTTGACAGCTTTTTCCTAATGTTCCAAAAGAGGATTTTATTTGACAAAGCAACACTATATATTTTAATCCTACTGTAATCCACTATTACAAATAATGAAACCTTTTTGACATTCTAATGGGGTCTATTTATTTCTGTTTTTTAATGCTTTTGTTGAATGATGCTGCTACTGTGATTCAATTAGTCAAAACCTACAGTGTGTCCCAGGATTGGTGTTACAAGGGAACAGTTGGACAAAAATTTTTGGAAAATTGATAAATACAAAGATTGTATTTTAATTGGTGCTGTTTAGGCGACGTTATAACCAAAAATGAAAAAAATTAAAAGAATAGACACCTTAATTTTTAAAAATGGGACAAAATTAGTATAAGTTATTGTTGTAAAGAAATGAAATTTTAAGAGGCAAAATAATATAAAGTTAAAGAATTAAAGTAAAAAGATATTTCTTCCTTACACTCATTACATTAGCATTACCAGTTTTTAAAATATACTGACTTAAGCAAGCAAATAAAGAAAAAGAATATATTTATTAATATTATTATGTTTTTGATTTTGCTCCGCCTTGCCCAAATATTTAAGTTGTATGCCTCAATGCTTAAAAAAAAAAGAAGCTGGCAGGTGGAAATTTTTTATTCTTTACTTTACAACTTTAAAAAGGTGGACTTATAAAATTTAATTCTTCAAACTTTCACATTTTACTTAAACAGTTTTGTTCTATTTTTAAGAAAAATAAAGTGTGGTTGGCTCCCGGGCATTTTTTATATTTTCGAAGTTAAAACTCGTTTTTACTAGTTTTGGACCATGCAGCAGTTTTTCCAAATTTCAATTTTGCAACCTAAAAATTTTTGGTCCATATGTCCTCTTGCTTAGCTTACTTACCTATCCTGGGACACGCTGTACAGCCTAATGCTGGCATTAGACCATAATATTCGTTTATTGAAGCATCTATTCTTTCTGGCGTTCATTATTTGATTTACGATTTAGTCTTTAGAGCTCTAAAAGTAATTAATAAAATTATGTTTAAAAACGCATTTTTTTAAGCGTTTCTAATAAGAATAATAAAAACTCTTGCTCTGTAATAAAATAAAAATTAAATAAGATAAAGCCAAATTGTAGTGTTTATATAAAGCTTACTTTATGTCATTAAAAGGCGTTTTTAAATATTGATTTTGAGTTAACCTGATCCATAAAACCCAGTACTAAAAAAGGATCAAATTAATCCCTACCCGTGTTTATAAATTAATCAGATCCTTAACTCGGGTTGAGTCCTTGCCAACGCAGGTGAAAGCCAGGGTTAATCGGGGTTAAAACAGAAATGCTTTAAAACTATCTGTTTCATTTTTTTAAGTTAGACAATTTATACTGTGTTTATTACAAGAGAGGAAATGAATAAAACCAATAATTTATATTTATTGATTATTTGCAAGTCTACATATTGTTACATTTTTTAAAATAACTGCACGACCAGGGACCAGCAAAAGGGTTATGTTTGCTTTGGACATGCTTCTCAATTATTGTAGAACGATTTTTAAAATCTTTTTTTTACTATTTGAAAGGTGGGCAGGCTCTTATGGTAGGGTTCTTAGTAAAAAATGAAGATTTGTACTGTTAGGTTAATGTGTAAAGACCTTATTGATTTCTTTCTGCCGTACGTTGTTTATGTGACAAAGCTGTACTAGCGCCACCTCATTATTAAACAAATTTAATATAATAATAATATGAGGTCAGACAAGATAAATTTCTATTACATCCTTACTGAAAACTACTTTTTCATCGAACCGGAAAAAGAGACTACAGTAAAAATCACAGGGGACGTGTGACATTAAAGTTATGGTTATTCTGGGTTAGTTAAAAAAAAATTATGAACAGTAAATTTGGGGAAAATATTTAAAAAGCCAAAAACAAATCATGACCTCCAAACGTGACAGTTTTGTAATGCTTTAAACCAATGAAATTACACGTCATTTGGCAAGTTTAATGTAATCTATAAAAGAGGTACTGGTAGTGTTTTTTTAGTGTATGTTTACAGATTGAAGATAGTTATGATAGTAAATTGGAAAGCAAAAAGAAACTAAATAGCGAAAAATAAACATTTTTTTAAAAAATATTAAACCGACTTAAAAAAAAAAGAAATAACTAATAAATTTAAAAAAATAGAAGTCGTGTAATAGCATATGCGCCAAACTAGTAAATGTTTATAACCAAAGAAGCCAAAAAGCTTTTTATGCCTTAATACCCTATGTTATTATCATTTCTTCAGTTTTTTTTTTGTGTTTTAATTTATTATTTGTATAGCTTTCTTTAGTAAGTTTTCTTATTTTTTTAAAGTCGATTTAATTTTTTAAAAACGTTTACTCCTACCAGATTAAATCCTTCACTATCAAAACATTGTCAAAAGCTGAGATATTTTTTTGCAAAGGCTTTAGTTATTGTTTATATGTGGTGTAAGCATGTCTTTATTTGAAATTAATGAGGATTATCAGACATGCTTAGGGTTGTTAATTAATTGTTTAGAACCTATTACAAAGTTTGCAATGTA
This sequence comes from Listronotus bonariensis, assembly GCA_014170235.1. Classification (NCBI taxonomy): domain Eukaryota; kingdom Metazoa; phylum Arthropoda; class Insecta; order Coleoptera; family Curculionidae; genus Listronotus; species Listronotus bonariensis. The sequence goes on from JACEGR010000647.1 coordinate 21,017, forward strand.
AGTAATGCTCCCCCACATTCTAGATTAGTTTTGACACACCACAGGATCTAGCTTTTGCGTCAGAATAAAGCCCCATATTATTACAGCACACATACGTAAAAAGGTGCTTTGTTATACGAGATTTCTGTCAGTCATGTTAGCTGGACCTTAAGATAGAATAAATCAAGATCCGTTTTTATTGTAATAAAAGCAGGCCAAAAATAAATATTACGGTTCTTTTAAATAAAAGTTTTATTTCATATAGTTATTGTCCGGAGATATGGAACTGAAATCAGGATTGAGATTATGCGGTCCAGAAACACCTCTAGGCCAATAAAAGATGACGCTAGATACAAAAATAGATGAAAGTTAAGTAAAAAAAGGGTAATATTTATTATGTAGATATGTGCATAAATATATCATGATGCCATTTATTTTAAAAGACGACTACATGTGTGCAACCCTATTATTTTGGGCTGAGATTCTTAACACTCTTCTAGAAATGACTCTCTTTAAGTTCACAAATTTGCACAAAATATAATACCTTAACCATATTTTTAATTCATGCTTAAACTTTTGAATGTTTTAAAACAAATATGGTTTTACAATTCTAGTCAGATAATTTTAACCTTGGAGAAAAATATTAAAATCATACACTATACAAAATGTAAATACCTTTGAAAGTCAACTAACGTTATTTCTTGTGTCTTTAAAAGACAGGATAAAAAGGAGAGAAGTTCTTATCTTGTTGAATAACTTATATGAGGACAATTTTTTGGTTTAGTGAAAAAGATCTTTTTCATCACCTCAAACAAATTTTAGCAGAACGACACAAAAAAATTCTTTAAATTCGATACAGATTTGTAAAAGTGCAAAGAAATATTTTTACTGCTTATTATTTTTAGCCTCGAGACCAACTTAGAAGCTCTGCCTATAGGATATTATACAGTGGTGCTTCAATTGCAGTAAAAAAATTTTAAAGACGTATTTCTAAGCAATTTTATAAAAAATAGCTTTATATAAACATAGGTCCGGATATGCTTTGTTTATAAGATACAGGGTGCTAAACGTTTAAAAGAAAATCGGGCTTTTTAGAATAATATAGATATGCCTTATCCGATGTTAATTAAATTTGGCTTTGGTATTTCATAAAATAAAAGTTAATTTAGCCCTAATATAATTAAAATTAGTAGAGCCTAGTGGCAGCGCGGGACGCACATCAGCCATTATTATTGACAAAAAATGTACGCCGCTGACTCTCTTGCATTTTAAATATCATTTTCAGATAAAATGCCTAAATACACAACTCTTTATCTCTTTAATATTTTTACGTGGGTTTGGTTTAGTTTTTCATAGAAAAAAATCTTTTAAAATGCATGTTTCTGGACCATTAAAAAAACATTGGGACATTTTTTTTCCTAAAAAATTAAGTGTTAACAAATTTCAACACTAAATGCCAAACAAATACCGTTTATATTTCGTCTATTCAAATTTTATTAAAAAGTGTTTTATAAATGCTTAAATTCTTAAGTTTAACATCCTTGTATCTTGAGAACGAAAATTTGAGGACCCATGTTTATATGATATTTTTTTCTTATAAAATTTTCTTACCGCAACTGCAGAAAACACCCTATATATCTAAAGTTTTAATAAAATGCTTAAATTGAACACTCAGGGTGGAACTGAAAACATTTTTTTTTTTCCAAACTGTTTTCGGACAGTCTCGTGTTAAGATTTGAACTCTTTAACTTTTATCTTTAGGTTCCTCATTGGCTCTTGAAATTTGCTAAATATCTCAAATTAATTAACTTTTTTTCAAGAAAATTAAAAATCTAAGAAAACATGTTTTACATAATTCTTAAAACATAACATGTTTATATTATTGTTAAAAAATAATATTTAGTCTGTATGTCTGAAGGTTCCTCTCAACTCAATTTAAAAAACTGCCAACCTATAGCCAATTTCCGAATAAATATAGCGCGCTGGTAATAATGGTATTTTGAAACGCTTATGAGCGTGTGATGTTACTAGCGAAACCTACGTTATCAGAGAATATAAGAATAATGTTTAAAATTAATTCAGCGCAATGCTTGCACGACTGTATCAGTTAAATCAGCAAATACTAGAAGTATTTTTGGTTTTTTAAAATATTCTACACTTGGTTGCGATAAAGGTTTGAAAAATTGCATGGAATAAACATAATACTGTATCAAATTAACTTTTTTCTAACAATAACACCAAAGGCCCATAATTTTTTTATCGCTAAAACTTATTTTCTTTTTCTTTTTTGAAAGAAACATTGACATATTCGATTAAAAGGGAGTTTTGTACTAATATTACTAAAAGGTAAACTGGTGTACTAATATTATAATCTTTAGAAACACTGAACCGATCTCAGAAATTATTTCACAGTTAGTAAGCTACACTATTTCGGAGTGTTATAGGCTATATTTAATTATGATTAAACAAAAAGTTTAGAGAAAAATAATGGCATATGTATATCAAGTCAGCGAAAAAATATAATTAACGCCCTACGAAGTGGGCACGGGTCGGCTAGTTGTGTATGAAAAAGGACGGTTGGCAATATCGTAAGATAAGCCGTATACTGCTAAGGTATTTATAGTATTTACATAATCAGGGACGTAGCACACAAGCGAAAAAGAGGTGTATTTGCAAATTTAGAAAATGTTTGAATTAAAAGAGAAAAAGTTCTGAGTGTGTCTCTACAGTGCCCAAGGAGTCACCCATTTCAATATAATAAAGTACTTCCATAACACCCTGTATAATAACAATATTTATTGGTATACCTAATAAAATGTGTGTTAGTCCGTACGTTTCATTTTAATAAGCTACCCTATCGTGCCATTTCGACAAATAAATGCCAGGATCCAATAAATTAAGCAAAACGTTATTCAGTCGAGTGCGTTTATTTGTGAAAAAAGGCAACAAAGTTCCTCGTTTGGGTTTATGCAATTTTAGGCATACATTGCATTTTTGGTCTGGTTATTATATATTTTAGGCCTATGTTCAACTTGTTTGTATAACTGGGTAGCTGGGCCTGTTTAATTTTCGTTATTATGAGCACGTAAAATGAGCTGCGCAATTATTAGGGCATTTGATAGGATTTAATTTTTAACTTGGCAAAAAACACATTTTAATTTAAAAAAGACATTTATTTATTGATGGCTAACTAATATTATCAATAGTTTAAATTAAGAAACAAAAAGTTTAGAATTTATTACAAAAATCTTTTTTCTTAATACTTTGTTTTTTTAAAGTTCCTGTGCGATGGTTATGATATTCTACAGGGTTCTCTGAGGAATATTCCTTAGTTGAATTACACTTTTAGACAAATTTTTTGTTTTAATTTAAAGCCACTTTTTCTTTAAAAAAATTGAAAATAGGTAAAAGCGAAATAATTGCAAAAATATTCGGGATACAATATAGGTTTAATTTAATGGTCTTTTTGTTGAGTACACGCCAAAAATCTATCTAAAAAATACCGCTTCGGTCCTTGTCCCGGAGTATAGCGGGCTGACCCTGTTCAGACCTATTTGACCCTATGAACTGGCCAGTCGCCTGAAACAAAATAAAGAAAACCCCTCAAATAATCCAAAAACCTCTAATTAAAAAAGACGGTTTGGTGGCAAATCTGCCACGGTTGTCAAGTTAAAATTAAGTTAGAAAATTGAAATAAAAAATTAACTAATATTTAAATTAAAAATTATTAGAATTTTAAGCTTTCAAGTTTTGAAAACTCTGAAAATAGTTTGACATTTGTGACACAAATGCTGTTTGTGTTAATAATTTTAACTTTAAATATAAGTTAATTTTTCATTTGGCAGACTTGCCACCAAAACGTCGTTTTTTAATTAGAATTTTTTGGTTTTTTGAGAGGTTTTTCTTTAATTTATTTCAGGTGACCGGCCAGTTCATAGGGGTCAAAAGGTCTGCACAGGGTCAGCTTGCTATACTCTGGGACCAGGACCGAGGCGGTCTTATTCTTTCTAGATGGACTTTTGGCGTGTACTCAACAAAAAGACCATTGAATAAATAAATTCGCCTAACCAGTATAAAGCATATCTTCAATACCTGTTTAATACCTGTTAAAATTACATATCAAAATTAAACCAATTAGTTATTATATACAGTTACTAAATAGACAAAGACCTAATAAATATAGTAAAAAACTAAATGAATAGTTTCACAAAAAACAATTAAAATTTATAATATAACTTAAAAAATAATTTTTAAGATTTTTGAATTATTAAACTTATAATTATTTGGCAGTACTATTACCAAAAAACAAAAAACTGAACACAGCACAGCCGTGTTTTCCTTAGAATTAGTTTCGAAATAAGTCCATAAATGTTTTAACACCAATTGGGAAACACTCAGTATATTTATAAATAATTTAAAGTTTCAAAGCAAATATGATAGATTATTATGTATTAAGCTTCAAATTAAAAAGCAGTTTTTGATAAAACATTATTCTTAGAATACCTCACAATTTTTTCTGCGCGCATTTAATTTTTAAAAGTTTTTTATTCGAAACGTGTAATATTGATACTCTTTAAATTGTTTTTTATGAAAAATTGAGTTGTGATTTAAAGCTTTTAATATATTTACTATAATATTTACAGTGCTTGTCAAAAGTCAGATCCCTCCTCCTAACTTTTATTCATAAAAATTTGGGGGCTTTAGTAAGACAACATAAACCAAATTTTTGGCCAGAAATAATATAACTGTCAATCTCAGAGTTAGTCACCATTCTAAAAAATAAATTTAATGGAAATTGGGGTCTTAAGGCACATTAATTCAAAGCTCCTAACGAGTACTTTGTAACCCTAGAATATAAAGTCAATGCCTTTACCTACTACAAAATGCCGGTAGTTTAAAAGTTACCTGAATATTTTATTTAGATAACCAATTTTTTCAAAACTAATAAAGTTAGATATATTTTATGTGGTATTTTTTAAAGCTCTTTTAGAGATCTTTAAATTGGTAATATTAGTAATTATATACAGGGTAGAATAAAAAGTATATAATTTTTTAATGACATACCCTGTATATTATATCGACAATTAAAAGATATTTAAAAGACCTTTAAGAAAATACCACATTAAGTATATTTTACATTATTAGTTATGGAATATGGCCATGCAAATAGGGTATTAAAGTAAATATGTAAGTACCGCCATTTTGAATTAGGTAAAGTTATTGACTTTATATTTTAGGGTTATAAAGTACTCGTCAGAAACTTTAAAATGGTGTGGAAAGGGGTCTTTCCATTTATATATATTTTTTAAATGGGGCCTAACTTTCATTTGACATTTATATCTACAATTTCTTACCTAAAATTTGGTTTATGTTGTCTTTCTAGGGTCCTTATATTTCATAAAAAAATACAAAACAATTTAAAAGTTAGGAGGGTAGGGCTTGACTTTAGTCAAGCACTATATATAATTAATTATTATATACAAAAATATCTCAATTTTTCACATATTAAACATAGGGAGATAGCTGTTAGTTTTTAAAAACCATAATAATTTTAAGTGTTTACAACGTGTCAATAAATAAATATCAAAATAAATACTCGGTTTCTTTAAAATACGGATTTGTTTCGGTCGCATTGCCCCGTTACAAATCAAGTTACATTTCGTCCAAAAATAAAATCTCTGAGGTATTTTTCATTTTCTTATTTTATTTTATTTTTACCAGCTTTACCTTTCGCCACCTAGTTCAAGTATTTTTACTCAGTTTGATTATATTAAAGAAAAATTTATTTTTAGGTTTTGTACATTTAAAGAAATTTAAATACGAAATATTTAAATGTGAAGTTCTTAGACTCAGGATTTATGTAATTTAAAAAAAAAAAACATCAAAAATATTGTAGGTATTCTATATATAATTCTAACAAAAAACAAAGAAGAAAGAATTTATTAAAGTATTTTTTTATTTAAATTGGACCAAGAAAAATTAACGTTAAGTTAATAAGTTTAAAGGAAACAGCAATTAGATGTACTGTAACTAGCATAACTCTTGTTATGCAACCCCTAACTTGCAAAGCTTTAATTAAAAGTTTAATAAATCTACCGATATTGTGTTACCCCATAACTCGATATTTTCAGTTGAGTTTTAGTGCAAGGGATAAACCAGTGACGAAAATGTGTACACCACAGTTCCAGTTTTTCATATAATTCCATTATAATTCCACAACTTTAAATATTTTTAGTTTAATTTTTTTAACAAGAATTATTTTTTTATTGTTAAAAAAATTGAAGAGGAAAAAAATAAAAAAGGTCTTCACCTCCAAAAACACAATGCTAAGAAAAAAGGTGTACGTCACAACACAAAATTCCTAAATCAGCCGTAAAATCTAAATACCTGGCAACGATCACAATTCCAAACAATTCCATAACAATTCCACATAATTTCATTACAAGTCCACTTAATCTTATTTTTCGTATATTATTACGACAGTAGGATATTATTTTCATTATTTTTTTGCTTACCTTGTCTTTATATTCTGGAACTTGAAATAAATCTAACTGCTAATATGTGTAATTTAGTACCAAGTACCTATTTGACAAATAATTAAAAAAAAACAAATAAAAAGTTCCCTTTAGTTGCACACTTAGTGGGCTACACAGTATATAACAATTAATTTTGCTATAATTGGTATTTTAATTAAAAAATTTTCCAAACTCAATACCGATTTCATAGGAAATTGAATCCAATATACATACATGCCAAGTTCGAAACAAAAATTGCCAAGGTAATTGGATTTAAACTGGCATCGAATTGTACTAAGGCATTATGTCTGTTCAATCATTGTAACCTAAATCTATCGAACCTGGCACATGTAGCATAGAGATATTGTACAACTGTGCATATTTTAAATGTATTTTATGATATAAAGGATACACCAAAAAGTCATAAAAACTAAATATAATATTATTTTAAATCTTTATATATCATACAGTACATTTCTTTAATCCCCTCCCTTCTATTTTTGAACAAATCAATATAAAAATTAAATTTTGGGATGATAAATGCATTAATATCATTTTTGGAAGTAAATTTGACAGATAAAAATATCAAGATGGCTACTGGACGCCATAAGCACACATTTTGAAGCCCCGGACAAGATCATACTTTAAAACCCTAGAATATAAGCTTTATATCTTTACCTACTACAAAATGGTAGTACTTTAATATCTGATTTAAGTGGTCCTACTAATTAAGTTAGATGTACTTAATGTGGTATTTTTCTAAATATTTTCATTTTATATTTCATTTTAATAATGGTTATAATATACAGGAAAAGACAAAATGTATAATATTTTTTGTTAAAGCACCTTGTGTACTATATAACCATTAAAAAAATCTTTAAAAGAGCTCTAAGAAAATATCACATTAAGTACATCTAACTCCATTAGTTTTGGAAATATGGCCATCTTAATCAGGTATTTGGGTAATTTTTGAAATACCGTCATTTTGTACTAGATGAAGGAATTCACTTTATATTCTAGGGTAAGTACTTGTCAGAAGCTTTTAAATGATGTGCCAAAAGACTTCTTTTTCTTTTAATTTCTTTCCAAGATATCGCCCAGACGATATCTTGAAATTTTCATCTGTCAATTTTACTCTTAAATATAGTATTAATTCCATAATTTTTAATACATATTTTTTTACCTTAAATGGGAAACAATTTTTGTAGAGCAAATTTTTTAATTTTGAGTTAATCAGTTAGCTGTAGTATTTTTTAAAAATTATGGTCAATTTGTTTTAACAATTTAGTTATTATAATCCGTTTTAAAATAATTGTAAATATTCCAAAAAATATGTTTTTTTTTCTATTTTAGGCATTTCTTTAAAATATAATTTTTATTTATAATACATAATATACAGGTGCGAAAAAATACTACAAAAATTTTTAAGGTAGTACTACCGGTGTAAGAAATCATGTTTAGAAAATTATGAAACTTAGCATACTGGTACGTTATAATAAGAATAACAACCAGATAAATTTTTAAAGGTCTACAAAGAACTGAAAAAAGTTATGAATATTATAAAATAATTGCTCTTAACATTGATCTTTATGGGAAATCGCAGATTTGGATTTACTTTACAAAAACTGATGTTTAGATTTCAATGAAAGTTGTATCAACGGGAAAAAAACAATTCTGAACATTTTGGCTAATTAAAACCCGACTTTTAGAACTTGTGATAGGAGTAATTAATAAACAATTAAGGAAAACATGTGACTGACATGTGGCAACGCCGCCGAAAGGTTATGCTGCGCCCGAAAAAGTTTATCAAATACGGTATATGTGACATAAAAAAATTAATGCCAGTCCCAAGTCCAATAGGGTTTACGGTTACAATGAGTGATAACAAATATCCTTAGTAATTAGAAAACATGTCTTTTTCCAAGTGTTTTTAATGAACATTTGGACGACAATAATCCGATGTATCAATATTTACGTTTGTTGGCAGGTTATTTGACAGAAACTTTTCATGTTTTACAAATTTGTTATAACTTTTTAGGGACTGTTTAACCTTTTTAATTAAATATATTTTTTGGTGATATAATAAGGGTAGTTTAAAGATTTTATTAGTAAAAAAGCATTACAACTTAAAAGCTATAACATGTTTAAAGATGCTTGTGCAGAAGATTTTTGCGTATGTTTTTAATTGTTTTTACTCAGCGTTGCTAAGTATAAATACCACGGTAGTCAAATTACCTTAAGCAATCATTTGACTCTTGTGGTATCGGTAGAACTACCTTAAGACTTAAATATGTCGATATTACTCAACTGACTTTGTCCAAAAGTCAAAAAGATTTAACTTGGCCAGTTTTCATTACATTAAATCATTTTATAAAGTTATTTACCCTATTTAAATATTTTCCTAATTCTGGTGAAAACTGGCCAAGTCAAATCTAACTTACTTACTAAAATCTCACATTTTTAAATAAAAGCATTTGTTATAGGTATTCAATAAAACAAAGAAATATTATAATGCTATTTTGTTCCTATAAATACATATTTGGATTTTGTACAGAAATTTGCACTTATTGCAAATATCCATTATTTTTGCGACGAAGCACACAGCCAAGCATAATTTTAAACTTGACTCACCTTTTTCACATTTATGTTTTTGGTGGGATATCAATACTATTTGTAAAGAAAACCAGACTACAGGTATTTAAATTTAGTATTTTTCTTGCGTTTTCACTGCATAGTCGTCTTTTTGTTTGCTGTTGTCTACATTTTCTTGAACGTTAGAAATAACAGTGTCTATTGCCTATTCATTATCCGCTTTAGGCTGTGTTTATGTGGGAGCTGTTTGGAGCGAGGTTAGCAGCGCGGCTCGACTGAAGCATTCTTATGTTACTGTACCATAAAAGTGATTTTGTAGAGCCGCGCTCCTCGTCGCTCCGACATAAACACACCCTTACATAGACACCGCTATTCTCTAAGCAGTGCCCATGACACACACCGTTGGCCGTTTGTTTAGCGCGTATTACAAGTTTTTGTATGGGCACACCACTTATTTGTGACTTAATTTTGTTTTTATATTTCTGTTATATAGCAAATATAATAAGACATATTATAGAATAGTTTTAAATATCTACTTGTAACAGTTTTTAAAGCTAGAATTAAAAAACCTTGTTGTGTATTGGAAACCCTTCTATCTTTAATTTTTTTAATTTTTGGATTTTTTCTACGCTGACACACAATTACCGAGCTGGATTCCAAATTTTATCTCTCTAGGTTTTCTAGAAGTTGGTTAGGTTTTTATCTATACAGGGTGTCCAGAAATTACGCTTCAGGATTTCTGTGGGCTTTTTTGCACAAAAAATTTATGTAACAAACCTCTATACAATTTTTTTTTAAACTCAAAATTAACGGTGAGATACAAAGTGTAAAAAAGAGACATTTGTTTTTTTTTTCTAACAACTTTCTTTTTTGTGTTCTGATTTTCACCAAATTTTGCACAATAACAAATTACTAGTAAATAACGTTTGTTTTCAAAGCTTGACTTGTTAATTTTAAAAATCAGAATTTCTAATTAAACGTACGTAAATGTTTAAAGTTGTTTATCTCGGAAACCGTATATTTTAGGTTATTGCAACAAAAAACCTTTTTAAAGGATATTTTATTACTTTTTATTAAATTAATATCCAAATTTATGAAATAAGTGAAACCAAAAAGTTGTAAGTCATTTTTCTAAAGTGAAGGACAGTTTAGGCCCTTTGGCATTAACTACTGGCGTCAAATTAATGGGGTAAATATAAAGAGTCATTAGTGATATAGGTGCAAAATATGGCGAAAAAGAGTACACTATAAAAACAGTAATTAAAAAAATAACAAAAATCTATTTTCTTCAACACCCTGTATCTCCGTTAATTTTGGGTTATCTAGAAAAATGTATAGAAGTTTGTTGCATTAATTTTTCGTGCAGAATCACCCACAGAAATTCTGACGCGTAATTTCCGGACACCCTATATGTCAATCAGTCAGTCAGTGAAAAATTGACGACATTTGGACCCTCATATCTTTACAACCGTTTAAGCCAGCTTTATAAAATTTAAGCTTCTAGTTGTTCTTATGGAAATAAATACCGACTTGTAGTTTCATGTGTTTATTGGTTTTAAGTTATGGAGGGGTTAAAAGTGGCACTGGTTCATTTTATATAACACACGGAGCTGAAGCGAGACTTGGCTTGACACGCTGCCGCGGAGATGGATCTTGGGGACGAAAGAAAATAGGCCTATGATGCAACTTGGCCCACGTCTATATTGGTCACACTGTTGTTAATAACATAAGTGTATTAATGATTTCCAAAAATTAATAAATAATATATATATAATAACAATAAAATATATTAAACCAAAGTATCACCTCATATTTTATTGCTCAGTCTATAAAAATTTACTAATCAGGTTAACAGAAATTTGCTAGAAATCAAGTTCGAGCGCAGATATAATCACGAAAACATAATTTTTATTGATTAGTTTGTAAGCTACACGGTTCATAATATCTTAGAGAATTTTAAATTAGGTTAATAAAGTTAAAATTTAGAACTATTTATTTAGTTGCAGTTGAAAACAACATATGTACGAAGTTGCAGCAGATTAGGGAAAGAAATATCCATTTCGCTATGTTTAAAAGCAGTTTAATTACGATAACCAAATACTAAATATTAAGTTTGCTCTAAAGCTAAATATAGGCTTTTACAGTTTGTCTACGTCGTCGGTTGACGTCATATGAAAAACTTTTTATTATTAATTTTACAACAAAAATTTTTTATAAAAAGTTCTGCATGGTCCAAAACCTAAAATACAATTAGATGTCAAATTGTGTCAGTGATCTACGAGGTTTGGCCACAAATGTAATATTTGAGAGTAAAGAAGTAAAAACTTCTCCAAAAGTCGAGAAAATTGCGGTTTGTACATTAGTGCACTTTACATTGTTCTTGTTTTGATAACAATAAATTTAAAAGGTTTATTTTAAACTGTTCTATGACATTTATATTCATGAAATGTAGTGCACTAATGTACAAACCTAAATTTTTACCATTATCGCAAAAAAACAGTTCAAAATATAAATTTTTGTAAATAAACAAAAATTGCACATTTGAAAGTAATTTTTAATTTTACATTTTTTATGTATAACAATTTTTGATATTAGCAAAAATACAGGTATTCAACTCTTAAGCAAAAATTACATTTTTGGCCAGACCTCGTAGATGACTAATACAATTTGATATATGATGGTTGTTTTTTAGGTTTTGGACCATGCAGAACTTTTATAAAGAATAACTTTTTTTGTAAAATCAATAATAAAAAAGTTTCCCCTATGACACCCACTTACGTAGACACACTATATGTGCAGAGTTGTTTATTTTAAAGTAAATAGGGCCTAATTTTTAAACTTACTGTACTTTTTAAAAAACGAATATGGCCATTTTGTGTTTGTTTTTCGGTAGAATTCAATAATTTAATAAGAAAAACATTTAAAACAAAAACAAAAAAGTTACATACCGAGTGATATATTATACCCCGTATATTTTGATATTAATGAATAGATATTTTCACGAGGAATTCGGTGATATAGGGGTTGCTGTTTTTTTCCTGCGGTTCTGATGCAATTATTTAAACACTGCGTGATACTATAAGGATCGTTTCACCTGCATGCAACAGGTCACAGGTGATTATTTGTGCAAATCTAGAATTTTGGACATATATTTATTACTTTTGGAGTAATAAGGTTTTCATCGGAAGAACGGCTTCGAATTATGTTATATGCTTAAAATAATATCATATATCTATTTTTAATGTAATAACGTTAAAACACCTCACGCATCGAATTTAAAATTTTAGAAAATAATTTTTCATTAAAAAAATATTGTCACTTCAGAGTAAAAAGCGTGGGGTGCTTAATATATTAAATGTTATAATTATTATATTTGCCAACATCTATGAGGGAAAAGTTATGAAAAATAGTAAATGCACCCCACGCTTTTTACTCTGAAGTGACAATATTTTTTTAATGAAAATTATTTTCTAATTTTTAGTTCGGTTGCATATAAAAGCGTGTTTTTTAGTTTTTTTAAACTATTATTTATTTTTCATTTTTTAGTTCGATATGCATGTATGTATGTATGTATGTAAAATGTCTCAGTTTATTCACTAAAAATTCCTTCGCCATTTTGTCAAGAGTAGCTAAAGTTCCTGAGAGAAGTTTGGGATGTTGCCAAAGATGGCAACACAGGTGTTGTTTTTATAATATAAAGGAATTTTTTTATCCTGGCGATCCTAACCAGGATAACGGGATACTGTTTGCAGATTATTGCATTGTCATGGGTCCTTAATACGTGTGCAAAGTTTCAAAGAAATCGAATAGCTGGAAGTTGGTAAAAATTAGCTCAAAGATTCCGTTACATAGATAGATAGATAGATAGATAGATAAGTTACAACCCAAGTTAATAAAAGTCATTAATGGCGTAACTCTTTGTTTTTCACGCAATTGTTTTTAATACGATTTCCAAATTCCCCGAGCTAAAATATCAATTGGCTGTCTTGAATTTCTTTAAAATGTGGAGAAAGCAAAAAATATTCCATTTTTCCTCTTAAATGGAATACCGTGTACCTTTCGCTAGCATTAGTTTGCAATCCTTCCAGTCGGCAGTGCAATGTAAGTACATGGTTAACATCTTCGCTTAAAGTGTTAGGGGAGTCTCGGAGACTCATATATAGTGTAAGTGTAACAATTTAAGATAAATAATACATGTTGTTTTTTGTGGTATTTTCTTTATTTTAGTGTATAAAATGTCTCAGGTGTCACCTTTATCAAAATAAGTTAGATTTGGGGCAATTACTGTACTTTGCGGTATTACTTTCAGAATGAGTTACATGTGGACCCATCTATAATAATATGAATTTTAATATTTTTATTGTCAAGAAATGCGTACAAAGTAAAAGTTATAAATCTTCCAATCAGCTTTCAGCTTCTAAATATAAAAAAAATACTTTTAATAAGTTATTCCAGTAGTTGTGGCAATACCATAAAAAAATATTTTTGTAACTCATATCGTACATTCATATTACGAGCTACCCTGTAGAAGTTATAATCTACTGGTATACCGAATGTGAAGTCAAAATACTTTGCATTTTAAAATTCTTACATCAAATAAAAATTGTCAGATTTGGCAATGATGCCGGAAGCAGAAAAGACTAAATAAAAAACAATATATTTAAAGGCGGACGTACAAAGACCTAACTTTAAAAGATTTGTATAAGTAAGGTGTTCTATAAAGAGGCAAAATGTGACCAAAAATACATATATTTTTTTGGAACAAGAGCTGCTTCTGGGGGATGCAGAGATTGTTTAAATTTGAAAGGATGCAACATAGCCGCAAGGAACAGGGCGGCTTTCACAGGTTTGGAACTAATGACCATCTCCAAAGTATAAAAACTGTAATGAAAAATCGATCGAATATAATAGACCACTTGCCTTTGCCTTTGTAGACTTAAAAGGCCTTTGACACTGTTGAGCTGGACGCAGTCTTAAATCCCTCCGGGCTGAAGATCGTGCAGCCGTGTTGACTATCGCTACACTAAGCTAATATACAACGATTCTTATAAATGCAACCATGATGGTAAAAACTCAGACTCATGAAAAACACCAACCTACACAGAAGGTGGCCTGTAGAGGGGTGCGAGCTGTGGGAGATACTATGGGCAGCCTCACCCGACTGGAGTTTATCACCTAGTTTTTGGAACATGCTTATAAGATGCTTAACTTGGAGCCAAAAGGGTGTAAATGTAGATGGCCTGAGATCTGGCCACTGCGTTGCCGCGAAGGTCGTTTGTCGTCCTGACAACCTACAAAGAGATACTCATCAAACAATGCTGCAAGATCTTCAGGAAGTGTGTGCCTGCAGTAGGGGCCAAAATTAACACCTTAACGAAACCAAATGTATGACAAAGCTGGTTCCAAAGCGGAAGCACTCTGTTATTGGTGACTGCGAAGTGGGTTTGTTGACAAATACATATATCTGGGTCATGAAATACGAATCTCGAGAGATAATCAGACAGCGAGTTAAAGAAGAATTGCCCTCTTGGGCTAGCTGTAAGCTTAGGATGTAGTTGAAAGTAATCTCCCAATCTGTCTAAAGCGAAAGGTTTTTAATCAGTGCATTTCTACCAGTTATGACTTATGGCGCTGAAACTTTAACTTTGACCGTCACATCTGCTAAGAAGCTCAGAATAACGCAGCGTAAGATGGAAAGATCGATGCTTGAGTGTCAATTCGTGACACGTTAGTAACGAAGTTCTACGTGCGAGAACAGGGGTCTGCGGATGTTGTCTATCAGGTGGCAAAGCTGAAATGGAACTGGCTGGACATGTAGCCCGCATGACAGATGGCAGATGGACGAGGAGGTTGTCAGTGGAGACCAAGAGCTGACAAAAGAAGCAGGAAGACCTCCGACGCGATCTTGCGTCCGTATATCGGACGCAAAAAGTTTTACCTCATATCAGAGACAAGAATGAGACGAGTTACTGGTCATAGAAATTTGTCCATTACGTTTCATCTCTCTCTGGTGTAACGCAATTTCCCGTAACTATGTCTCTGTCATTTATCATGAAAGGTAATCCCAGAGGGTGCAATCATCGCCTTTTCATGGTTGTCAAGTTGTTTACAATTTCTGCATGTAAACTTTAATGTCTTTCTTTGGCTAAAACCTGATTATACTATAAACAAAAAATTGAATATTTTTAACGTGACAACGCTGATGCAGGTAGTCATGCCGAAATGTTATTCGATATTTGTGTTTGATATTTTTTAATGGCCGATTTGTTTGGACAGTTTGTTTACATTTTTTGTGATTTATTGTGTGTTTTGTGGTTTTTACCTTTAATTGGACTTTGAACATTGACTTTTATTAGCGATCACAGTGTATATATTAAATGTGTGCTTTTTAACAGATAATTTAAGGTAATATTGACATGGTTATCTGTAAAAAAAAATTATTATGAAAACCAAATGAATGACATTTAAAATTGGATGTGTGTAATTATTGAACTAAACCCCAATATTTTATATTAATAGGAAACAAAAACAAGTACCTAATATTAAGGTCAAATGGCACAGCTATATAATTTGAATTTGGCGGGCAAACGACAAAGTCGACTCACGCGCCATCTGCGTTTACCTTCCTTAAAGACAGACAAGGAAGGCCCAGATCAAAATTTTAAGTAAAATTGCTTTGACACGGGAAATGAAGTTTACAAAAACTTTAAAGTATTAATATTATTTTTGCAATTCCAACTATTTGTTTATTTATTTTTATTTATTTAGCCCAGCGAGTATCTCTCTCTCGAATAATTTATTTACATTTAGTTGCTCGTCTCATTATTGTCTCTGCTCATATCTTTTCTAATATTGGACAAAGATGGACAGCATTTGCATGTTTCTCTCTAAAATTTGTATGAGATTCTATACCGATTAGTAAATATTCTTGTGACCGAGATGGCTATATTATCTTCCTTCTTGGAATCAGTTTAGTAAGATATATGAAAATTGTATATTGAATGTAGTTCGCGATATAGGAGATTTATCACTTTTTATCGGTATTTTTAGGGCTTCTGCTCCGAGGAATTAGTCAGTTTAATTTTAATTTTTTCAGCTTCTAACACGTATGGCTACTGTTACGCATCCGTATACAGTCCTATTAGAGAAGCCCCGAACATACCATATTTTTTCGTTTTTTTATTATTAGGGTGTCTAGACTGTGAAACCTGATGCACGCAGAGGTTGTCCCGTTTTCCCCAATCCTGTGGCGTAGTTACTATGGAGATAGGCGGGGCAGTGCCCCGGGGTCCCCGGGCTTAGCAGTGAAAAGAAACTGTGTGAATGCAGGTAAAAAAAGGTAAATACCTTTTTTGCCTGAATAAAAAAAATAACTAAAAAGAAGAAAATACATCTATGATAAATGTAGGTGCAAAGAGAAGGAGACCTTTTTTTAGTTTTTAATTTTATTGGCATAAGGGTCCTATTTTAGTCTTTTGCTCCAAGGCCCCTGCTGACCTAGCTAAGCCACTGCCCTATCTTTAAATATTAAAATCCCGTGGTAACAAACAACCTCCTACCTTACTTAAGACACCCGTGGTATGTTAGTGTTTAGTCTTTTAGCTTTCCGTCCAAAAAAACATTACCTATTTATTTCTAGGATATTTACACAGTGTTCTTTTTATTCATTTATTTTTGAGAAATCCACGAAGGCTAAAGGACCTCATACTAACGAACCGTAGTGTCTAAAGCGAGGTAACAGATAGTTTGTTAATGGAGGATCAAAAATTTTTGAATTTTAAACTGGTCGCATGGACCAAAACTGGTAAATGTAAACTGTTACTCCAATTTGGATCATACAGTTAAAACTTAAAATATAAAAAATGTCCAGAAGTTAAGTACTTTTATTTTTAAAAATAGAGCAAAATTTTTAAAGTGTAAAAAAATTTAAATTTTATGTCGAAATTTGAAGTTGAAGCAGAAAAGTACAGAAAAATGTATTTTTTTCACTATGTATTAAAACTTTATTACTTGGCAGAAGAATGCTTAATTAAAAAAAATAAAACATCTTGAAGGTTTTTTAAAAGATTACAAAAGTACATTAGAAAATTGATTTAACGAAATGAATGATACCAGCGATATCAACTAATGGAACTAGAAAAAAATAGTTTAATAAGAGTCAGAAAAATAAAAATAATTTTAATCGCAGAAATCGTTACAAGTGGCCAAAAAGTACACCTTATATATTCTAAAAAAGTGACTCGAAGCTTTCACTGCACGTTTAAAGAAAAACAATGTTTTTTTTTATATATTTTGTTTATTTGTTAGACACCTTATTTATTAGAAAAAAATATAAATGATTTGTTCTTTTAATATGTTGAAATTTTGCCTTTATAAAATTGATTAATATAAAAAATTAGAATGTTTAAAATTGTATCATAAAGGCTTTAGTAAGATATTTTTGTTATTATTTTACTTATGTTTTAAGTTTAAAGGCCAAGTAGATAAATAAAACCAATTTAAAGAAATGTTTTTTTTCATATTTATCTTTTATTTAAGATTTTTAAGTAGGATTCCCTAAGACTCCCTATAGTAATAGTAGTTGAAAATGGCACCATAGTACTTAAGGGTTAATAAAGTTTTATTTCTTTGCAAACCAAGACAAAAAATCCTTGTAGATAGTTTTTATGCATATTTACTCAGTTAAAAATAATATAGAAAAATGTATTTTTATTTTTTATTTTTTTTTTTTTGAAATACACTGTGTTTCAAGATGGGTGTTACAAGAGAACAAATGGACCAAACGTTTTTGAATTTTTAATCGCTATTTTAAGAAAATTGGTCCCATGGTCAAAAACTGGCAAATACCAAATTTTATTTCGATTGGTAATATACAGGGCTAGCTTTAACTAAAACTATAAAAATAACCTAGAGTAAAGTACATACTTTTATTTTAAAAAGTAAAACAACAAAATTTATGTCAAAATTTTAAGTAAAATTGCTTTGACACGGGAAATGAAGTTTACAAAAACTTTAAAGTATTAATATTATTTTTGCAATTCCAACTATTTGTTTATTTATTTTTTATTTATTTAGTCTAACCGGCCAGATGGGCCGGGTACCCGTTACATCCCTATTAAGCACATATATTAATTGAGGGTAAGTAGTAAGGGTAAGGGTTTTTATTTATTTAAATAGTGTTTTTTTAAAGAATACGATTCAATATGATAATTTTAAATATTATTTTTACAGTATTGACTATTTTTTGTTCAAAATAGAATTGTAGTATAAAGTTTTTGTGCAAATACTCCATTTGACCTTTTTATTTTAAAACTGACCATCGATTTAAAGGGTAAAAAGTATTACAAACAGAATACATAAAAGTTAGTTGTTCGTTTCGCTACCCAGGGACTAACAATTTACCAGTCCGTGTGCATGGCTGTGTAAAATGCTTTGCATTGCTCAAACAGTAGCAAATCAAGCCGAACGGTTTAATGTCATCGATTGTGAAAACAAAAAATAATTTAGGTTGTGTTTATTTACTACGTTTTTATACCTTACAGTTAATTAAACTAACTTAATATATCTATAGAAAGTTTACTTATAGGTCTTTACATTTTTTAGATAAAGTATAAAAAAATAAATACCAAATCACATAAAACGGCAATCAAACTTGGTATATATCTTGAAATTTTGTTATTTTGAGTTATTTTTCTAATTTTCTACGTAAAAAATATCTCTCAAGCACTCAAAGCACGAAGATTCTATTTAGTCTTTTAAACACGAGTCAAGTGCTTAATAGATTTTTTTAGTGAAAAAGTATAAATATTACCGAAAAGAACAAAATTTTTACAAATATACCAAGTTTAATAAAAGTTTTATGTGACTAGCTATTTATTAATTTGTTCTACTTTAAAAAAAATTGAAGACCAGTACCTAAACTTCTTATAGAAATAATAAATTAATTTTAATAAAAACTTTAATTTTTGTGATTATTATGGGTAAAGAATGGCCAATCTTTACCCACCTCCTGTAACTGACTTTGCATCTTACGGTTTCCAAAATCCATCTTGTCACTCTTGAATTTGGGACACCCTGTATTACCCTTAGTATGCTGGCAATTTATGGTAAAAATAGTATAAATATAAATTTAAAATGCAATATTTTAAAAATTCGTATAAAAGATCCTCCAGAGTATTTTATAAAATATGGCTATCAAGGGAGTAGTTTAAAATTCTCGATTGTTTTAAATATTAATGTGTTATGCCTGGTATTCTTTGCGTTAAACTGCTGTTTTAAAACACGTTGGATAAAAAAGCAATTAAGCTGTTTCGCTGGTATAGCAAATTTAATTTTTAATTTCGACATAAAAAGCAATATTTTCCATTTTGGTTTACTATTTTTTTACTATAAAATTTTTACATTTTAATAAACATAATAAAAAATTTGTTAAGTTATCGAAAGGGTAAATTTTAAAACGTATATACAGAATGTCAAAAAGTTATGACGCACAGAGAAATTACAGTTTAATATTAACAGAACTAGCTGCCAAGGTCTACGTTGTTGTGGCTTAGTTGATATATAGCGATAGACCGTTGTAAATTTATTATATTCGAAAACAAATGTTTTAAAAGTGACAACACAGAACAACATAAGAAGTAAAAAACATATATACTTAAAGGCAAAAAATGCGCACACAAATATTTTAAAAGTGATAACACAGAACAACATAGGAAATGAAAGACGGACATATAGAATGACAAAAACATCGACAGACATAAAGACGACCGAGTTTCCCAAGTCCTATTGAGTTCAATCATTGACCGTGTTTGACCAAGACGGACCAAGAATAGCAACAGCCTAGCAGCAGGTCAAAGATCATTTGCATCGCCTAGCAACAGATATTGAAACACTATACGAACAGAACCAACACTGGAGTAACCCTATATCATCAGTTACAATATTATAGCAACAGTAGTAACATTGGCAATGCGAAAGCAATAGTAGCAACGGTATAGCAACAGTATCAACGGTATAGAAAAATCCACTTAGCATCATAATAGCAACAACTTATCAAAATTCTATTAACCACTTAGCGACACGCAAAAGGTCAATCCGTCTAGCAACAGATCAGAATGCAAAGGTCAAAGGTCAATCCGCCTAGCAAAAGACCGACCTATCGACTATGAAATTAATCAAAATCGCGTTGGGTACTTTTGGAGATTAGCCGAAACATACATCGTGACATGAGATTTTGTGCGCAAAAAGTGCTTCGACATATTCCTGAGGCTAAAATATGTCTATCTAACCTAACATACCTAAGTCCAAAAGTAGATTATTTTGGAGATACAGGGTGTCACATATTTATTCCGGTTTTAGTTTTTTATAAATTATTTTGTCAATAATAGGTGCATTTGGCTAAGGGGATTTTAGAAGGTGAGAAATAAGAATCTGCTGTCAATTTTATTGTAAATCCCAGAGGGCGCAACCTCGAGTATCGTGCAAATTTCAAAACAAAGTAACTTTTATAAGTCACTCTGTATGTAACCTTAATATACAATTTCTATTTTTTTAACCTTTTTTTTAATCAACCAGGGATTTATATACACTGTTAAAGATTCCTATCTTGAAACACCATGTGTAGCTTAGACCTGGTCAAACAGGAAGTGAATTTTTTTAATCCGGATATCTCAAATACGTCTGCCTTAATTCAATTTTTTCTACGTATACCTTTTTTTTGTAAAATATGTGAAAGAATTAAAATTTCTATCTTTAAGTTACATATAGAGTGGCGTTAAAAACTTTTTTCGTTTTAAATTTTGCAAGAAATCACATGAAGCGCCCTCCAGACTTTACAGTAAGAATTGATAGAATATTCGTATTACTTACTTTCTAAAACATTTTGTAGGCAAATATTGTAACAATATATCCATTACAAAAAAATATTTATAAAAAACTAAAACCAGAATAACTGTTTAACACTTTGTATTTCCGAAATCGTCCACTTTTCGACTAAGATATGTTGGGTTAGATCGTCATTTTTTAGCCTCAGAAATATATGGTTGCTTTTTTCGCACTTTGCAAAGACACCCTGAATATAAATATTAATATTTAATTTATCATACCTATGTTTAAAAGTTGACAATTAGGAAGATATAGGATGTTGAAATTAAAAAAAAAAAAATATATAAAATTTACCGGTGGTGCCATTTAAATTTTGGAAGTAGCAGTGATTTCCGGTTAAATCGAATTAACCAATACATAAATATGTCAAATATCGATATACCAAATATTATTTTTCTATCTTTAAAAATACAGATGGTATTTTTTTGCAAGATTTGCTCTAAGCAGCTGTAAAATTATTATAAGAATATATTAAATCATAATTAAATCACATTACCAATTAAAAAAAAATCCTAAAAACGATTGGTGTAAGCGGTAGTTAATTTTATGTAAGTATTTATAAGTTACATGTTAGAATAGATTCTTTATTTACCATTAGAAAATATCTTAAAAATATTATTCTAAAAATAATATAAATTGATAAAAAGTTTAACAATAAGGTGGGGGTTATTTATTTTGTTTCTTCGTAAATGGCATATTATTTTAAATACCACTTTTTAAAACCTCTTATTCTAATATCTTTATGCTTATTGTATATTTTTCTTATATTTTATGGACTGTAAAATAAATATTATTAATTAAACCATTTACTTTAAAAAAATATGGAAACATACTATTGAGTCTACCTTATAAATTACCCTGTATGGCTAAACACACAAAAATATTAATGGTAAATATGTTGATACTGGCTTAACAACAAAAAATTAATATCATTACAATTATTTTTTAGTTTGACCTTAACTTTCTCCATATGTTTTAATGTTTTAACTAATGTTTTTAGTTTTAATTCATCAAGACAAAACTAGTTAATTGTTTGTGACTTGTTGTTAGAAAAATATTAATTTATTTTTTTTAAAACCTATTTACTTTTTTGACTTAATGTTTTTGTGGCCAAAATAATTTTATTTCTAATATCTATTGTACTTTTTCAGAAAATAGTCCTTTTTTAGTTTATTGTTAAAAGGCACACCAAAGGATAATGATCTATTCCGTATTCCGTTTTTCCCTTGTCATAAAATGGCCTATTTAATGGAAAATTTTTGCAAAAGGGATCTTTGATCCAGTTTTCATGTCTTTTATAAATATTTTTTAGATTTAATAGGTTCGTGACTACACAGTGTGTTCGAAATTAGTAGGGAATGTATTAGTATATTGAAAACTATAAAAGATAAAAAGGTAGTTAAATGAGGAGAGTTGTGGGACATTCAACTGTTAATCTGATGCCGTTTTGATAATGGATATTTATCTTTCAAAACAATTTTGGAATCTGTAAACACTTTATAAGGGCAACTTTTAATAACAATGCATTTCTGTATTCACATTTTTATTTTCGTTTCGGTTTTGAGATACCATTATTTACTTTGTTTGTCTTATGACGGCCGTTTTTATCGCACATGTTTAAAAAACGTCTTTTCCCTTTATGATGATTTTTACCACTTTATATAAATTTTAAATTTTTATTCGAGTTGGCCATGACTGCCAAAGTCATTAGCTCTAGAAACAATTGTCATATAAAACATGTTGGAAAAGTCAATGCAAGTTTATTGCAATTTTTATAAACCTATGTACCCAAATTAAGATGGATATTTGCCTTGTGTGCATCGGCACATTAAAATATTTAATATTAATATCAAGTCTTGACCTGAGAATTTTTAATTATACCCAAATTATAGATTATAAGCTATATTTATAGGACTAGAGGTAATTAAATACATACCATGTTGCGTAAATAGAAGTTTTTACATTAGCTTTAACATTTTTAGTATTTGATTAGCTCTTTTAATATTTACCTAGATACAGGGTGTTACTTTAAATCTATAGATACAAATATTTGGGGCCTAGAGGTCAATTTGACTTCGGATTTTAAAAACATAAAAATACCACGATTGTGGTTTATTTTCAATAAACTTTAATGATTGACCTTAAAATTACCTTAACCATGACCTGATGGGGTCAAACCTGTCTTTCGGAGAAACAATTTTTTTTTTGTGTGGCTATGTTATTTTTGTTAGAAATATCTATTTATGTGCCACTCGAACGGCCACTGAGCTTTTTAAATTTTTTATTTAAAAATCACCTATTTAGATAAAATATTTTAGACTAGACTCAACGTAACTTTAACTTAGCAATTTACATAAAAACATTAGGAAACGCGTTTTCGGACCTATGTATATACTGTATAAGCAATAGTTTATGGTATATCGGACAGTAATGCAATAACAAGACAAGCACTATTAGTCACCCATTATTACATGCCGGTATTCGCTTTATACTCTCTTTTTTCACGCATTGCCTATTTGTATAATTTACTGGCTGATTCTGTATAAACTTTTTTCATAGAATTAGCTTAAAAATAAACCTTTTAGTTTTTGTGTACCAAAATTAGAAAACACCATTTATAAGCCTTCATTTCTTTACCGCAACTACGAAAAACATTTTCTTTAAATACCAAAAATGTTAGAGTTATACATTTTAAAATATTTCATTTCCCAATCTAATAGAATAAAAATTTAACGCACTGTTCTGGAAAATTTGATTACAGCCTTTTGATAATAAGGTAGTAAATTAGGAAGCCAATAGGTTTAATGTAAAGCTAGGCATATTAATTAATGTCGTTTCTCTACATAAATTAGTAAGTTAGGTAGTACACAAATAATTAAAGAAATTGTTAAACAAGTAGATTTACAAATGGTTAATTATGCATACGAAATAAACTAGATGTAGTAGTACAGTTAAGGTCACGTAAGGGTCAAGTGGGGTAATTCAAATAATTGGAATATAATAAATATTTCGTAAGATATATTATTTATTTTTAGGGCAATCATTAAAAACTGAAAAGTAAATGAGTAAGAAAAGTAATAACTAAAAATAAATAAGTAAATAGAATAGCTTTACAACAAATTAAGTTATTAAGAAGTGGTATTTAAAACTCAAAAGTAAATGAGTAAGAAAAGTAATAACTGAAAATAAATAAGTAAATAGAATAGCTCTAAAAAGTGGTATCCGCAGACTTCCTTGGATTTGTAAAGTTTTTGTTTCATCATATCCTAGACAATTTTTTGAGGCCTTTTATTAGCACAAAAACAAAATGGCCGTTTTTCGACGTAAGGCAACTTTGTTATTTTAAATAGAACACCCTGTTTATTTTTTAATATTCGTAAAATTTAATCTTTTTTCGTGAAAAAATGTCACTTAAGCTTTAGGTATTTTAAAAAATATCGGATTTATTCACCTTCGAAAAATTGATTGCATTGCTTAATGTCGTTGCAAATAATTTCGTTTTTTTTTAAATTATTATTTGTTAATTAAATGCAATTGTCATTATGGATTTCGTTAAAAAATCTGCAATAAAGGAAAATGTAAAAAGTCGATTTTGTTCTGGTTAGTGTAGTGCAAGTCTAAATACCCAAAACGTACGTTTCGTAGAGGAGATTAAGTAAGTTTTACTATATTAATTTACATATCATACTACTATTGATTAAGAAGAGTAGTTAATAATAAATTATAATTAAAGCTATGTATAACGAATTGGGTTTAAAACTGTAATTACAATTATTCCTAAATATTAGTTTTTGTTTAACAATATAAAAACTAATTCTTGTTGAAAGATGGCTAGTTTTAGTAGCATTGGTGCGTGATATCAAAACATTTTTAAATTGGTGGTTGGTTGTTATTTTATAACTTTTTTATACAGCATAACAGCTAGCGTTTCGAGTACTTCTATACAGTAACCGCCATAAATTTTAAACCAAAGAAAACACTTTTTATCTTTTGCATTAAAAAATGTTTTCTTTATAAAAATATCTTCATGCCCCGACAAAACACTGATCAAAATTTAAATAAATCATAGCGTATACAAGGTTGTAAATGACCCATGGGATAAGAAAAACTACCCATATTTTTAAACTTAAAAAAAAACATTATTTAGACAACTTATTTAAAATAAAAGATTGCGTTCTATTATAAAAACAGAACCTTCTTTTAAAAAATGGAAAAACTACTTTTTTAACTTACACCGTATAAAAAATTAGATGATACTTAATTAACTGTAGTAAATAATCCTTGCCCATAAATTTCCAAAAAAATGTCAAAGCTTTGTTATTCCTACAGCATTTAGGTACATTAAATCTTTTAAAAAACAAACGTAAATTTTTGCTTTTTTTTGTCTTTAAGTCTTTTGAAAAAAGTTTTTATATTGTTACATAAAAACAAATAATTAAAAGTTAATTCAATTACAGTTTTAAGTACCTAATAATTATATTTTACTTTTAACTTCTCTTCCTAATCCATAATAGTATGATATGCAAATTAATATAGTAAAACTTACTTAATCTCCTCCACTGTTTCTACCATCACTTCGTCTTCCTATATTTTAAATTTACTTTCCGCCGTATAAGAGAGTGGCGTGAAATTAGCTTTTAAGGTATGAGACCAAATGAGGGCTGTTTTTACATTACTAATCGCTAGGAATAAGGCATAAGGTATTTAAAATTAGGAACATCTGTTTGTTGTAGCTTAAGGTTTTTCTTTTGTATTTTATGTTTATAGATTTTTTTTTAAATTTGTTGTTTTCACAATTTGCAGAGGTTTGATGTAATAATTTTTATTTAAAAAATTAGAAAATACAAAAATCTGCATTAAGAAATTACAAAAAAAAAAACTTTAAACATATTTTAGGAAAAAATTATTTATTAAAGTAATAAACTGATAAATTTAGGAATATTAACCTCTACAGTATGTCTCAAAATAGGTGTTACAAGAGGACAAATTAACCAAAAATTTGTTAATTTTAAATTGTCGTTTGGTTGGAAGTAATTGTTCCAAAGCCAATAATTACAAAAAAAGTTTTACTGATAATCTTAAAAAATTATAACTACTAAATAAAAAAATGGCTTAGAGTAACATACTTTTGTTTTAAAAGTAATAAATCATTTACAAGTAACTGTTGTAGAAAATTAAATTTTAGGCAAAAATTTAATGTTAAAGCATTTACGTTAAGAAATGCTTTTGTGTGTTTATGTTTGTTGTTTTCATTGTTTCACATATTTACTATTACTACTTAAATAAATTACACGAAAAAATAAGTTGAAAACAAATCCCAAAATGTATTATTATTTTTTAAAATTTCTTCAGGTCTTGCGTAGTATTTAAGTTTAATATGTAATGTAAAAAACAACAAAAACATTTTTTACCCTCACGCTTTACCTACTAAAATTTAATGAGGTTTAACTTACAATACTACTCTACTTTTAAAAATAAAAGTTCTTTAGATATGGGTCATATATTTAGTTACAACCCACCCTGTGTAATTTAAACAAAAGTCAAATTTTGTGTTACTTAGTTTTTGACCATGTGATCGATTTTCGCTTATAAAGTCAAAAATATTTGGTCCATTTTTTGTTCTCTTGCATCATCAAAGTAAGAGTAACGTTGGGCCTGTAAGGCTGGAATTTTGTATAGTGATGAGACATAGCATGTTAAGTTCGACAATTATTACCTGGCAAGCATCAGCCCTGCAAATCATCACCCTGTATATTTTTAAGAGTTTAAAAGAATTATAAAAAATAAATAACCTAAAGCTGTATGCCAAAAATTTTTTAGGATTTAGATCATTCATAGTAAGGTTTGAAAAAATTTGATAGGCGTTTTCGATGAACACAAGTACCTGCCAGGTGAACAGGTGTGGCTGATTTTAATGGTCATATTTCAGAAACTAACAAAGTTAGATGTACCTATTATGGTAATTTTTTAGAACCCTTTTTAAGATATTTTAATTGGTAATATAATATACAGGGCGTCTCATTAAAAAATAAACTTTTTTCTACCCTGTATATTATTACCAGTATCACCGTTAAAAAATCTTTAAAAGAGCTTTAAGAAAACACACATATTTAAACTCAGCGACCCAAAGAACCCCTGGGCGCCGAGTTTTTCTCCTTACTCAAATGAATGTTAAAAAGTCCCATAGAGTTGACGCTGGTTGGCGGTTTTGGGCACCAGGTGTTCCAAGGTTTAATTTGAACATCATAATCATCATCAGCGATGTCAAAACCACCCTCGTATACTTGGGCAGTTCTGATTCTTATTTACAAAGTCCCTTTTACCTTGCTTAAGACACCGACGGTACGTTCGTATTTAGGCTTTTAGCCTCTGTGGATTGTGCAAAGATTAAAAAAAGGGTATTTTTACAGGGGTCTCGAAAAAAGCATTTCCTAAATACATTTTTGGCTGATGCAATGCAACTTCCGGTTTGTATAATGTAAAAATTAAGTACGAATTTAACAAATAATTTTTTGAAAGAGAATGAAGACAACCGCATTTTGATCCGTCCTGGCCTAAAAAATCCTTACTTTTTTGCTTTATTGCCTCAACAAGCAATATTTTACTTAGATAGAAAAGCACAGAAAAGTTGCGACATTTTAGAGGAATTCAAAATAGTGAGGTAAAGACATTAAATATTTAAAAACTCTTTTTATTCTTATTAATTTGAAAAAAGTAATAAATTCACATCATCAAATCAAGTCTGATTACAAGAAGACATCTTACAAAAGACTGATTCGTTATTGCAAAGAGAAAGCTTTGACGACGAGGCCCAGGGAATACTAATTGATTATTTCTACCAATTAGGCTACATATACTTCACAGAGGTTTAAAATTCTAGTGGTTTACTTAGTATTCGGCTTTATTTATCTTTGTAGAAAAGCCTTTTGACAAATGTTTTCAGTAATTAAAAGCTTATACAGCCTTGTACAAAAGTATTAGGCACCCTGTAAAAATTTATATGACGTGTATTTAGGCGTTGAAAAACAAAAAACAAATTAAAAATTTTGATTAATTAATTAAACCAGTTTAAATAGAATTGACTAAAGTGGGAACCCTTTTAGGCATAGACGCCATTAGCAAAAACATTATTTATTTTAGTAAAAAATTTATAATATATTAAGTGCCGCCATATATTATCCCTTAAAATAAAACACAAATGTTTTACTAGATTTAGATCTGGTAATCGTGGGGCCAGTCCAATGGCTTTATTTCATTTCCCCACATTTAAATTATTTTGAGCGCGAATTTTCGACATGAAACATTGTTTTGCTAAAATTTAATACCATTGGCATTAGTATTTTCAAGAACTAGTGAAATTAATGGGTCTAGAGCAGGGTTAAACACTTCTATGTATTTTTAATTATCACGCGCTCCCCCACCCCCAATTAAAATAATGCGTTCCCCTATGTCTACTGTTGATAAGGCATACTTCTGGGTGTATTCTTAAACCGTTTTTCGCCTTGTATACGTTACACAGATGTACCAAACACCTAAACAAAAAGATATTTTTTTTTATAATTGTTTATTTCTAAACTAAATATTATTTCAGGGGTATATTGTTATAAAATAAGTGCATACTGAGATGAAATGGGCATATTTCAAAATTAGACTCATCAGAGCACAATATGTATGACCAGTCCAATGTCTATCTATAAGAATCCATTTTAAACAAGTATTCTTATTGTTCTGCGAGGTCCATTGCTTCTTCTTTTTCTTGCATCCTTTAAGACTAGCTTTAACAGTCGCACCGGGGGCATATTTGTGTACCCGGAGAACCTGGGGGTATCAGTGCCGAATTAAGTTTGAACCCGTGAAGCGACCGCTTTAGCGCCGGGAAAAGGAGGCGCAAAAATAGGGTGGAGGAAAGTAGAAGTATTGGGTTTGGTTTGGTATGGAAGGGCGGAAGTTCAAAATAGGGGGACCTTTTTTTGCTCTTCAGTTTTTATTTGGACCATTTTTGGTGGATAAAAAGGCGTAAAATAAGCAGAATAACGGGAAAAGGGGCGTAAAAACGTAAAAAAAAGCCTTTTTTGCTCTTCAAAGAAATTTAAAAAATTCTTGTCTGATCTTCTCACATATTTAAAGGGGGCGCTGTTGGGTATCAGCGTTTAATTTCAAAATTTTGGAAAAGTAGTTAGAAACCTCTTATAATAATAAATTAAAACTTATTTCTGATGCTTAAGTATGGGGATTTTAATATCATTTTGTTTTATAAAGGTTTTGATACCTAATATAGTTCATTTCCCAATCGTTTTATTAAAACTTTTCATCCTAATTTGCTTTTGGGATTATCAGGTGCACACTACTTGTTGGATTTTTTAATTACTATGTTAAGCAAAAAACCGCTTTTGGGCATATACATGTTTTACGTCGGCCTTAAGACATTTATTAAATGTATCAATGCCGGCTTTAGGTAACTTATACAGACATAGTATAGGATAATTTCTAGTGTATTGTTTTTAATGTTTAAATCATAAAGCTACACAAGACAAAAATAACTTTTTTTTAAATATACTTTGCTAACGATTTGTTTTTCCTAAAAGTAAATTAAACTGCGCCAAATGTGCCTTTTTTCGGCAAGTCGCTTTATTTCTTGTGAAATATTTGTTAAAATAATAGTAGTACTTCAAGCTTTTTTTAGTAATTTACTGGCTATATTACTACCGCTGCGCTGTTGCAACAACTTTATTAGTGAGCGATACTTTCAATGCAACCCATCCTAAAAACCTTGTGTACGCCAAAACTATTTGCAACGATCTTTTAATTTTAGCATGAATACACTTTTAAAAAATCATGTATAAAAGTCATAAAATGACATTTAAATATTTTTAAAAAGGTATAGCAAAAACTACGTTGGGGTCAGTAACTGACCCCTCCTGCCCCAGATGCGACTGTTCAGGAGTTCTCTTCTTACTTCACTTGATTCACTTCCTTCTATTTTGCCTGTGACAAAATTGTAGAGAGCTTCGAAAAGGATTTTTTCCAATCTTTAAGGACATGTTTAATAAGTAATCGATTTTTGCGCTCTCAAGTTATTTTTTATGGCCTGTTTTTGGCCTGTGTTTGGCCTGTTTTGATGAATACCAGTCTCCTTGAAGTGATTTAATAAATATTCTACTAAAAACGCTAGCACTTCAGTTCGCTGACTATTTTGCCTGAGACATTTTTTCTCTAACCAACGATTTTAATTTTAAAATGCACTTTTGCAATAAGTTTCCATATTTTAGGTAATTTTATTTAAGAAATACACCAGCAATTTATAATAATAACATATGTTTTCACTTTAAGCTGTGGCAAAAAATAACATATATAAATCACTAATATTCGAAAACTTAATAAAACACATGTTTTTCAATAAAGGCTTAAATAAAATCTGGTTTATAATTTTTATCTTTCGCCTGCCTTCTATGTAGCCATGAAGCAATGACAAAACTACTTTCCAAAGTTTTCGAAATATTGTAAAATAATTAAGGTGCCACATACTTTTGCACATAGCAATATGCCTAAATTTTAAGAAGCTCTTAAAGTAGCCTATTTAATGGTAATACAATACAGTGCATTTTAATTAAAAGGAGCTATCTTTCATATTTTGTTTTTTTACAACTTTAAATAAATCCTAAAACAGGTCAACTTTTATTGCTAAGGGACGTATTTTTGTGCCAATATTTACTTTTCTTTTCAAAAAAATTTTTTTTGTTTTTTTTACTCAGGTTTTAAGCAAATTTCCTTTAAAATATTGTGTTTTTCTAGCCGGTGGCTCCCCCACTTACTTTTTTATTCATTAGAATATCCCAATAAAATTTAGTACTAGGTATACACTAAGGTGATTCATTTCCTCAAGTTTTTCTCGGTACTGAAGCAAAATTTAAATTTAAATGTAGAAAAAATCCAAGTTTAAGCTTATATTAATTTTAAGTACTGACCAATTTAAAGTTTTTTCTTTTAAAATTCACAATAATTGTTTTTTTTTTTTATAATGCTTAGCCACTTTTCACTGTATTGTAAATCACTTTAATGAACCTGACGGCATATTTTAAGCTCTTTGAAATTGCTTTGGTGTTTTTGTGTAACTTAAAATTAAACAAAGCAATAAAAATAAATATATATTTTTATTTAAAAAAATATTAATAAATATGCATTGTTTTGTCAACTTAGTCGCTTTCTATCATTTCCGGTTAGACCAGAAACAATCTAAACTTTCTTATTTTAAATGAAGAAAATTTCAAGGACAATCATGTTTTAATTGGTACTTTTTGACATCCTAATTTAAATAGTTTAAAGTTTTAGTTTATTAATAAGACTGCCACTTATACCATAAAATGGTAATTTTTGGGCCAAAAAGTAACGGATAAAGAAATGTAACAATTAATTGTTCTGTAACTACTAAAAAAATAAAGGGTTCGCCGGCTAAGGACACCCGGTATTAGGGGGTCAATTGTTTCGGAACTGAGACTATTTTAAAACACTAAAAACCAACAAAGAATATATTTGACACCCTTTAGGATATTGTATCACTTCTTATTTAAATGTATTGACGTTTGGATGGGTGGTAGGGGGTGGGGAAGATAACCCCTAACAAGTAAATTTTTACACAAAAATTTGTCGTGTTTTCGGATTTTAAGTTTGGGATAAAGATAAAGAAATTTTATTAGCCCCTGGGCCAGTAATGAAATGGACTCCATGATAAGGACACTTTTAAAACCCTTTTAGGGTGGGTTACTTTTGACCAGTCTACCACAAATATTCATAGCGGCATATATGGAAGCGGCCCTTTAAACTAACCTGTCAATGTCAAGTGTTTTGGGTCTGGGCGAACGCGTCACGTCTGCATAAAACATTGTAATAAATTTGTTCAACAAAAAAGTGACTCGTTTGACCAGTCTGACACCTGAAACATTTGACATTGACAGGCTAGGTTAAATCGCATAGAAAATATTTGATGTGGGATCGCATCGCCGCGCCGTCCGACACGGTGGACGGTAGACGCAACCAGCCAGGAGCTCCTGATTTCGTTCTGTTTAAAAAACAGCTCGTTGCCCCAGAATAATTGCAGCGGTAAATTTTAAGAGAGTACATAGCAATTTAGTGGAAGGCATTCAGTGTATGATTTGGCTATGGTCAACGGTTTGGTTTCCATACCGGTATGGCGGTATGAATATTTGTGGTAGGCTCGTCAAAAGGAACCTCTCTAAAAAGGTTTAAAAGTGTTCCTCTTATGAATCCATTTTGTTATCGGCCCAGAGACTATATGGCGTGTCTCAATTTAATTGAAATTCACTGTATACAAGCTATTTGATTTAAAACAAATCATTTGTATGTGTCTCAAATTCGACCCTCTCTGGAATATTGTTCTCATGTCTGGGGAATGGCATCCCCTACAACCCTCACCATTCTTGATGCCATTTAAAGAAGGGCTGTTCGTCTTATTAATAATCCTTTACTTACTCAAAGACTTCCTTCTCTTGCTCATCGTCGAGCTGTGGGAGATCTATCGCTCTTCTATAGATACTTTTACGGCTTCTGCTCCGACGAATTGTCCAGTATAGTCCCTCCTCTTGCAGTTCCCAACAGAGAAACTCGTGGTGCCGCGCGTATGCATCCCCATACAGTTCAATTGGATAGGCCCCGAACTTCCCATTTCGTTCGTTCTTTTATCCCTAGAGTTTCTAGACTGTGGAACCTGCTGCCAGCGGAGGTCTTTCCTCCCCCAAATCTTCAAGTTTTTAAGTCCCGTGTTAACAAACTTCCTCTTACCCTGCTTAAGACACCCACGGTACGTTAGTATTTAGGCTTTCAGCCTTCGTGGATTGTCCAAAGATAAAAAAATATATTTGCTTCTGTAATAAAAAAATAAATAAAATTAACAAAAATTTAAAAAAAAAAACTGTTTTCGTCAACATACTGTATTTATAACTGTTTTGTAGTATAGAAGTGTCTGGAAACTGTATACATCTGTAAATAGACAGGGATAGAACGGCCCAAAATATTTTGTAATTATTGGTAAAAAAATTAGGTTTTAAAAATAATTTTAGTTTACTCTAAAAAAGTTGTATGTTTACTAATAATTAATTAAATATCAAACATCATAAAATTTACATTTTGATATTTTAACTATAAAGAAATATATTTATTGCTTACTTATATTATTAATCATTTTCTTCCAAAGCATGGGTAAATAAAAATCCTTTTTCAAAACCCATTTGGATAAGGATCTAAACGTGATATTTCCTTTAAATGAAAATTTACCAAAAAGATATACCGCTCTACAGCTTAATGCTTTTGAAAAGAAGGGCACTTTCCAGAAAACGAGCCACTCAAAAAAATCACCTGCCAATGTAGTTATATGTCCCTTGGGCCTACGCTTCATGATTTTTTTCTCTATAGTGCTAAATATAAATTGAAAATGTACTGAGCGTAGAAGTTTTCAGGCAAATTTTGCCAATGAAAAGTTTTAATTAGCATATTCCATTCCATAGGAGTATTTATGTTTTTTAAAATTCTTATCCAGAAAGCAATGTTGTGATGTTTTAAAAATATATTTATAACTGTTTTGTAGTGGCTCGAGTAAAAATAAACTGTCTACATTTAAGAATGGATTAAGATAGAACTGCCCGAGACGTTGTGTAAAAATAAAAAAAAACAATTGATTTTGATTTTTTTAGTGTCACTACTGAATCATTGTACACCACATTTTTTTGATGTTTGAGACAGCCCATCAGTAGCGTAGCTAGGCGAAGGCGGTGTAGGCGGTCGCCTACAGCCTCACGCCTGAGGGGGCTCACGGCAAGGTGAAGGTATAGAATGTGATATAGGAAAAATACCGAAATGAAAAATATGCGGACGGTCTTGAGGACCCAAATTGTAAATCAGGGCCCCGCAAAACTGTGGTACGTGTGAAAAAGTAAGAAAAATTAGGGAGGTTTTTTTTGCTCCTCAATATTTTTTGTTACGAAGGGAGCCGTGCGGACATGGCTTGGCCCACGCCTAATTTTGGTGACGCAACGCCACTGCAGCCCATAATGGCCTATTATTATTAGATGTTTAAATCATCTTTTCCTCTGTTCCGTCAACGTATTCCATCACTGAAACATGCAGTTTTCGCATTTCACACCTTTTTGACAACGCAGTAGTGCCACAACAAAAATTATTTGTTTAAATACCTTTTACCTTAAAATGTCTTCCGGCTGTTGATTTGACCCAGACTAGTTAAAGACAAAGCAAGATAACTAAAAAGCAATCTTTTTAAATATAATATTAAATAAAACAATTTTCAAAGATTAAGTTATGCTTAAAAAATATGCAGGCTGCCTTATAGGTAATTGCGGTAAGAAAAAAGGCTTATTTATAAGCGAATTTAATAAAAATAAGTTTATATAGGGTGTTATGAAAATACCTAAACCCCAAAATCCTTGTGTAAAACTAAATTTAATAAAAATTTTGAAAAATGTCAGACTATCAATAATTGCTAAGATAATGAACCCAACATTTTACGGTCAAAATGCAAACCCGCTACTAATCTTTTTGTGTCATTCCTTAAAAACAGCTGTAAGCAGCTTTGTCATGTGATGAGATCAACTAAATTGTCAAGAGGTTGCCAAATTTATAATATTATTAACGAGTTTATTTACGGAGTTACTGTTTTAATAAAAAATATAAAATAGGGCTTGATTTTCCTTTTAATAGTGAATATGCTTAAAATGTCCTTTGTTTGTTTTCCAAAACGTATTTATTTTCCGCTGGCGAAAAAATGTTTATGTCAAAAGGAATCTGAGCCGATTGATCTCGTTCAACAACTTAACACTATGAATGTATTCACTAAAAACAAACACTTTTATGATAAAATAGCCACTGTTTTTACTTTATTTTTTTATTAAAACTTCCTTTTTTACTTGTTTTTAAAAGAAACAACCCTAATTGAACAAAACTATGTAAAAGTAAACTACATTATACCTAGGGACATTTTATACTAAAATTATTACCAAAATCAATATTATCGACCGGGTAAAAATATCCGCAATAAGCAAGACTTTATTAATACCTACCTTAAGAAACAAGTTTCTTTGGTGACGTCACAAAAAAGATAATAATTACAAATTATTGCAAGTTACAAAAAACAAATTTCTGTTAGATTCGGTACTACTGCCTCCATCTAGTTTTGGATGTCGATATTACCAGATCGGCAGCTTATCGGCATCGGAGATTCCATGAAAAAGCGAAGACGTCAGCGGTACGGAACGGTACGACTCAGTCGGAGTAGAGACGTGAGACGATCGCATCAGTAAAAGCAGAGACGTGGGACGTGGCATAGGTGACGTTAAGTGCGGCCATGTCGAATCGGCTTGCTTTTCCCAGTATTATTTATTTAGTTAATTGTTGTCGGGAAAGTTTTATTTAATAAAAGAGTTTGTCTCTTTTAAAAGCAGCTAAAAGGGAAGTTATAAAGTAAAAACAATGTCTATTTCATCATAGAAGTGTGAGTAAATCGCAAATAAAAACATGCTTGCGCGACTGAGAAAATTCATGCGTGTTTGGAAGCCAACGGAGGGGCCTAAGCATATTATCTACTATAAGGTAAATCGACCTTTATTTAAGTTTTTTTTTACTACAATTTGTTTCCAATATAAGACTTTAAATAAATGTTTTTAACAAAATTAAAAAGTATTAAAATTTAATAGTTTAATACTATCCTGTAATTATATCGTTTATTGTAGTGTATTCTTATTTAGAAGGTAAACTTTGTAACTTTGATTGTTTGTTTGTAAGGACTATTCTTCGAAAATGCTAAACCGAATACGAAAATTCTTATACAGTCAGTAAGTGACATTATTAAGGAGTGCTTTATTTTATTATTATAAAACAAAAAGCTCAGGGAAAATTAATCGCATATGTGTATCAAGTCATCGGAAAAATAAAATAACGCCCAAAGAAGTGGGCACGGTTCGGATAGTTGTGTATTAAAAAGGTTGTTTGGCAACATCTTAAAGAAAGCCGTCTACTGCCAAGATATTAATAGTGTTTATGTAATCAGGGGGAAAAAGTGGTATATTTGCAAATTTTAAAAAGTGTTTGAAATAAAAGAAAAAAAGAAGTACTAAGTGTGTCTCTCTCAACTTTTATTGTTTGTTTGTTTGTTTGGAAGGGCTAAACTTTAAAAATACTAAACCGATCATGAAAATTCTTTTACAATTTGTAAGCTACACTATTCAAGAGGGCTATATTTTATTGTGATTGAACAAAAAGTTCAGAAAAGTTAATCGCATATGTGTATCAAGTCATAATCATATAAATTAACGCCCAAAGAAGTGGGCACGGGTCGGCTAGTAGTGTATAGAAAAGGACAATTGGCAACATCGTAAAGAAAGCTGTCTACTGCCAAGGTATTTATAAATAGTGTTTATATAATTAGGGACGTAGCACACGAGGGAAAAAGAGATATATTTGTAAATTTAAAAATGTTTGAATTAAACAAAGAAAAAGTACTGAGTGTGTCTTTCTCAACTTTGATTGCTTGTTTGTTTGTAAGGGATAATCTTTGAAAATACTAAACCGATCATAAAAGATATTTTACAATCAGTAAGCTACACTATTTAAAAGTAGTATATGTTATTATGATTGAACATAAAGTTCGGACTAAATTATTCGCATATGTGTATCAAATCAGCGAAAAAATATTAATTAACGCCCAACGAAGTGGGCACGGGTCTGCTAGTTGTGCATAAAAAACAACGTTTAGCACCATCGTAAAAAAACCATTTACTGCCAAGGTATTTAAACTATTTATGTAATCAGGGACGTAGCACACGGGAGAAAAAGAGGTATATTTGCAAATTTCAAAAAATGTTTGAATCAAAGGAAAAAAGTACTGAGTGTGTCTCTGCAATGCCCAAGGAGTCACTTTATTTATTTATTTATTTATTTATTTTAATATTATCTTACGTATTTCTTATCAGATTTTAATAAAATTTGGCAGTATTGCTAATTACAGTATGGGGATTATTAAGCTTTTATTTTATTAAATTTATTAGGTTTCGAAGGCATAGGATCTCACAGACTTGGCGTCCCACCTCTAGGGTTAAGTGAATATTTTTAATTTAATTTAATTTTTTTTTTGCACTTAAACTTATTCGTATCAACAGTGGATTTAACTTATTTTGTAATTTATGTTGGTCTGCACTAAACAAAAAAAAACAGACATGCAAGCTAGTCTAAATTTAGATCCTTGAAAAATGTTCAAAACGTGTACACAGCTCGACTTTGTAAATGTTACCCAAGATACTTATAGGAAAAATCCTAAGGTAAAAGCAGCTGCAGCTTTTACTTTACAAACTAAAAGTTCTATTTTTCCTGAGATGCTAAAATTGTTTGTTGCTACGTCCCAATTTTGTACCACATATTTGGACGCTTGTTTTATTGAGGTGTAAATAGGGACATTATATTTTTGCAAATAGATCTCTTAAAACACAATGTAAACTTTATAGGGTGTTTCCTAACTACGGTACGAAACTTAAGGGTGTGCTTTCTTACGTGTTTTTATGAAAAAAGTTCCTATAAACATTTGTCCGGAGTTGCTTCATTTCTAAGATATGGATCGTTGAAGTGAAAAAAATCTATATTTTTTAAATTACCTTAAAACTGCTTTAACCAATTTGGATACAATTTGGTATACCCATTTAATGGAGTAAGGCGCTTGTAAACCTCTACCGAACATTATTGGGTCCAGTGACGTGTCAGTGGGCACCACAGCCAATATTATTGTGAAAAAAAGTACGCCACTAACTTTTTATAAAGTTCCAATTTTTTTTCTGATTAAGCAATTAACAAATAAACTTTTTAGTCCTTTGTAACGAAAAAGTACTGCTATTGATTTCTCAAAAAGTAGGCTTTGAAAAATTTTAAAAATTCTAAAGTCAGTGAGGGACATACGACTGGAATATTTTAACAATTCTAGCACTTTTAGTTATACCAGAAGTTGGTGTTAACTTTCTTATTGTAAATAAAATACCCTATATTATAATATTTGTGTATTATATTCTGCGTTAACTTTTAAAGTAATTTTAAAGTTAAACTGTATCACAAGTATACAGCGTGTCTTTGGAAGTTCTTACGAAATGGAAAACTTTTTAATATAAACTTTACGAAAAAAGTATCTCTTTATAAAATGTCCTGCTTGATGAGAAAATACATTTTTACAAAAATATTTAAGGTTAAATGTACAAGATGGCTTAAAAATGACTTGTTTTTAAATAAAAATAAGGGTTATTTTCTAACTACGGTACCAAAGTTTACAGGTAAATTTTTTATGTCATTTTATGAAGAAAATATAATATAATATCTTAAATACGAATACGAAGTCAGATACAAAAAAATGTACTACACTAAAAAATTATATTTTTAGGTGCTTTAAAGAAAAGAAAATATAAAAACTATAAAGCAACCAAAAATATAACTTTTTAGTGTAGTACATTTATTTTGTATCTGGCTTCGTACTTAAGATATTTAAAAAATAGACCTTTAAAAAATTAATTAACGCCCTGTATCTCAGAAACAAAGTATCTTCGGACATATGTTTATGAAAAGTTTTTTTATAAAAGGACATAAGAAATCACCCCTTAAAGTTTGGTACCTTAGGTATGAAAATACCCTCATTTTACTTTGGGAACAAGTCATTTTTAAGCCACCCTGTACATTCAACCTTCAAATATTTTTGTGGAAATGTATTTTCTCATCAAGCAGGACGTTTTATGGAAAAAAAATACTTTTTTCGTTAAGTTAATAATTAGAAAGTTTCCCATTTGGTAAGAACTTCCGAAGACACGCTGTATTGTAAAGGCTATTTAAAAAATTTAGGGTCTAAATATTATTTACCAATAATAAATTAGGGATTGAGATTAAAATTATAAAATGACTATATAAAATTAATACTTCAAACACGGTTGCGCACGTAACTTAGGCTTATTGTAAAAGTGTGACAGAATTGCCCCACCGTATATGGACCGGCATAAACAAAAAAATATTTATATTATCACCTAACAAAAACACAAACTACCTCTGTACGTATAGTTAAAATATTATTTTATAATTCTAAACGATTACTAAAACATAAATTTACCGCGTTAAAAAAATATTTTGGTGGATTTGAAAATCATCTAAAAAATTATAAATGTGAATTTAATAAAAGATATATACTTTTTTAATCAAATTTTATTTGTTGTGTACTCTAAAGTTACTTTTTTTATCGTTATCAACTTATTTTTTCTTTTCTTACGCTCATAACTCAAATCTTTTAGAATAAAGAGTTTCTACCCACACACTTGATTTGAGTGTTCCCTTTTTCTGTGTAAAAATTGCTTTTTAAAACGCGTCCGCTTCAGAAATTTGACAAATATATAACTTGGGCTTATTTGCGAAATAGGTCCAATAATGGGACGAGACAAAATTACCGCTTACACATAATGTATTTAGCTTTTTATCTGCCCGTCAATGTTTACAACAAATGGTGTTAAATTATCTAAATTATATTTTCTAAAAACCATTTCTTGTGGTTTGAATACTTTTTGGGTAAACAGATAATTTTTAAACAAATAGAATTTGACACAGTATTATTTTTTTTTGCAATTTTAACATATATTTTCTGTCCAATTCATACCTTTTAGTCATGTAAAAACCTATAATTTTAGGCATATTTAATTTTATTTTTCGTTACATGAATAAACCTGCAAAGGTCTTTATAAATAATAAAATATTAATAGTAAATATTTATTTATAAATGGATTTTTATAATTTTAAAACGTTTTAATATTGTTATTACCGTTATTGCAATTATTTAAATTAAGTTTTTAGATTGCTTTAAAATTTACTATAATTTTTTTAAATCTACACATTTTTTACAGAGAGGCAATCTAAAGCCATTTCTTGTTAATCTGTAGCTTAGGCTGTGCTCCCGAATGCACCCTAGACCTCGATTTATCCCGAAAACCGTATTTCAGTGCCCATAGAGGTCATTTTCGGACCATGGAGCCAGTGGCGTAGCGTAGGCAAAAACAGGCGTAGGCGAATTCGTATAAGTTAAAGACCAAAAAAGAAAGAAAGTCTCCACCTGTGAATACGTAGTGTTTTATTTATTTTTGAATACACATAAAATACTGGCGTTGGCGAACATGTACTTGCGAAGCCTCTTTATTTAAACATTAAATTTGGAGAGCAAAAACAAAAGCTGCACAAAAATATAACATAACTACGTCTATGTCTCAAATTTCATACCTTCAACTGCAAGACATCCTAGCCGCGAGGCCCCATTAGGCGCAAGGCGGTAGGCGAACGCCTACACCGCCTACGCCTAGCTACGCTATACTGTGTGGAGCCAATTCCAGACGTGTAGGTCCATTTCTAAGCTCGGGTTTGAATTCACCGTTGAAAAATATATGGAAATACCTAATAATAGGTCTGACTTTTGTGTGTGAACTCTTTTTTTTGTGAGCCTGTGTTCTTTAATTTTTTTCAGGACATGTGACACGAAAGAAATGCT
Source organism: Listronotus bonariensis (assembly GCA_014170235.1). Classification (NCBI taxonomy): domain Eukaryota; kingdom Metazoa; phylum Arthropoda; class Insecta; order Coleoptera; family Curculionidae; genus Listronotus; species Listronotus bonariensis. Next base: position 61,553 of record JACEGR010000647.1, read on the forward strand.
ATTATTCCATAATTTACCTAATTATACGACTTATAAAAAAGTCAGTTATCCTATGATGTGTTTATTGAAAATTTTGTCCTCAGTTTTTCTTATTTTAGAGTCATTTTCTACTTTAAGATCCAATGGCTTGTGTTCTACCTGCCGAGTAGTAATGGTATTGATTTGTAAGAATTGTTGGTTATCACCTATTGAATTGTAATTTATAGGGACAATTTTATTGGTATTAGCAAATAATTTGAAAGCCAATTTTAAAAAGAGGAAAAGTATGATGACTTATTGACTTACGGGATAAAAATTTTAGAAAAGAAAAACTAATAAAATTTGGAATGTTAAACAATTGTTTACGATATAGGGTGTCTTATAATTAAAAGTTTAAGTAAATATATTTAACAATTTTTGTTTATTATTTTTAAAACCAGTTGCACTAAAATAAGACACAAAGTAATTTATATCATAAGATTTACAACACACTTAGTTTCTGTAAAATATCCAGCAACTTCAGCGAGTCCCTAAGTAATACAGTAACTTTCATTCATGAAGAAAAGTGTAATTTTCCTGAAAACGGTTGCCCCTATCCATAAGAATCATTACTTTTTTTGCATCAAATTTTGTTAGATATCATATTCCAAAATTGAAATATTTAATAAAATTTGATTAATTGACTACACTTTTAATACTCTAATTTTAAAATGTATATAGGCTTTAAAGGTTTATCCAGTAGGTATACCAAATTTTATAAGAAATACTTCGAACCTATGAAGAAAAAATTATTTATCCTTAGGCTTTCCCATTTAAAAAGTGTAGCTTTCTTAAAAGCTTTTTGCTTAAAGATTATACAGGGTGTTTTTTAATTGCGGCAATGTAAAGGCTTATTCTTAAAATAATTTTATGAAAAAAGTTTATATAAACATGAATCCACAAAATTTTTGTTTTCAAGAACAGGGTGTTAAACTATATAAAACACCTAAATTCTTTTAAAAAATAGTAATAGTTTTGTTGAACTAGAACAAAAATCCATAATGCTTCTTTTATGGTTCAGGAGTATGAAATATCGCGATTTTTTTCTAAAAAGCTAAACCGACTACGTAAAAAAGTTTATTTTTATTTTCATAATTTAAAAAACTATTAAAAATTGAACAAAAATCAGTGGCTTGCATTTTTTTATGAGAAATAGTTGTTGATGTGTCACTCGAGGCGTCAATGGACTTTAATCAATTTATTTAAGTAAAAGCAAAACAACCTCCGTACCATTGTAAATACCACTGCGTGAATTTTATCCAAATAAAATATTTAAAATATTTAGGATATTGGTAAAACATTTTTTCAGGAATTATCACTCTGTGTCATGAAACAATGAATTTTCGGACCTATGTTTATATAAACTTATTTCGTAGAATAGGCATAAAAATATACCCTTTATTTTTGGTTACCGCAATTAGAAAACACCCTGTAAGTATTCTTCATCGAATTAGCTTAGAACTGCACGCTGAGATTGGGACAAATACTGAAATCCCGTGTTCGAATACGAATCTTGAATACCGTATTTAAATACTTATGGATACTAAAAAGCAAAAAATACCTTGCTATCCCTTGAGAAAACTTTTTAATTAAGATTCCTTTATCTGCATTTCCACACTTGAATACCGAAAAGCAAGAAAAGGTCCTCACCCAATAAATTACAATATTAAATACTTTGAATCCCAATATTTAATTTCTGGTTTATACATTCATCATTCATGTATTCGAATACTTTAAATTCTGGTATTTAAATGCTTTTAATCCGAGTATTCAAACACTTTTATACTCGAATTTTCACAATTTGTATTTGAATACTATCATTTAAAAACGGTAGTCAGGATACAGAATCCCAAATACTGACCAAAAAAGTATTCAATCGAATACCAAATACCAAACACACAGATGTATTTAAATACCATTTAATTACCAGCCTAATGTATTCTGCACAACTCTGTGCACGCTTATTATTTTTTACATAAATAGAAAACTTCCTGTATTGGGTAAGATTTCGATATATAATTGTCCGTGAAAAATATTATGCCTTTTTGCAAAAGCAGCAAGATTTAAAAAAAACATATACTTACCTAATATTCTTTTAGGTACTCTTAGCAAAATTTTATGCATGCTAGGATGTTACTTACAGTTTACCAGAAAAAAAGTAAATGTAAAAATAGGCAAAATATCTTTACCTTGCGTTTCCTTTTTGCTTAATGAAATTAAACTGAAATATTTTTCAAGGAAAACTTTTGTAATGTTCAAATCTTCGCGCTGTATTCCATATTACTGTGTTAAACTTTTTATAGGAAATGCCGTACGTATAAGTTTTTAATGATACGTTTTCATATGTAAATTTCCGAAACTTATTTTGTAAAATTGCGAAAGTTTGCACTCTTACTTAAGAAACAAATATGCAAAAAAGTTACAAGAACATTAAAGTTTGGATTTTTAAAATGAACATGTTAAAATTCGTAGGATGGGATTTTTTTATGTTAACCAAAAAATATAATTAAAGGCACATTTACCACAGACATAAAGGACTTGCTTTTAATAAACTAGTTTAATTAGATATAGATTAGATGCACCCTTTGTGGCCACTTTAAGCAATTTTGTAAATTTTACGAAGGAATAAAGTATCTTAAAAATAAAGTATGAAATAACGAAGTATGAATTTTTAACATTGTTAGTGAATTAATTATCGAATTATAAAAACTTTAAACCTTTAGACTTATTTTGAATTAGGTAAATTAATAAAATTTAATTTTTTAGAAGCACTAATTTTGCCCAGTGGTTGCACCGGTTTTGGCCATAGGAAATAAGTGTTATTTAGGAAAATAGTATTTATATTTATACAATTTATTATTAAAATATCATTTTATTTTTAATTTACCCTAACAAAAAAAATACGGCGGCATTCCAATCTATGAAAAGAGGTTCTTAATTAAATAATTAATTTCTTAAAATTAAACAAAAAGAAAACAAATCTATTTTAATTTTCAAAACAAACTCCTGGCTTTCTTATTATTTTTTTATATACAGAGTGTTTATACAACTTTTTCAATTTGAGCAGGTACTTTTAACTTTCTTGTTATTAGAGCTAGAAATAGTATGTAATTTGCAAAGTTATAGGAATTTTTATGTAGAATTCAATAACGACTTTTTTTAATGTTATTGTACACATTTGTTTCTTTTTTAAATGAAATACCCTAAATATTAAATTACCACTTAAAAGAAGTTTTAAAAAGTTTTAAGAAAATACCTCATTTGATATGTGTTTCTCAAATAGTTTAAAAACTTTAAGCTTACCACAAGTACCTTTGAGCATTAACCATAGTGCTATGTTAGTTATGGCCTAAGACTTTTAAAAAGCCACTTCATATTAAAAAGAATATGCTCGAAACATTTATAAATTTTTACAATTACACCTATCCGTCTACACAACAAAAGACGATACGTGACCGATTAAAGAAGGATTAAAGCACGGCTCAATGCATGCCTAATGTATTTATTTTAATCCGTCAACTAAACCAATTAAATATTCTTTTTATTTTTTTTTTTTCAATTTTTGCTGTTTATAGTTACTTCGATTTTTTTAATATCGTAAAAGCCGAATGGGATACATCACCAATCACGATACGATACATGTGCCGGATTGATAAGTTTGACGTAACGGTTTGAAACCACCGTATCGTTTCTGAGCAAGCGCATTACCATGCGGATTTTAAGAGGTGATAATTTTTTAAACAGTTTTTTGTCTCTTATTAATAAAGAGCTATGCCTTTCTTTGGTTGACTTTATTTGTTTATGGTATGATATTTATAAGATTTAGAGTTTCTTTATAACAAATCAAATCCACATATAATAATATATAAACATCTTATCTTTAAATCACTGATAACGAATTATTTTTTAAATTTAGATGCTTTTGTCATTTTTTTATTATTATTCTTACATCTGAAATGTATAAAAGTACTCTGTGGTTTGTACTTTAAAACATATTATAACTTTAAAATTAAAAAGTTTATAGGTCTTAAAACACTCCACAATTTTCCCTTACTAAAAGCTTTAGTTTTTTTGTTGTCTGTTACACATTTGCTTTCTCTAAAGGTAAGTATTTTTGGCAAAAAATTTAAAAGCATTTATAAAATTTTAAATATTAAAATGGAGTTTTTAGGTCATAAGCCACCTGCTTCTTTTAGTTTTTTTTATTATTTCCTAGAACAAAATACAATAAATAAATGTTTCATAAAATATTCTCTTTACTTTTTTAAGGCACGTTTTTAAAATGTAATATGGATTTTAAAAATTTAAGTGATACAGCTCTTGGAGTTTCCGCTCAGTCGACGAAAATCGATATTGTATATTTTTTACAATTTTTTAAGATAAGATTGACCCATTCTTTAGCAAAAATATTATTTTTATTATTGTAAATAATTTTTATTGCAATTTATACCAAAAATGTTTCGTACATACTTTACATTGCACTTTACTTAAAATATTTGTTCATCATTTTAACACGGGCCATTTACGTGTTGTCGAACCACAAACGTCTCGGTCCCTGTTACAAAATTGGTGATAATTAATAAAAAAGGTATTTATTTTAAATTCAAAAAGGTCATTTAGAAGTAAAATTAAAAATCATGGAAAAGAAAACATATCAAACATATAGTTTTGTTTTATTTTTATAATAGGCCATAAAGACTTATAAAAAGGAAAAGTAGGTACCTGGTACCAAAAGTTACGGGTTTCTAGACCCCTAACCTATTTCTATTCTTTTCTATACATAATTCAATAAAAAAAAATCATTTTATTGTTTTATGTTTCTTTCCAATCTTATTATGGGTATATCTGTTAAAAACAAGTAAGGGAAAGTAGGGTTATAAAGCGCATCACAAAATGACACATTGCGGGGGTAAAACGGAGAACCCTGTCATTGTGCACAACGTTCTACTGACCTAGTGTGGATCCATAGCTTGATACCCGAAGATAGTGTAGAACGAGTTTTTATTTTCTAATGATTCTTATAAATATTTAGCTGCAGCAAATAGGGCAATTATTTTATATTTTCAATTTAAAGTACATATTTTCACCGTAAAAGATTTGAAAATAATTTTAAAACACGATTACGTCATTTACGTCCCTGTTTAGTATTTATAAAGTCGCGAAAATGAATGCTTTCAAAATTATTTTATGTCATGACATAACTTACGAACTAAAGTCGTTTACAACAGAAGTTCTTCTTTTGCTATTCTTTTACTTTAGCTTCTTCCCTATTTTCGTTTTATTGTAATAACAAAAACCAACAAAAAAAAGTGACATTTGTGATGTCATTACACGAAATAATTTTGACGCAATGATTTCAAATTATTTCATATGATTTTACGCGCAAATATGGTTTCGATTTACTTTTAAGATGTAAATCACAAAGGAGAAAGTGTGCGCAAGTATGCAAACATTTACCCAGGATACTGATTATTGGTATTTTTTTAATTTTAGATTATTTTTAGATTTACTAGGAATATTACCAAATACCATAGTAATTTTTTATTTTTTAAAGATCTTTAAACAGTAATATTTTTAATTTAAAAAAACAATGATAAAAAAGAATATAAAAGCAGGTAGGCCTAAATTATTAAGGTACCCGTTTTGTACTAATTGCAATTACAATTAAAGAAGTGGTTTTAATAAGGCGCCTAGTAAATTTTACCATAGTTGGTCGCGTGGTGTATTTAATACACCAATAAAAAGTTAAGTGTTTTAAAGCAACTTTTCGCATACACGTACAACAAATCCCGTGTTTAATACTTAATAGGCTTTTATTAAAGTTGTTTAACCTGTTAATTATTATTTTAATTTATAAAAGCAAAATATTTTTAAAAAATAAAAACAAATCAAGTGCATTTGGTAGACACCGTCGATCAACATTTTTGGAATTTTTACTGGTGCTTGGTCCCTGGAAGGCAAAGTTTAATATGTATTTGTATATTTTTAAATACCTACTTCAATTTTACAAAAGAAGTAAAAAAAATACTGCGTCAGATAATACTTACATCAATACTAGTCGCGCGGTGTATTTTAAGCACCGTTTACAAACAAATGTCGATATTGTCACAACTAAATATATTTTTAACCAAGCCCGTCACAGCATACCAACGAGGTCCTTTTACTAAGATAAATAGATTTGTAAATAAACTTGTTTTGTCATGTTTGTTGCGTGAACGGGAATTTATTGACAAAAAGAAGCTAAGTTAGAGGAATCTGTTTTCCTGCTAGTCAAATAATATTATTTTTAATTTAACACACCTAACTTTTTAGTACGCTGAAGAAAATGCATTTGATATAAAGCTTTAAAACCTAAAATAAAGATTAGTAGAACTAACACACATATAAATATGTTTAACTATGCGCATAATTACCCATCCCACGATCCTTCTCTTACAGGTAGGCTTCCTCTCTTGACCATCGTCGGGCTGTGGGGAATTTATTGTTTTTTATAGGTACTTCCATGGCTTCCGCTCTGAAGAATTGTCCAGTATAATTCCTTCACTCACGGTTCCTAACAGAGAAACTTGTTGCGCCACGCGTATGCATCCTTATACGGTCCAACTGAACAGGCCCCGAACTTACCACTTTTTTCGTTCTTTTATCCCTAGAGTTTGTAGAATGTGGAACCTGCTAACCGCGAAGGACTTTCCTTCCTTCAAAATCTACAAGTATTTAAGTCCTGTGTCAACAAACTTCCACTTACCTCGGTTAAGACACCCACGGTACGTTAGTATTTAGGCTTTTAGCTTTCGTGGATTGTCCAAAGATAAAAAAAAATGCGCACAGTTACCCCATAGGTTGGGAAATCGTAAGGAAATAGGTTTGTTTACTTTTTACCACAACATATTTATGTTTATGTTTATTTTACTAACTTTTTATTGTGTAAACGCAAAGTAAACTAAATAACACATTTTACTTTTTTTTGATTTACAACCTTTTAAACCGTAAGTTACTTGGTTAAAATAAAATTAAAAGTTAAGCAAAATATTGTGTTTTATCATTAAATCTTCTTCACCAGTCTTGATGCTAAATACAGGGTGTAATTTAATTGATAGTTTAAAATACGGAATATGTTTCCTTAGACCATTTTAAAAAGAAAAGTTCATATTAACATATGTTCTAAACCTCTTAACTTTTAAGTTACAGGGTGTTAAAGTTTTAAGAAAAAATCGTATTCCTATCAAAACTGTTCAACAGATTTTTATGAAATTTGGAATGCACCTACGAAACACCAATGGTGTTTTGGTAATTTATTTTTTTATATATAATTTTACCAGTGGCGTCCAAATGGGATAAATGCTGAAGATTTAAAAAAAAATATGGTACGCTATTGCTTTTTCAAAAATATAAATCGTTTTTTAAATTCCTAATTATTTTGCAAAAATTAAACTTCTTGACATTTTTTCTTCCAATGCACCGTTAGAGCATAAAAAAATTGAAAATGGGACCCTAGCCTAATAGTTTAAAATTATTTTGCTATACCAAACATGGATCAAAAACGGTTTTTATTTTTTTTACGCAAAAACGGTGCATCATCAAAAAAGATCAAAGAGTTAATTTTGCTACAAAATAACTAAGAATTATAAAGATTATTTTAATTTTCAGGCAAAGCTTTTTTTTAATATTTAGTATACATCCTGTACGGATGCCTGTAAAAATAACTAAAAATCTTCCACATTAAAAATGCCTACTGGTGCTGAGTTGGTGCGTGCCAAATTTCATAAAAATATCTGAAGGAGTTTTAAAGTTATGATAAGAATACACTTTTCCATAAATTTTAACACCCTGTAGCTTAAAAGGTAAGAGAAGGACTTACATATAATCCTAAAGTGGGCCAAGGAATCATATCCTGTATTTTAAGCCATAAATTGAATTACACCCTGTATACGCCCTCAATTATTATCAAAACGTTAGGGTGAGGTTAAAATCCTCTCGAACAATTACCTCCTGATGTTATCGTCTGCTCAACAATTAAATCTAATTAAACACCCAATAAAGGTTTTTAGATGAAAACAAACGATAACTGAAAGATAAGAAGCATGAATTTAAAGCTTAAATTAGATTAAAGGCGACAGGTATAAATAACGTAAATGTTTAACATTCAACATTAAAGCCGATATATTCATATACTGCATGAGCAATGGGTTGTGGTATATCGGTGAATAATGTAATAACAAAACAAGCACTCTTAGTCATACATGTTTACAAGCCGGTATTTAGTTAGTTTGCCTTTTTTCCTCACATTGCCTATGTGTTGTGTAATTAAGCTGAACCGGTATAAATGTAAAATAAAATGATAACCATTGTTTTTAAACATGCACATACAAAAGTGTTTTATGTAAATATGAATGTGATTAAAAAAACTAGTATAGTTTAATATTGGTAGTTACTGTATTATGATTTTTAATCGGATCATACTTCTGTAGATAGGATTTAACAATAATTTTATTTAAAAACTGAGACATGGGATCCACAATAAATAAATATATCAGATGTTATTTACCCAAAGAAGGACACTTCAGTAAAAGAAAATATTTTCGAATTTGCAAAAACCGTGGATTTTTCGATTTACACACCAAATGTCATAACGTCAGTGTAATTCGCGAATTGCGGAACTTCCTTTTTAAAATTTTTAGAGAAGCAATTTTTAAAGCCGACTTATATAGGGATGTGTGATGGTGGAATTAGTGAAAGAAATAATTTAATATAAAAAGTATTATATTCTTTGCTACCACATATAACTGTAAAATTCTGCTTTTAAAAATGCTTCTCTAAAATTTCAAAAATGGAGTTACGCGAATTACACTGACGATAAGCGAACTTTATAGTCAAAACACAAATTTTGCTTAATTATCTTCATGTTCTTCCTATTAGTTAAAAATGCTTTAATTGACTACAGTTTTTTTAATTTAGATAATTTTACAAAACTTTGTTAATACAATTTTAATAAATTCACAAGGAAAATTAGAAAAGAGGATTCGCTTTTAAACATTTTTCTGGGGCGTTACCAAAGTGTTACTCTCTAGACCAATAGCATCTGGTATAAATTTGGTGTAGTAGTATTTAAGGTTAATACATTTTTTACCAAATATTTGACTTCTAAATGTAGTTTTTATAACTTTTCATCTTTAACATATTACGAGTAGTACTGTATTATGCATTTTATTTTAGATTTTTATTTCTGCAATAAAATGTTGAAATATTTACAAAAATTTAAATGTTTGTATTTGTTCAAGACGCATTTTTGACCTTAAAAGGTTTATAAATATTAGTTTTAAGCTTAAGTCCAAGATCGCTACTAGATGCCCCATTTAATTTTATACTTCTTTAGGTAATGCTCCATGGCCTTTAGTTTTCAAAATACTTAGCCGTTTTTATGCTTTTGGACACCCTAACAATAGTTTTTTTGGTCACTACTTTTGAGTTACCCTGTATACAGTTTGTTAAAAGGTTATTGATAAAAGTATGGCTGTCACATCTTATATCCAAAAACTCTTTGTTCTTTACAGATAGGTCTTGATCTCTTGTTTTTATTCAGAAAAATCTGCGTTTTAAACAGATGGACTGTAAAAATCGTATATGTTTCTACAGGAAGTTTCTCGACAAGATATTTTGTTTCTCTAGGAAAATTTCTCTTTCTTTACCTGACACTAGATAATAATTATATACATAGTGTTTTTAAATAAATGCAAAAACTTAAGGAAGCCATTTCTTGTTCAAATCAAAATAGTTATTTTTGTACCAAGGGCGCAAAATAGCACTTTTACGCCCGCGGCTGAGAGTTTTTGCCCGAGCTCCACGAGGACAACTATCAGCTGTGGGCGTAAAAGTGCTTTACGCCACAGGTGCAAACGATATTTTTGTAAGACTGAAAATTTAATTTTATTATGGTTTTTATGAATTTATAAATGCGGGCGTTTTTGATACTTTTTGCCCTAGGGCGTAGAAGTGCTATTTTACGACCTTATTTATAAATACGGGCGTTTTTAATACTTTTTCCCTAGGGCGTAAAGTAAAAAGCAATTTTACGCTCCTTAAATGGGGCGTTAAATTGTATTTTACGCCCGGTCGTATACAATAATAGTTTTGGTATAAACGTTGAATCAAATTCAACGATTAAACAGTTATTTCGGTAAGAAAATAGCAAACATATAAATAATAATAAGCCATATAAATAAAGCCAAGCAAATGCTTTTACCTAATATAATAAAAATAAAACCCACAAAATTGTGTAAAACATTAAGGAAAAAATAAAGCAAAAGCTTCTGCTTATCCTTATTTACTTGGCTTACTTCATTTTTTATTTAAGAAGCATAAAGAATATTGTATTTAAACTACTAAGTTATGACAAAGCAATATTACAAATAGATGACAGCAGGTCTCAGAACTAGATTCATAAAATAAATTTTCCTTCCTGACAAGTAATTATTTTTTTAAATTGGTAAGTTTAATGTAAAAAATACGCGGCACAAAAGTTTTTAAATAAATCACACTACCTTGACCTTGTCTTTAAATTAAGTCGACAAAATGATAGGGGTAATATTTTTTTAACCCTTTGCAGAAAATCCAAAAACTTTGTAAAATATGGGAAATGTGTCTTTTGTAATGGGCAAAATTTTATAAAATTTTATTATTTTATCACTTTTAGTTTAAAAAATAAAAACCTATTTTTTCATTTTCTTTGTACCGCGATATCTTCCTAATGGGTAATTTCTTACCCCATGTTTATAGAACAAACTTTACCCTATAATTTTCAAAAAGGAATCCCTTTAAAATATTTTAAATGTGTTTTAAAATACCCTGTATAATAATATTAACATAAACAAGACCACATATGCACAGTAAGGATAATAAAGTGCCCCCCTTCCTTTATCTTTTGAATTAGACAATATATTGAGATCGGGTAAAATTTGGGTAAAAGAATATTATTTACTGCTTTACTGTACTAGCAATATTTTATTTCAAACAAAAAAGAGGTTTATGTAGCGCCTCTTTTAAAGGCTTTTTAATTCCTTACACTCAAAGCCACTCTGCTTTTGAAAATCGGCCAGACTTAGAACCGTTTGAAATTTGGACTAAATACTGTACAAACAGTAAAGTTTTAATGGCATTGACTGGTAAGTCTGTAGTAGCGTTGAGTAATGATTTAAAAGGCCCTTTAAAACGAAGTGCTACATAACCCTTCTTTCCATTTAAAAAAAAGTGCCTCCTTGGTACTAGACCATGTGACCGAAATTATTTTTGTGCCAAAAAATAGCATAAGCTATTTTAGCATATCTAATTTCTATCCAAGATTGACATTTTCCCATTCTATTTAAAAGTTAAGTGGGAGAGGACTTTTAGAAACCACACTAGGACCAATTTATGTCAAAAAGTAGTTTAAGTGGCATTATTTTACTCAAACTTTACCCGATCTCGATATCCGGTCTTATTTAAAAGATAAAGGGGAAGGGAGAACTTTTAATATTATTATTGCATCCATAAGTGTGGTGAAAACTTATTAAATATTTTTTTAAATTGTTTAGAACAAAAGCGCTTTTACTTATTTTTTGTACACATGAGATAGTCTGATGAAATATGGTTGATGGCCTAAACGATCCCGAATGGCATCTATAAAAAGACGTATTTAGGATTTTTCTGCAAAAAAATATAATAGTTATTAACAAAAAACTGAGAAAAAAAAGCCGTCCAGCTGCCCAAAAATCAGAGTTAAACTGATAGCTTAAGCTTATAAAAGTTTCCAAAGGACAAGTAAATTTTAGTATAAAAATTATTGATTCCCAGAATTGTAGCTCCAATATTTAAAATTTTCATTTAACGTTGAAAATCGGCTTTCGAGGGGTAATTTCGGCATGCGCAATTCACCACTCTAGTGACCATAGGTTTAAATAATTTTTAATGCTAGTGTTAAATAGATACCTCGAAAAATATAATTCCGCAATAATTAAAGTTGTGTCAATATTTTTTAAAAGTTATTCATTTGTTAATTATTGGTTTGTTTTTTATCAGTTTCTGTTCTTATAAGAGGCGGTTTAAAAGTAAAAAATAATTGAATAATAAATGTTTTGCTTTGTAAAGCTTTTCCTATTAAGGCACTCTATAATGTTATTTACTTTTTCTTTAAGTGTATTATTTTATTATTTAGATTTTCTTAACTTGACATTATTTTAACAAAATTTCATTTTTTGTTAATTAAAAAAAAAGTTAATCAAATATAAAGTTAAATAAAACCTATCTACAGAGACAAATTAGTTATAAATTATTTATTTTGGGACAACCTAAACCCGTAAAAAAAATAACAAATGAATAACTTTTTAAAAAATGTTGACACAACTTTAATTATGGCGGAATTTTGTTGTTTGAAGGGTCTAGATGACACTTAAATTTCTTTAAATTTTAAGATTATTATTTAAAACGCAATTTTTTTCGCAGTTTTTTGTTTTTAACAATTGTAATTTTTTTGAAAAAGTCCAAAATACCTCTTTTCTAGATGCTATTTCAAATCGTTTAAACCATCAACTATGTTTTTAGGAAACTTGTAATTATTCTGCAGGAAATCCCGTTCTACACTAGGCTAGAGATACTTTTCGCTCTCAAAAAGAAAGAAATCTCACAGATGGCTTGGCAAACCACTGTGTAGTATTAATATTTAGAAAATAACATCCGTGGCAGCACTACCGCGTTGTCTAAAAGGTACTGCGAAATGCAAAAAAAAATTGCATGTTTTATTGCTTGTATAACGTTAACAAAACAGCGTAAAAAAGGGGGTTAAACATCTAATAACTCGACACCCACGGTACTGTCAAACAAATAAAAAAAAGATTTAAACTATAAGAAACATACAAATAACCTAAGCAGTATTAATATAATTCATGTAGGGGAGGCCGGGGCCACAATTAACAAAAATTGAATTTTTAGTTTTAACTTTCAAACGTTTTAATATTTAGACATAATATTTGTGTTATATGATACTTTAGTTCTGGTTATATATAAGTTCCTTAGGTATAATGTTGTTGACAAAAACAAACATAAAAAAGTAAATTCCTATATAAATTAATTTTTCTGAAGAAAGTCACTTGTTAATTTTTACCCCGTGCTTGGGGCTAAAGTTAACAGCTCTGAGGTAGGTACTAACAGAAAAATAGAATTTTTTGCAAATGCAAATTAATAATTACGCTTCTCTCGGCAGATGTCATAGCATTGGCCTGCTTTATACCTTTTTTCTGGAACAATTTTTTTGCCTTTGAACCGTGGTTATACCCGTTTTGTCAAAGTTCTTAATTTGAGTTGAGTTAAATCGTGCCTTCTGGCACGTATCTGTATTTTTCAAAAGGTAAGTTGATCCCATTAAAGAAAATAGCCCTGCCCAAACTTGTGGCTTTAAGGTTTTAAATTGATAACCCAGATTTTTTCTTCATAAAACTTGCGACCCAGTCATTATTCGTCATCTCATTCTATTACCCCTTAAATATTGTAAAAAGTAGCATATTGATAGGTCAGTTTCTTTACTTTAGTGGGAAGTAGTACAAAACAATATATTTTGCACACTTTATCAACTATTCTGCTATTATTGCTTCCTGTTCGCGAGTAAACACCAACCGGGTTTTATTGTATTTTACATACATCCACTGGTATACCCTCCTTTTTTACAAAATATTTTAGTAAACCGTAGCTAAGCTGTAATTCATTCGACTGATCCCTATAAATTCAATTTTTCCATTACTTTCATTGCAATCCCCTCTAAATATAATTATTGACCACCGCGTGGTTTTGTGTTTATATGCTCCTAACTAGGGTAGGTATTAACGCGTTAATACTGACCCCCGACAATTTGTAAATTGTATCCCCAAGGGTAATTTTTGAGTTTTTAAAAATCTAGCAGAAAGTTGGTTAGATGTAAGCCTTATTTAATATTGTAGAATTATTAGGTATTAATTACGTTTCTAGGAAAAACAATATATCTTAAAACCAAATATATGATGCGTAAATTAAAAAAAGTTCGTTACATGCCCAAAAAGCCGTTGACCACAAGGCTGACTCTTATGGCCCATTGAGCTTAGCTGGCTAGTCTCAAACCATGCGGTGTGGTCTAGTATACATATCAAAGAATGCGTGGTAGTTATAATATGTATAGCTTTGAAGAAATTTGCTTGTTAATACTTACCTCTGTTAATTGTAGCCGCGGTCTCCCCTATAATTAACTTTTGCGCTAGTATAATGATTTTCCCATAATTATGTAAGACATTGCGTAGTACGCGTCAAAACACAAACGAAACTGGAAACTAGCTCTGCTAAATGTTACTAAAATAGGTCACTTGAGAAGTTAAAATCCTGTAACTTAATTAATTTTGGGCGTTATTACCCGTTTAACAATTTAGGTAAATTAAACAGCGTAATCTTTAAAATAGCAACAAACAACCATAATTAAAAGATATGTTGAGAGCAATTAGGATCTGGATGTTAAATGATATTAAAATAAAACAGTTAAAATAAAGTTAGCTACTAAACCTCAATTTATACCTATCCACTGTTTATACCAATCTTGTCTATATTCACTGTACAGGGTGGGCAAAATTGGGCGTTCTCAGTTATTACTGAAGTTATTAAAAATCCGATGTAGGTGTTATGGGCTCGATATTGGGGAAACTTAATAAGGCGTAGACAGAATTTTAATAAAATTATTTTTCCAAGAGATACGAAGGGAAATTAAAATATTGTTATTCTTGATTTTACCCCAATTTTTGTAGAACTCTTTACGTGAAATATACAGAAAGTATTTGATTTTTTATACAGGGTTGCGTCAAAAAGTTACGATGCTAACTTGATGTTTTACTTATGGAACAACCTGTATATTTCTTTATTGGATCTGCATTTTTGGTCGCGGTCCCAACCCCTAACGCAAAATTAGAATGTTTCATGCCCTAAGTCACCACGTGCTAGATAGGGGTAGTTTTCGTAACCATCGATGACGTCATCACCTAAACTCAAAATTGAAACGACCTATAAATTAAAAAAGTTTGGAGCCTGTACCGGGATTGGAACCTCGGAACCGCCTGCGTGAGAACCCAACGCCATATAGCCACCTAGACTACTAGGGACCCTAATAATTAAATTGTTAAACGGGGATCAGTTACAACTTTATTTATTGGCACTAACTACAGGCACGTGAATTAAGTAAATATATTGACAAAATGGCGCCTACGTTGGGAAAATTGCGGTTTCACGAGGAATCTTGGGCGACGCCTATTTTAGGGTACTGCGCATGCGTCAAATCTCTGACGTCATATTTAGGAATCTTGTGTGACGCATTATTTAGGGCGTGGTCAATCTGTCAAATGTCATCTGTCAAAATCACGTGACCTTGAAAATGGCGCCTGTCAGCTGTCACCTGTCATATCTCGCAAATCACGTGGTGTATGCTTACGTGTATGAGATAAGGCATTACGCATGCGCGAAAAATGATGTCAATATAACCTAGAAATAAGGCGTTGATTGAAATGACATAACCTAAATTTATATGGATAAGCCTTCGGCCCCACGCCTAGGGCTCCGGGCCCCACGTTTAGGGCTCAGGGCTTCACGTCTAAGCCCTGGGGGCCTCACGATCACAGTGAAGTTAGCTTCATACGTCATATACTTGAATTAGTCAACATAACCTTAAAGTTAGTTTAGGTTCTTAGACATGCGCAAAAAAAATGACATCAACATAACCTCAAACTTGGGGCCTTACGCATGCGCGAAATAAAATGAGCGTCATACGGCAAGCTTAAAAATAACATAACCTAAAATTTTGATCTATCTTAAAGTGCATTGACATAACCTAGAAATAGGGACGTTGTCCGAATATGCAATAAAATCGTCATTTCCGGTCGTAACTTCCGGTCGTCAGAAAATAGTCTTGTTTGGGTTCAAATGAAAGGTCTTGACTTGTAGAATACCAATTAAACATTTTTAACAATTTTTATTTTGTAACTTTCTTATTTATGAATATTTTTAAATTTTAACTTATTTAGATTCCTTACAACCATTTTTAACAATTTTTATTTTGTGTTTTCTTATTTATGAATATTTTTAAAATTTTAGCTTATTTAGATTCCTTACAGCTTCTAGATACCGAATCTGCAATAAAATCGTCATTTCCGGTCGCAACTTCCGGTCGATCAAAGTAAGTAGTCTTGTTTGGGTTTAAATGAAAGGTCTTGACTTGGAGATTACGAATTAAGCATTTTTAACAATTTTTATGATTTTTAGCTATTTAATTATCGCACTTGTTTTGCAGAGATTATGGTAAATGTGAATATTGTAACCGCGAATTCACCCGAAAAAGACAATTTTAAACGACATGGCAGCTGTCAGACTGCAGCCAAAGTCTGCGAGAGCACCGGGCCGTATTTTTAGGAAAACGGTTCCGGTTTTTAAATAAAAAAACAGTGACGTATTTAAAAAAACGGTGCCGTATTTTAGAAAAACAGTGCCGTATTTTAGAAAACGGTGCCGTATTTTAAGAATAACAGTGCCGTATTTTATAAAAACGGTGCCGTATTTTACTACAGAAAAACAGTGCCTTATTTTAGAAAAACGGTGCCGTATTTTAGAAGAAACGGTTTGCCGTATTTTAGAAAAACAGTGCCGTATTTAGAAAAACAATGCTGTATTTTTAGAAAAACGGTGCCGTATTTTAGAGAAAAACAGTGCTGGTATTTTAGAAAAGAAACAGGTGCCGTATTTTTAGAAAAACAGTGCCGTATTTTTAGAAAACGGTGCCATATTTTAGAAAACGGTGCCGTATTTTAGAAAAACGGTGCCGTATTTTTAGAAAAACGGTTGCCGTATTTTAGAAAAAACGGTTGCCGTATTTTAGAAAAATAGTGCCGTACTTAAGAAAACGGTGCCGTATTTTTAGGAAACAGTGCCGTATTTAAGAAAACGGTGCCGTATTTGAAAAATAAAGACCGTTATCGCTTAAGCTTATTATTAAAAATATATCTTTACCGACAAAACCCCTTTATTAATATATTTTTAAAATGTCAAGCGCCATCTTTCACACGTGTCTGAATATTCCGATCAAGGCGCACGTGTGGCACGTTCAAGTCATGTCTCTATAGTCGCGTTACCTCGCACGCGTTATACTTGTCTTAAGTTGTTCCTTGCCTAAAACCTGTCCAAGGTTTGTCCGCTTGCTGAACTGACCACTTCTATATTGAACTTAGAATTGCTATTTTATTTAAAATGTTCTGTACCTATTTTTTTAGGTTGGCTTCTATAACACGAAATCCAAATAGAAACCTACCCCTACTTCTCTGCTTACTGAATAAAAAATCGGTTTGTTATTAAGTATGGTATGTAATAAACGTACGTTATCTTCTTATCTTACGTATTAAAAATTGTAATCCAGGCTACCTTTAATTTAGTAAAGTAACCTTAAATTTTTTTCACACTATGTATAATAGCATAGAGTAAGGAAATTATAAGAGTTATCATGGAATAGCCGATTTAAGGACAGATCATGCGAAAACTCCCAATAGTAATTTTATTCGTTTCTTGTTGAAATACCGCCAGTTAGTCATTTCAGTAAGCTTACGTGTCTCCCCACAGCTGATGTTACACGAGGCCATGGCTTCGACCGACGCATTTAAAGTGTAAACTGGCAAAAATGACAAGCCTGCCGCAAGGCAGCTGTTGGAAGCCTGCCGCCAAAAGCGGTACAGAAAATTTTAGCATGCCATGGTTTCTCTTATCCGTAGGTATGTTACTTTATGATAATAGCAACAACTTTTTCTATACATTGTGATAAGTTAATACACTATATATATTTTAAACATTAAAAAACAATAAATTCTTATAATTTTTTAAACTTTTACGGTTTTACCTATAACATTATAGAAACAATGTAATGTATGTATAGGAATTTCTTCAATGTCCCCCTCCCTTTTATTTTTTAACTGATTAATTTTAGGAATATAACCTTTAGAATATAAAATTAGTGCAAAAATACCATATTCGTAAAATAAAATTGACAAAGGAAAATATCAAGATGGCTGCTGGGCACAAAAATTCTGACGAGTAACCCTCGAATGTAAAGTCAACACCTTTACCTACGACAAATGGCGGTAGTTAAAAAATACCCAGATACCTAATTTGGATGACCATATTTCCGAAACCTATAAAGTTTAATATATTTAAGGTACTATTCTTTTAAATATATTTTAAATTATGATATATTATAGAGGGTGCTCCATCAAAAAAATGTATACTTTTTGTCCTACCTTGTTTATTATTACCAGTATTAATATTAAAAAGACCTTTTAAATGGCTTTAAAAACTTTTCTCATTAAATAAATCTAAATCTATTATTTTCGGATATATGACCATACAACTGAGGGATTTACGTAATTTTTAAAGTAACGCCATTTTGTACTAGATAAAGGTATTGACTTTATTTTCTAGACCTAGCAGCCGTATAAAAAATCAAAAAAGTAGAACACAAAAAAAATATAAAAATTTTAAATATGTTAATGCATGGTGAATTTAATAGCAAGAGAATAAAAACCGACCCTAAAACTACTCCAACAAAGCTCCTAATAATTTAAATTTTTAAAAATTCTTAATTATGATTCTCTTTTATATTACTATTAAATCTTATTTTAAAGCTTCTTTAATACTCGTTAGAAATAATAAATTTACTTTTACTAAAACTAAGGTATAGAGAGCTTAAAAACCATAATCTTTAATTTTACAATAAGCTTTAAAAATAGAGAATAAAAGTATTAGGTATAAAAGGAAGAAAAAACTTGTTTAAACTTCTTTATTAGAATAAAGAGTTTTTCCATTAACCGTTTAAACAAACATTAAAAACACAATATTAAATTTTTACTTAGTACTAAAATGAAATAGTCAAGAAACAACGTTCTTCTTTTTTATTATGGGCTATAACAAATCTAAAGCTTTAACTGCATAAGGCCTATTAAAAGTTTGCAGTTTAAAAAAGATGCATTAACGCAAGGTATTTATTTTATGTTAGAAAAAAACATTTTTATAGTACTTTCTTCTGCAATCAAAAGATATGTGTCCAATTTAAGTCTAAATAACCAAGAACTAATAGTAATAGTCCAAGAGCCTGTAAGCGGCAGACCTTCGTTATACATCTGTACATGTTTTTTGGGTACCTATTAGAAGATATTTTCCCAGTCGCCAAAAAGTTTTAACTTTTCACTTTTAACAGTTTCAATAGTTTGGAGTTTACATCAAGCATCGATACAGTACAGTCAATAGCGAGATTAAGTTTTTTTGTTTTTTTAATCAGCATTCCAACTTTTTGTGCATGCACAAAAAATTGTTGTTTTCTCAAAGTGCCAGTTACTGTAACTTTTATTTCGAAAATTTTTGGAATTTTCCAATAAATTTCTGAGAAGAGTCCTTTGGGGCTCTACTCTATGATACCAGAAAGGGATAAATTTTCACCCCTAACAAGGGTGTAAAAGCAAAAACTGCTGCAAACACACGGAAGATATCATCATATATCACGAAAACCCAAGAAAGACTGCAAATCACCCACTACGTAGACGTGCTCCTAACATATGCACCAGACTGCGACTTCTGCAAGAAATTCCTTTAGTTCGACATTTAACCACCCAAAAGTATACTTACTTATTTTTCAAGAAGCACAAAATAAGTACCACCACACCACCACCTACCTCCACGTCAGAAACACCTTCAGAAGCCGAAACAAGCACAGACAGTGACTTAGACCACACAAGCCAAGAAGAATCAAGTGAAAAAAGCTGCGATGATCATAACTCATAACTCATAACTCAAACTGAAAATCTACCCCCAGAACTCCTAAGACCTAGAGTAGTTAGAGTCCTAGTGAAATCAAACAATATATGCACATTCTACAGCCACATTTAGAGTGATTTTCATCTCCTTAGAGGCGAGAGGTCCTGACGATTACACCCTACCCACATTCTTTCTGAACTAAATTTTAATACTCGAAACACCCCAACAGCTGAAATCGAGCAAGCTTTTTCACTAGAGACAAAAACCATATGTAAAAAACAAGAAGTAAATAAATATCAAGTTTTCCAAAAAAATACCCAGTTTTATAAAAAAGCCATTCTTTGAAAAACCAATACCAGAAACCCTTACAGATTTGGAAACAGACGACCTAACCGTTGCTAACGCAAGCGAGTATTTTGCTCCAGAACAGAAAAAAACATACAACGTGCCATCAAACAATAGATTTGCGCCGCTGCAGAGCAATCAAGAGAGAAAAATTCCACTCCTTACTTTAAAAAAATACCAAAAAGGCTACAATGTCACCTACGCAAAATACCATAATACACGCTGTAGACATGGACAAATACCTTAAATATACAGAATTCCTAAAGAGGGATAAAAAGAACAAATGACACACGTACAGCTACGAAATCGATTGGTCTCACGCCTTCACAATTAAAGGATTAGATTACCAGCCACCCAATAAAGAAATAAGAGACGCACTTTTACTAAAATTATGAAATTACAGCTAAGGAAATATACCTAATTAAAACCAGCTTTAGGACTCTTTACATGGTTGTTACTGGGCCAGATGTGATACTTAAAATCCAACAACAAAAAATGAAAGTTCTTGACAACGTCATCATCAGATGGAAACGCAAACACACCCCAAAAATAAGAATACAATGCAAAAATCAGTCAAGCATGGGGACATGTCACATCTTACTGTTACAAGTCGCCTAAATGCATGCATTGCGCAGGGCATAACATAACAGTAACATGTACGAAAACAAAATGTGCAAACTGTAACGGGGACCACAAATTAAATGACATCAACTAACTTTATTAGTTTTGGAAATATGGCCATCCAAATCAGCCACACCTTTAAGTTGACCTGGCAGGTACTTGTGCTCATCGAAAACGCCTGCCAATTTTTTTTGGACATTACTATGAATGAACTAAATCCTAAAAATATAAAGCTAACAGCTCCAAGTTTTTATTTTTAATTATTTCTTTAAACTTTTAAAAGATACAGGGAAATGATGTGCAGGGCTCATGCTTGCCAGGTGATGATTGTCGTACTTAGCATGCTATGACTCATCACTATACAAATTTGTAGCCTTACAGGCCAAACGTTCCTCGAAGGGTGTACTACCTCTGGGACTATGTAGGCCTATGATCACTACATAGTATAAAACTAAGTCGCTTTCCGCTGCCTGTCCTTATGCATTGTGAGATCTTTAAAACTACGCAACGAATTTTGATACGTTTTTTTAGTAAATAGAGTGATTTAAAAGAAAAGTTTATACAGATTGATCATCTTTAAGTGGGCACTTTTGCTAACTTCTTTATTATTGAAGATACAAAGTCGGTTAAATTAGCAAAGTAGTATCATTTTCTCCGCTGATTAACGTATGCCAACAAAAAAAATTAAACGTCTGATTTAAATTTATTGCTTAAAATATCCTATTTTTAAATGAAACACCCTGTTTAATATATAGTTATTTAATAGATATATCAAAGACCATTAAAAAAATCCTCATTTGCTTTATGGAATTTTTAATAGTTTCGGAAATATGGACATCCTCAGGAATTTGATAGTAAACTGACATTTTTAAATAGAACACGCTGTATATTACATCACTAATAAATAGACATTTTAAAGGGCTTTCAGAAAATACAACATTTGATATGTCTATCTCTTATACTTTGGTAAATATGGCCATTCAAATCTAAAAATTATGTTAAATTTTTATTATCTCAACAGCTCCAAGCTCTAAGCACTAAGTTTAGTGTCGAACATAATATAGACATTATATTTACTATTTTTAGATTGAGTGGCCATAATATTTCCATAAATATAAGAGATAAACATACCAAAAGTGGTATTTTCTGAAAGCCCTTTAAAATGTCTATTTAATAGTGATGTAATATACTTAAAATGTCAGTTTACTATCAAATTCCTGAAGATGGCCTTATTTCCGAAACTATCAAAAAGGGGATACAATTCATAAGGACTTTTTGATGGTCTTTAATAAATCTTTCGAATAGTAATATAGTTTTATTTAAGAAAAGTATATTTTTGCAATAAATTGAAAACCTGATGTTTAATTATTTTTGTTGGCAACACGTTAATCAGCGGAAAAAAGGCTACTACTTTGCTAATTTAACCGACTTCGTATCTCCAATAATAAAGAAGCTAGAAATAGTGCCAACTTAAAAATGATCGCCCTGTATGTATATTAACATCCAAAATTCTTACGGTATAGAGAAAGGAGAATTGATTTACTCCGAATTTAATGCGTGCGGAGCAGCGGGCAAAAGCTAGTATTGTATATGTTGCGTTAGGTGTATCACTGGTTGACGACCCGCCTCAAATATGCATAATATCATATATTTTACAAAAAAAAATGTAGAGTTCAGACGTCTTAGGAGAACCGTTTAAAGAAAAAAACCATGTTAATCGGTGCAGTATCTAACAAAGTGGGTCTTCCTCTGGGGGATAGAGCAAAAAAATCAACTTTTTTCGCAAATTCCAAAATAAAAATATTTTTGGCCAGAAGTATATCTCTTTGGTTCATTAGAAATTTTTTAGATTAATATTGCAAATCACCCTATATTAAATCCTAATATTTGGCGCATAAGGACGGTCTTAATCAAACAATGTATTATCTAAAATATCTCGTTTAATGTTCCCTTAGAAGAGAAATGTACGTATTTAGTTTACTGTTCCAAATGCACAATAGGATAATGATCTGCTTCGTATCCTGTCTTTGCCTTGTACAGAAATAACTCGTACAATAGATTGTTTGATGCAAGAAAAATCTTACCCTATATTTTGCTTTTAATAGCATTAAAATAAAATATAATAGACTGCTTTTAAAAGCTTGTTTAGCTTACCGACATAAAATAAAATATTTTTTATGTTAAATGCCTCTACATGTATTTTTTTTACAAAAAAATAAATAAACTAACCTTCTTTTTAATTTACCATAAATACAAAGTGTGTAGTGATAGGGGACAGTATTTTTACATAAAAATAGGAAAAATTGCTTTTTAAACTATAGTATTAAAATATTCCGTTACCATATTGTTATTTTTGGCTTTTGTCTTTCGCCCTATAGCCCGTCGCAAGTATGGTAAAATAAATAAATTACAACTGAGCAAAGTAAACTAAGTTAGGTTATTTTTATGTTAATATTAATTTTTTTAAATTTTATAACATGTAGGGAGTTAAGAATGTTAGCACACATGTATTATACAAGGATACAGACTACACGCCACAGGAGTCCGTCCATCAGGGGCGACTTTTCTCATAAACTTAATAGGTTTGGACCACGGAGAGGAGCTATGATTAGGTAACAAGAAGAATAATAATAATATATGAAATTGTTAATTAATTCTTACAGTTTTAAATTAATTTTAGCTAGAAAAGATATAAGCACGGCATATATTTTTACATCCTGTAAGGATAAAAGATGTAGAATGTTAAATAGGGTGTTTACGTTTTCTAACTATGGTACAAAATTTCGTATTATGTAAATACCCTTAAAATTCCTAAACTTATTTCATAAAAATTTGTTACAATTTTTTAAAATCATAAGGCTCTTACTTACCTTCAACAAGATCGAAATAATTGGGTCCTGTGGCGTCTTGGTAGGCACCAAAATCAATATAATTGAGGAAAAAATACTTATTAAACAATTAAAAATATACCTTTTAGTCTTTTCTGTTTCCTTTGTTTCCTTACATTTTACTTGTAGTTATTATTTAGTGACATTTTAAAGTTCTGACGCTTTTATTGGTAAACCCTTTAGTTAGAACCTAATAAGCGTCATATTACCCAAAGCAACTGTACTAAATAATAACCAAATTGGTAAAAAAACATTTAAAATACTTATAATATACCAACCTTTTTTTGAAATTTTAACGGCCTGCTAAATTTTATCCCTTAGTTAGAAAACACCCTGTTTCTTAAATATTTGCTTTTATAAATACTTAACATTTAGACCACCATATTATGCGTTTCTAAGATTAATAAATAAGAAAAAAACCAAGAAATACTTTCGTAACAGACCAATGAAGTCACCGCATATCCAATAAATTAGCTGCGTTACCTTTAACCCAGATAAGCCGGATGTAAAGCTTGTAAATGCATTGAACAAATGATATACTAGATGCACAATACTGTTTAGTATTGATGCTTACAACAATAGTGTCGACTACTACAGCTAATTGATCGGATAATGTTCCGCACAATTCAGCAATTTCAATGCGATGTATTGGATAAGAGCACAGGAAGCCAATTACTTTAAAACGGTTGGAGCTACAAAAAAATTCTTAACAAAAGTTGTAAAACTAAAAATTATAAATCAAAATGGTCTCTATTATTTTTTCTCCAGATAACATTAGGGTTGCTAAAACTTAAGGGATGATAATTTCAAATTAAAAAAATTATAACTGTTTAACAAATTCATGAATTTGCATTTATTTTTGACATAATTATCCTTAGAGTGTCTACAATTGAAGTGTAGGAGAGATTTTGTTTTAACCCCTGAAGATGGGTTAAAGAAAATAATTAATGTGTTTTTTTGGAAATATATTTAAAAATGGGTAAACTTAAAAAAAAGTTTTTTACAAAAGCTGTAGAGCTAAAAACTTTACATCAAAATGGTCCTTATAATTTTTTCTTCAGATGATATAAGGGTGGTTTAAACTTAAGGGATGATAAATTTAATTAAAAAAATCAATCCTATTTAGCAAATTTATGTATTTGCAATTTTTTTTCGAAATAATTACCTCTAAAGTATCTATAAACAAAGTATACAAGAGTTTTGTTTTAACCCTCCGAAAAGGGGTTAAAAAGAAATAAATAAGGTGTTTTCTTAAAATTCCTTTAAAACGGTTGGATGTTAGAGAAAAAAATCCCAACAAAAGTTTTAGAACTAAAGATTTTACATCGAAATGGTACCCATCATTTTTTCCCAGATGACATTAGGGTTGCTTAAACTTAAGGGATGATAATTTCAATTTAAAAAAATAACTATTTAACAACTTTATGTATTTACATTTCTTTTGACATAATTAACTTTAGAGTGTCCAAAAACGAAGTAAAGAAAATATTTTGTTTCAACCCCGCTGGAAAGGGGTTGAAACAAGAGACAATAATGTGTTTTATTGGAATTATTTTAAAACGATTGGCGATAGTGAAAAAGTTCTTTACAAAAGTTGTAGAGCTAAAAATTCTACATCGAAATGGTTCTCATTATTTTTTCTTAGATGACATTGGGGTGGCTAAAACTTAAGGGATGATAATTTTAATTTAAAAAATTATAACTATTTAACAAATTCATGTATTTGCATTTTTTGACATAGTTAACTCTAAAGTGTCTATAAATGAAGAATAAAGTAGATTTTTTAACCCTCCGGAAAGGTGTTGAAAAAAATAAATTAAATTTTACATCGAAATGGTTCTCAGCATTTTTTCGCAGATGACATTAGGGTTGCTAACACTTAAGGGATGATAATTTTATTTAAAAAATCATAACTATTTAACTCATGTATTTGCATTTCTTTTTGACATAATTAACTTTAAAGTGTCTCAAAAGCAAAGTGTGGAAGATATTTGGTTTCAACCCCCTGGAAGGGGTTAAAAATTTTTTATGTGTTTTATTGGAATTATTTTAAAACGGTTGAAGTAAGAGAAAATAGTTCTTTACAAAAGTTGTTGAGCTAAAAATTTTTCATCGAAATGGTTCTCATAATTTTTTCTCCAGATGATTTAAGGGTAACTATAAAAAAAAGTATCATAAGTATTTAACAAATTCATGTATGTATTTGCAATTTTTTTGATATAGTTAACTTTTTAAGTGTCTGTAAATAAAGTATAAAAGAGATTTTGTTTTAACCCCTCGAAAAGGGGTTGAAAAAAAAATAAAAAAGTGATTTCTTAAAATTACTTTAAAACGGTTGGAGCTAGAGAATAAAGTTTTTGATAAAAGTTTTATAGCTAAAAAATTTACATTAAGGGATTATAATTTTAAAAAATATATATAACTGTTTAAAAAATTCATGTATTTTCATTTTTTTATATATATGTATATAATTAACATAAAAGTGTCTACAAATGAAGTAAAGAAGGCATATACTTGACAGCAATATATTTAAAATGGGTAGGTTCAACCCCAGTTGAGTTTAACTAATCCTAAACTAAGTTTTTTAATAATACAGCAGTAGAAAATAGAATAAGAATTTAAATAATAATCGTCTAACACTAAACACTAACAACATAAACACTTTTTAACTTGTTTTGCGGTAGAGCCCTTTTTTTTGGTTGTTCGAAAATTTCATTGTTTTAAGCCATTTAACAAAAATCTACCATTTTTCTTTTGTCAAAATACCATTTTTTCTCTTCAACTTCAACCGTTTTAAATTAATTCCAAGAAAGCAACTTTTTATTTTTTTCAACCCCTTTCCAGGGGGTTGAAACAAAATATCTTCTACACTTCGCTTTTAGACACTCTAAAGTTAATTATGCCAAAAAGAAATGCAAATACATGAATTTGTTACATAGTAATGATTTCTTTTAAACAAAATTATCATCCCTTAAATGTCATCTGCAAAAAAATGATGAGAACCATTTCGATGTAAATTTTTTAATAAAGTTTTTTGCTTGTAATAAAAAATATGATTCACGAGTGTGGCGAGCGTGTTGTGGAGGCTAACGTGTAAGCCTTTTACCGCAGACACTCAGGTTCGAATCTCGACCACATACACCGGTATTTTTAATCGCTCGTCACCTCACAAAAGGCAAACCTCTGTGTAGTATTCTGCCTAGTTTAAAGGAAGTAATTATTTATATATAACGCCCGTGGTGGCACTACCGCGTTGCCTAAAAGGTGCTGCGAAAACTGCACGTTTCAGTGCTTGGAAAACGTTGAAAAAATATAGAGAGCAAAAAGGTTAAACATCTAGTCATTCGACACCCACAGTATTTTGGTCTTAGGCATAAAGCCTAAGTCACAAAAAAAAAGAGAGAAAATTCCCAAAACTTTAAATACATAATTTTTTCTAAGAGTAAACTAGCTTTATTTTTTATTAAAAGGCAAAATGTTATTAAGAAATTTATTAACATTAAAGTTTGTAATCAATAAAAATAATAAAACAAAATTTTTATAAACTTGGCGAAAATGCCTTGATCACATTTGTTTACAGCCGAAAAATTGTGCTGTGTAGGAATTTGAAGAAAGCAAAAATTTGAGAAGCAACTTATGGGAGTTGTTTGGGTAATTTTATTATAAAAATTAAAAATAATCCTTATTTGATAATTCTTAAAGCAGTTTTACGAAACTTTTTAATACCCTGTAACATTAATACATTTACCTAATATTCTATTATAAAAAAATTCTTAATGATATTTTGCTTAAAAATTTAAAATAAAGGTAGTTTACTCTTGGAGAAAATCAAAGTTTTTGTGACCCCTGTATACAAAATATGCAATTTCTTTTCGTGAACCTTTTTTTACAAGCAAAAATTTTTATGAGAAATAACTTGAAAATTAAATTATTTTATCTATTTGTCCTCTTGTAAATCCCATCCGTGGATACTCTGTATACCAAATTGTTTAAAAATATTTATTCGAAATGGTTTAAGATTTTTTTGCTTTCATTGGTCACATGGTCAGTTTTTGCAAAATCAATATTTTTTTTTTTTCTAAATTTTAAGCAAATATGGGTGAATTCTTTAACATTTAAACTTTAAGTTAGTTTTGTATGCTTTCTATGGATGCCTAGTTTTTCGAAATAATATTCTTAAGAATCGAAGTATGATTTAATTTCTTAAAATGTTTTTTCAAAAACAATGAAATTGTAAAAAAATATAGAAAATAGCACATTATTTAAATTTGTAATACGTATTGTTCCAGACTCAACTTACCGCTTAACATGTAATTGAATTTTTTTCTACACAAAATCATGCAGTGGCCAAAGTTATCAACTTTTTGGCAAAGTTTTTAATTTTTTGTTTTTATAAAACTGTTTTCATTGGCAACTTATATAAAATAATTTTTGATAAATTAAGTTTTTTTATGAACTCTATAGGCTGTTTAAATTAATGGCTTAACTTTAAAAACGCCCTTCATATTAAGCAGTTTAACGACCTTAAAGTGGTATTTTATACTTAAATAAAATAATTCTTTAATTTACAGTTTTTACTATATCCAAAACACGTCAGATTTTTTGTGCGTTTGAGTCTGCCAAATAATAGGTATTTAAAGTATCAGGTGCACCAAAATATTATTTACTATAGTAGAGAGAAGAAGATTTTTCGCATATTTTCAATTTTTTGATCACTTTAATCACTTACACAAATTTTAAGTTGGTTAATATTACACCTTGCATATCTTTTTAGATTTTTAAATCATTTCTGGATAAAAAAAAGTGGTATTCTTAAAAGTTTTTTTGCTTATCTAAGTTTTTGCAGCCATGTTTATTATTGCAAATAGGTGGTCATTAAAAAGGGTTGCCGGGGGTAATACCACAAGTATGTTAAACATTACCGATAATTCTGAAAAAAAACGTGTTTTTAAAAACTGCCCCAGGTCAGTTTTTTGTTTGTTTTAAAGTATAAACTTCGAAGGAGAAGATCAATTTATTAAAAGACAAAAAAAATAAACAAATGCAGTTTTTAGGAAAAACGCGTTTTTCTCAGAACTTTCTGTTTAGTTTTTAACGCAAGTGGTACTCTACGTGTGTAAGTGGACAATTTCAGGAATGAAGAAAACGAATTCAAGAGTAAGCTATTTATAAAAATAAATCTTGGTGTTTTCGGAAATGGATGTTTCAATTTGTTTACATTAAAAATAAAAACTCTTACTGACTTATAAAACATATTAATACCTTTAATTTGATGTAAAAAACAGGTGTAAATAGCTAAATTTACAAAGTTATTTATAAAAAACCTTATGGAGACTTTCAAAAATAGCATCTTAAGAAGGTAAAAATACCTGGGAAATTTTTATTTTAAATTTTTTTAAAATTCAAGAATAATATATTAATGTTGACGTTTTAATAAACATACTATGCAAAAACTCTTTATAACAAATTTAAATAAAAATTCACTTTTTATTCTTTAAATAAGCAAAGATCTAAAATTAAACTTTTCCTGAATTTGGAATTTGATTGCTTTTCATTGTAAATAAATAGTTTTGTAAATAATAGTTTTAAGCTTTTTATTTATAAAAATTACTTTGGGAACCAATTTTTCAAATTAAAAATTAAAAGATTTTTGATTTGATATTGGATTTGCTGATACTCGTTAAACAAGTGATTTGATTCTATTGTTGTAAATATTAATAATAAGTTAATTCTGTTGTTACTAAAAGTTAACAACAATTGTTTATTTCTGTTGTGGTTAGGTACTTAGGTATAAGTTAATTCGGTTGTTACTAAAAGTTAACAACATTTTTTTAATTCTTTGTTACCTAAAATAGTTATAAGGAATTTGGATTTTTCTTTATTTTAGGTTTAATTATTGCTTTTCTTTTGCTAAGTTGCTTTTTGAGTACGCATACTAAATAGTTTCGTATCTCAAGAAACTTGCAGTTTGAACTTAAGTATTTTTAGCCTTAAAACTTAGCTTTTAGTGTTCTAAAAGGAAGAAAAATAAAATAAAAATAATTTTATTTCGTTTTTAAAAATAGTTTTTAAATCAAAAATACTTTCAGTTTAAACCACTAGTGTTTATTGAATATTTAGTGTTTATTTAGTTTATACTTTACGTTTTGAGTTTGTAAATTTATACTTAGACTTAGTTTTTAAGTTTTCGAATTGTACAGAGCTCTTAATAAGACATAAGGACTGTCCCTTTTTTCCTTAAAAGCAGACTTGCTTAAACTTTTCATTTTTCTTTGCCGAACTTGTCTATTTTAAATAACTTCTATAGTTTTTGTTCACAATGGCTGAACAAAACATTCTTGAAGTGCTACTTAACCTTTCATCTAAAGCACAGGTTACTTCACATAAATACTCCACCCAAAATGGCACAAACTCACTTTCTTTAATTTTCAATACCATCTCTATTGGGGAGGTGAACAAACTTCCGAGTTCACCGGGATGAAGGTGGGATTACCCCTCGCCCCAAGGGGTGAGGCCTCACACAGAGACAATGGAGTTGACTAAAACAAACCCTGGATTTGACTGTTTTAATAAACGTGTAGATACATCGAAACCAACTTATGTATATGATTCTGAGTCTGACTCAAAAACTTCTATTTCAGGTATGGCCGCTACGACTTCAGAATCTAATGCTTATAGGGATAGAGATAACTATTCAGAGCAGTCTGAATACACTAAACCGAATTTAGATTTTTTAAATAAAAAACTTTTTTATGAACAGTTAGCAAACACTCATAAGCAAAGTTTTTTAAATCTTAGGGCCCACACAGTACGTAGTTTATAATGAGGGGGAAGGCGACCTTCTGTGTTCCTACTATAGTGTTGTTTGGTCGTATATACATATATATATATATATATATATATATATATATATATATATATATATATATATATATATATATTATAAGACATTAGTTCTGCAATATTAAATAAAATCTGTATTAAATAAGAAGATTGATTTCAAAACTTGTTAAAGTCATTTGCAAACCCCGATAGGCATACCAAGACAGGGGCCCTTTGGGACAGGGGTTCACTGGGAATTTCCTGGTGGGTTCATCCAACCTTGGATACCATGCAGCGGGAATTACGCATAGAGCGAATACCTAATCCTGTAATTTTTTGCACCTAAAACCCTGGAAGCTAAGTATTATCCAATAAAGTTGACACCTGGTATAAAGTATACTTAGAGACAATTTTTAAGAAATTTCTGTAGAATATAATGAACAAGTTTATTATTCTACCTACATTTTGCATACATTTTCCTTGTGCATTTTCCTTCCGCCTTTATTGTTTTACGAAATAAAATTTATTTTGATTTTTAAGCAACCTAGAAATTTTTATGCATCCATTGTCTTTTTATTTCACTAGCAATAAAACTGCATTATTCAGTCACGTTTAGCGCTAAATTTAAATTCAAGAAAATTGTATTTAATAAGCAATTTTCCGTACAGCCACTGGCCTGGAAAAACTTCAATATGGAAAATTTGTTTATTCAGTGTATTTCAAATGGGTGATGGATATTTTGGGTTCTCGAGAACTATTAGAGATGGAAAAATAGTTAAAAGGAAAAATTTTTAGATAATTTTACTGTCACCTTAATAAAGCTTGAGACAGGAGTTTACTTTGCTTAGTGATTTGAATCTAATTATCAAAGTTATTTTATTAACACAAAATATGAAAGCAAAAGAATCCGAAATATACAGGGTGTTTTCTAATTGCGGTAAAAAAATTAAATGGTTATTCCTTATGTCGTTGCCTTGTTTCTGAGATCGTCGGTATTTTATAAATATTAAGCAATTTGGTTTAAACTTGGTACAGGTATTTAAAGTAATAAAGCGCTTCTTTAGCTCTAACTAGATTGTAATTATTGGATACAGAGGCGCCTCAGTGTGCACCACAGCCAATGTTAATTTGAAAAAAGCACGTCAATGACTTTTTGTGGTTAAAATGTTTTTTTTCGCTAAGCAACTAAAAATAAAATAAAATAAAAAAAATACCATAACTTATATTATATTTGCTTATTATACATAAATTTACCAGATAATGATAATATTCATTAATTACTAGAAAATAGGTATGCATTATTTACCGACTTCTTTTTTGCTTAAGTTAAATGAAAAAATAATTAAGGAGATTAGGAGTTATGCAACATTTTGTTAATTTCTGATATTGTACTGCAATAAGTTAATATTTGCGCATTTTTTAACAAAATATACCTTTTTTTGTAAATAAAATATAAATGTTTTTTTGCTTTTGATCTAAATTTCGTAAAAGAATAAACAAAAAAATCTACTTTTAAACATGTTTAAATTTAAATTACTCAAAACAAGTAAAAGTGACATAACACCTTTATACACTGACGTATGTAATTATTTCCTATATAAAAAACTGTACAACTATACAACAAAAAATAACTGTGCCTCACCGATTTAAAAAATGTTAAGATACCACTTGACTTGATATTAACACTTACCTAGAAAAGAAAATATAATGTAGAAAGGTAAGTATAGGTTTTATATTTATAAATTATTAATTTTGTCTTTTAAAATATATTCTTTTGTTTATGTTATAGTTAATATTAGTGTATGTGCTAAGAATATTACACTTTAAAACCAAAATTAAATTAAAATATTATACTTATTAAAATATTGGCGAATGAAAATATGAAACTAGTAAGTGAATAGTAATTTACCATGTTGTAAGCGCAAAACACTAATGTACATATGTGGAGCCTAGTTTCACAATGTTCAATCTCCAAAACTAGATTTTCATGTTATATAAAAAAAATACCAAAGTATCTACAGTGTGTCCCAGGATGGGTGTTACAAGAGGAGAAATGGACCAGAAATTTTGTAATTTTTAAACGTCCTTTAGGGGAAACTGGTCGCATAGTATATATCTGATAAATCCAAAATTTTATTACGATTGGTAATATATGGGGCGAGTTAAAACTAAAATATGAAAAATGACCAAAAGTAAATTACCCTTATTTTTAAAACTAAAAAAAAATGCATAAGAGAGTATTGTAAAGAATAAAATGTATGTCAAACTTTAAAGTAAAAGAATTAAGGTAAAAAAATATTTTTGTCAATTTTTTACATTGCCTTGCCTTCCCAGTTTTTAAAATATTTGGCTTAAGACAGCGAGTTTTAAAAAGTGTGCTTGTTCATTATTTAGGTTGTAATGCGTTATGTAAAAAATTGACAATTAATTTTTTTACTCTCATGCTTAAACTTTAAAATTTTGACCAAAAATTCAATTCTGTACAAAATTTACTTATACTTATATTTTTTTTCTATTTTTAAAAGTAAAAGTATTTAGCGCCAGGGCATTTTTTAAATTTTTACTGATAACTCCCTTTATATAATACCAGTTGGAGTAAAATTTTGTATTTATTAGTTTTGAGCCATAGGACCTTATCCTGTGACACACTGTATACATTGAATATAATTTATTTTTAATTAAATTTGAACGCTGTTATGGATGTAGTTATGGCTTAAAAAGTAATTTATTTAAATTAAGCACTGAAAAATCCAATTTTTGGACATTTATCTCACTGTTATATTAAAAAGTATAAATGGAGATTGTACACTTTGAAACTAAGCCGCTCGTATTATAAATTTGGGTAAATATACTGATATTTATCAAAGATATCTCGTAGCAGGCAATATCGCTTTGAGTTAAGGGTTTTGTAAAATGCAATAATTGCATTGCAAAAATTCCTAAACTAATAAAGTTAGATTTACTTAATGTGGTTTGCTCTTAAAGCTCTTTTAAAAATATTTTTATTGGTGATACTAGTGATACTTGGACAACGTTGACGAAACAAAAAAAATGGGTTAAACTTTAAAAAGCCCGACACTTACGGTACTCGGGTACTTACACAATAAGCCTTCGTGGACTTAATGCAGTTTTATAGCTAATTTAAACAAAAACAAAAAAAAAGAATCATGACCCCAAAAAGTATAACAATAATAAAAAAAAGTTGTCATATCCAAACATATTGTGTGGTCTGGAAAAACTTTTATCTGGAATATTTGTTTATTCAGTGTATTTCAAATTGGTGATGCATGTATTGGAATTTTTAAAACTAATAAAAATAAAAAAAATGGTTAAATAGGAGTTTTAGATAATTTTGCTGTCACCTTAATAAAGCTTGAGACACGAGTTCACTTTGCTTAGTGTTTTAAATATAATTAACAAAGTTCTTCTATTTACATTAACAAAAATAATGCCCACATTTTATGCATAATACCTGGTAAAAAAATCGTAGAGAAGCAGAAGAATTCTAAATATACAAGGTGTTTTCTAATTGCGGTAGGAAATTTCAAGTAGTTATTTCTTATATTTTGTATAAAAAGGTTGCTTCTCTCAGTTGCTACGTTTCTGAGATACAAGGCCTTAAATTTAAAAAAAGTCTGTATTTTATAAATATCCTTAATATTTTTAAAGCAATTTGGTTTAAATTTGGTATAGTTGTCTGAATTAATAAAGCGCTTCTTTAGCTTAGATTGTAATTATTGGATAGAGAGGCGTCTGAGTGTGCACCACAGCCCATGGTATTATGAGAAAAAATGACTTTTTGTAGTTTAAATGTTTTTTTGCTTAGCAACTAAAGATAAAATTAAGTAAAAAATACCATAAAGATGATTATACAGGGTGTTTTAAACTTTAAGAGGTGATTCTAAAATAATAATTGGAAGAAAAACTTTATAAGCATATGTTCAAAACGTATTAGTTTTTGAGCTAAAAGGTGTTACTTTTTTTATGGTATAGTCGGTATCTTCACCTACTATACAATGTATTTCCGAAACTAATAAGGTTAGATGCACTTAATTTAATATTTATTATTATAGTATTTTTTAAAGCTTTTTTAAAAATCTTTTTAATGGCGATACTAGTAATAATATACAGGGTGGGATAAAAAGTGTATATTTTTTAATAAAATACCCCCTTAAGTACATATAACCTTATTAGTTTCGGATATATGGCCATTCCAATTAGCTATTTGGGTAATTTTTAAAGTATCGCCATTTTGTAGTAGGTCAAGATATTGGCTTTATATTATGGGTTATAAAGTACTCGACAGAAGCCACTTTTGACCCACTTTCCAATTGAAGAATTTTGGGGTGGGGACCCTGGTGGCTGGAGGGTTAAAGCGGCGCCATTAAATAGTTTGAGAAAATCTGTCTCTTTATGCAGATTAATGAGCGACAACTTTTTAAATAAGCTTCCGTGGACTTATTGCAGTTTTATATTAAATTCAAACAATATACGCATCATGACTTAAAAAATTATAACAATTCTTAAAAAAAGTCATATCGAAACATATCTTGCAGACCATTTTGCTTTTTCCAGTTCAAGATGTAATTACATATTTAAAAATATACCACTCGTCAAAAATAGTTTACCTACCAAATTATTGGACAAACTGAAACAATTAAAAAAAAATTGTTAACTAGAAAATATCATACAGTGACCTCTAGAAATGTTTAAACATATGAAAAACTTTTTGTTTTTTTTTATAAATGTAAACTCACAAAACATTAATCAAAATTTATGTAAATAAACCATAGCGTATACGAATATGACACATGAGAAAACTAATTATTTTTTCATACTTGTTTAGAATTAAAAGTTATATCATATGGTAAAAGCAGAACCTCCTTAAAAATAAAAAATATTACTTTTTTGACTTACCCCGTATAAGGATTGGATCAAACTAAATTAACTGCCGTAAATTATCCTTATTGCCCTTAAGTAAATAAAAATAAGAAAGATTTAACATTCTTAAAGCATTTAAATACATTTTAATGAACTCCAAAAACAAACGTAAATTTTTGCTTTCTTGTAGTTCAATAATGCTAAAATTTAAAATCCACATTAGAATAATGTTTTATATCGTTTTTGTTTTCTTTCTGGCGGTCATTCGATATATAAAAATCATGAATTAAAAAATTATTAGTAATAAAATTGCAAAAAAATTGTGTCATATCTACATATATTTGGAGATATTAATTTCTTTAATATATCAAATATTTATTTAAAAAAAAAAACTAATTATAAAGATTTATTTAGTCGTATAACATATGATTTCAATTTTTATATACTTGATTAACTAAGTTTGGTAGTAAAATAAAGGACTAGGAAAAGTGGTTTATAATAAAAAGTGTGTTAAAAAAATGGTGAAAAATAGAAAACAATATATTTTTACGAGAATTATTATGTTTTCTTTTTAAATATATTTTAAATAAAAAAAGTGTTTTTATTTTTGTAACCGGATATTAAAGCTAGTTTTTTAAGGGGTATTCAGGTGAAGAAAAAAATCATTTTTTTTTTCATATTTTTAAAACTTAACAATATAAAAATATGCCTAAAACAGGACTTTTTAAAATTAAAATTATTTTCGGACTTAATGGTATTTTTCTGACGCGACATCCCAACTGGTTTCTGGCAAACCCCGGATTGACAGCTCTGAGATACGAGCATCTAGAGCATCAAAGCTGTTGGATTGGACAGAAAAGAGTTTTTTCGAAGTCGAGGACGGTTCAATGTATCAAGCAGCAATGACAAAATTAAATAAATTGCTGCGAAAAACTTAACGCAAAACTTTAAAGGCGCTTTTACTAAAAACTTGTTTTTTTAAGACGGTGTCCACGATTTTTTTAGTCTACTTTGCGGATTTACTAAAAATTATTTAGTAGTTTTCCTTATAAATATGTCTATGTCCGGAACCAGCCGCATCCCCAAATTTCAGTTTTTACTATTTAAAAAAAATGATAAGTCAAAGAACGTGTTACAAAAATCGTTTTTTTTTTTAGACAGACAGCCATTTTGTGATTCCTTTTTTAACTTTTTTGGGCATTACTCTGGTTCAATATTTTTTTGGTTTTGATTATATTTCTAGGAGTCGTGGGCGTGGTCATATTTTGAGGCCCGCCACCTATTCAGTTGCTATTTTGTTATTTATATTTTTTTTCTTAATTTTTGTAATATTAATAAATAACCTATGAAACATGAAAAGTAAAAATATTGATTTTTTTACGACACTTTAAAAATCATCTTTAAAAGAATTTTTAATTTAAAATTTTAATGTGAAGATATATAAAAGTTCAGGCTTACAAAAGGTTTCTACAAATTCCTAGTTATTTTCCACCACTAACTTTAAAAAATGATATTATTTCGACCACTAAAGGAAAGGCAGAACTATTTTCTAAACAATTTGCTGCCAATTTAACCCTTAACCCATCCGTAAATCATCCAATTCCAACTATTGCCCCAGTTTCTTATAAAATACCCAATATTATTTTAAGGTAAAACACATTAATCATATCCTTTCTTCATTTAAGGGGTATTCAGGTATAAAAAAATCGTTTTTATTTTTTTATATATTTTAAAAGTTTAACAATTTAATAATATGCCCAAAAAGTATTTTTTTAAGTTTCAAATATTTTGAAGTTATAAGGTTTTTCTCTCTTAACACCAAGAAATCGTCTGGGCTAGATGGCATACCAACAGTCGTTCTAAAGAAATGTGCTTCTGAACTTGCACTCATCTTAACTCGGCTCTTTCGAATTTCTTACGAGACAGGTATTTTTTCGGAGAGCTAAAATGCTGCACGTGTTCAACCCATAACCAAGCAAAGATCTAAATTTCTTTCATCTAACTGTAGACCCATTTCACTTCTCTCAGTTCTTTGTAAAGTAAAGAAGGAATTCAATAAATTATAAAACCTTAAGTATTAAAAACAAAAACACAAAATTTTGCATGGCAGGCAGAATAGATTTCGCCACAAAAGATCTACAGTAGATCCTATTTTCTTCGTATCAAACAGCTGAAACAAGTCTCTTGATCTTCTATACTCTGTCCACCATAAATTGAGAAAAACACCTGAACAAAAATTTATTACATTAGTTTAAAAGTCAGTTACCCTAGTTACCACAATAAAAATGTATTTTATCCTTTTTACACTTACATATAATATCTACATAATTGATCAGATATTGAGGATATAAAGTGTACTATAAGTCACTAGTGAGCTAAAGTACCCTTTAGCTCACTAGTGAATTATAGACAATACAAAATTTTGTTGCTGGTGTTGACAATGACAAGTAACAAATAATGGATGACGTTTTCAAATTATTTTCAATATTAAAAACGATTTATACGAAAGTGTTGGATAAAATTTTGTATTAGACACGTGAGTTATTACATATAAGTCACTTAAGAAAATAACCTCTCTCGCCCTTTGGGCTCGAGAGTTAAACTTTTCTTGCGTGACTTATATGTAATATAACTCACTTATCTAATAAATAACTATTATTGATTTAAAACTACAGTAACTGGAGTAGTTAGTAACTCATAGGTATTCATTATCAATTTATAGTGGCCAAAGTATAGGTTAGTCCCAGATCATTTATATCCAAAGCTTTTGACTAAGTATGGCATGAGGCGCTCTTTAATAAACTTTTCTCCTATGGTCTTTCAACTAAACTCTGTTCTTGGTCTCTAGTTATCTTTCTGATGGACATATATCAGCTATTGTGGATAGCCACTTTTTAAGCTTTAATTAAGTAAATGCTGAAGTGCCTCAGGGCTCAGAACTGGCACCAACATTGTTTCTTCTTTACATCAATGACCTTCTCTGACTTCTCAATGACCAGTTTTCAGGTTTCCAAACCAATCTCTACACCTGATTTGGAAAGTAAACGTGAAGTGATGCAAATATCTCTTTCACAGGACCTTAATTTAATATTGAATTGGGGCGCCAATAATCTCGTCCATTTTAATCGCATCCAAAACACAATTATGTTCCTTGTTACAAAAAGAGTCATTA
Organism: Listronotus bonariensis; assembly: GCA_014170235.1. Taxonomy (NCBI): domain Eukaryota; kingdom Metazoa; phylum Arthropoda; class Insecta; order Coleoptera; family Curculionidae; genus Listronotus; species Listronotus bonariensis. Next base: position 100,118 of record JACEGR010000647.1, read on the forward strand.
AAATCCTCTTCCTTTACTTATAAAAGGCCAAGTCTTGCAAAGCAAAGACACCTTCAATCTTGTGAGCGTTACAAAAACACTGTATCTATAGCTTTAAAAAATCTTAAATTTCTCTTTCGAAACAAAAAGTATTATTTCCTTTTGAATTTATTGTATGTGTCCCAAATCCGACCTTCTTTGAAATATTGTTCTCATGTCTGGGGCATGACGTCCCCCACACTTGGCCTAAGCATTCTTGAAAGAAGAGCTGTTTTCCACATTAATGACCCTGGTCTTACAGAAGGGCTCCCTTTTCTAATCCATCGTCGGGCCGTCGGGCTGTGGGGGATTTATTGCTTTTTATAGGCACTGTCGTAGCTTCTGCTCTGAGGAATTGTCCAGTATAATTTTTTCACTTACGGTTCAAGAAACTTGTGTTGCCGCAGTCATACATTCGTATATGGTTCAACTGGACAGGCCCCAACCCATTTTGTTTGTTCTTTTGACCCTAGATTTTATAGATTGTGGAACCTGCTGCCCGCGGAGGTCTTTCCTTTTCCTCCAAATCTTTAAGTTTTTAAGTCCTTTTTACCTCGCTTAAGACACCCACGCTACGGTTGTATTTAGGCTTTTAGCCTTCGTAAATTGGGCAAAGTTAAAACAAAAAGATGCCCAATAATATTTTTTATGCTATTATTTTTTGTATATTGTTCTTTGAAAAATGTATCCCATCCGCCTCTATATTTCTATAACCGTAAGTAGACTACGTCGAGAGATAAACGATGTACGATCAACCTTTTTAAAGCCGCATTTACTTCAATCTTCTACGTACTTTTGTTTTATGGCTTTTTAAAGTCTTTTAAATCAATAAAATATAACACGTGCAAATGGAAATCCAATTTTTGGTACGGGAGGCAGCTACATACTTTTCGGAATACTGCCATTGAAAGTGTGCTTTTTTGAATAAAATATTTCGTTGTTATGTTAAAGCTTTCACTCTTTCTTTGTTATATTAGGACAATTTTTATGATTTTTATGATTTTAATGGTAAATAAATTTAAGGTATTGGTAATAAATTTAAACAAAAACAATATGTTTACTCTAACAATAAATAAATTATGCTAGTCAGTTAAGGTTCTTTAATATAGGTATACAGTGTGTCTACCTAAGTTGGCGTCATATGAAAACTTTTTCATTATTGATTTTACGAAAGAAAGTATTTCTTTATAAAAAGTTTTGCATGTTTTAAAACCTAAAGAGCAACAATCAGATATCAAATAGTATTCATGATTGTAAATGTCATGTAAAGGTTTTTAATGAATTTCTTTAAATTTAGTGTTATTAATACAAAACATAAATTTTCTTGATTATCGCAATAAAAATTGTTGGAAATAAATAACACTGCATATTAAAAAGTAATTTTTAATTCTACACATCTTTTTTTCTTAACAATTTACGATATTAGCTAGAATACACGTACCCTTAAGCAAAAATTCCATTTGAATATTGTATTTAAAGTTCGGATTATAAAGAACTATTCTTAAGAAATACCTCTTTATTTGGTAGAATTAATAGTAATAAAGTTTCCAAGCCGACAACTTACTTAGAAACACTGTATAATATTAGTTTTGTATTATATTGTATTTCTGGTTTATTGTTGTTTAATTTTAATTTTCGTTGTTTAATTATGCATGGTGCAATAAAATTTCAAGATCGGAATAGAACGCAACCGTAACTTATTTGTTAACCGCATAAAAACTGTTTTATATTAAATATATTATTTAAACATCGCCCTAGATTGGTTGATCAAGGCTATCATTAATTTAAAAAAAACTAAAACACACCCTATTGTTAAATTTTATTGTTTTTTTTTAGGTATAACAATCCTAATGTATCAATTATTTCTTGTTCCTCATTGAAACTCATAAACTGACTGAAGCGTTAAAAGGCAATGGATATTTTACTAAAGATATAAGACGTTCTATTATTCGACTTAAAAAATCTATTTTCAGGACTAGTACCAATGATGATAGTGTTGAGCCTTTGGGCAGTGCGGTCTTACCATATATACATAGAACCACAGACAAAATCGCTAAAATACTTCGTCGGTCCAATATTCAAACAATCTTTAATACACACAAAAAGATTGGTCATTGTTTAATATCGGCCAAAGATAAAATCCTATTACAAACCGAGGGAGTGTACAAAATTTCTTGTTTATGTGGTGAAATATATATTGGAGAAACTGGACGGTCCATTTTTACTAGAATTAGGAAGCATGACCGATGTATTAGAAACAAACAAATTATTCAGTCAGCAGTTGCTGAACATCAACATAGTACCGGTCATAACATTGATGTAAAGGAAACTAAGGTTCTTGCGTCCGTTTAAGGTTCCTTTAAAAGAATAGTACGGGACTATATTAAAATACACAAACATACCAATAATTACGATAGATAGCAATTATAAACAGAGACATGCCCCGGTAGACAAGACAAGGGTATATAAACTCTTGCCTTGGGATCTAGAGCTCATTCAGTGTTCCATTCTCGCAGAGTACAGATCCCTGAAGATACCTCGTGCAATCGATGGCGAAACGTCGGTAAGCGATTTTTATTTGACGCGGTCGAAACCCAAGAACCAAGATTTCTTAGTTGACCTAGGCTGTGAAAGCTTTCGTTCTATGTTTGAAATAGTTATTAGGAAAACAAGCTAATTTTTTAGGTTCCGCATTTATAATGTGATTTTTATGTTACCTTTCTTTAAAACAATTATAATGTTGACATGTATTTTTCTATAGTGAAAATTATAAATCTTTTGATAATAAAATCTTTTTTAACGCATAAAACAGCAAAATAGTTAAATTACATAGTGTAACCGAAAAAATATTTTTGTATATTTCCAATATAGTTATTAGCTTATTAGATTCTGTAACACATTTTTTTAATTTTATCGTGACTACGGTAAAGTATTTTAAGAAATTTTAATATTGTAGCACCAAAAGTACATAAATTTCTAATAAGTCACTAGCAAACAAAAGATGCAGTTATAAAGCAAGTCTCCATAAAAAATATCCAGGTAAGAAATAAATTAAATTCCACCTTTTTAATGAAACCTTGCTCTTCGTCTTTTTCATTTAGAATCTTTTAATAAGATATCCTTTTTTATTTTTAGGGATTTTAATTATTATATCTGCCCTGGTCATATGCAAAATAATTGTATTTTAGTAGATTATAGTGTTTAGCGTACCATAAAAATTAACATTAAATTAGTATATTTAAAATTGGTAAAAAATTATTTAATAAATATAGAAATTACGTTAGTTTTTTTACCGATGGTTTTTTATTCAAAAATGAAATACAAAGGAAAATGGAAAAGCAAGTAAAATAAAACATTTTTTTAAGTATTTTAAAAAATTGCATTACATATAAATTATTGTTTTATACTTAAATATCTTAGTAAATACAAACTTGTGACAAGATTATCTCTACTTTTAGATATTACTGTTCGCTTATAACACAATTAGACATCCCTTTAATGTATTGGTTTATTTTTGAAATTAAAAGGTTATAAGTAAAACTATATTATTAAAGATTTGATTTTATATATATATATATATATATATATATATATAGCTAAATATTATCTTATTCACTTTATAATTATTTCATATAGGAGGGATAGTTTCAAAGTGAACAATCTCTAAAATTAGATTTTTACGATATATCTAATTAAAAATGAACAAAGAACCTTTACAATCAATAAAATACATTCTTTTTTTGTGTTAAAATAATTGGATATGGATGTATTCGTTGCCTTAAAAGTAATTAATTATTTAAATTTAGTGCTAAAAAATACAACCATTAGGACATAATCTCACTGTTATAATAAAGAATAAAAATAAAGAATAAAACAAGGCCCCTTATATACTATAAATTTAAATAATTGGTGCTGGTTTTAGGTAAATACTTGTTATCAAAACGATTTTTATATTCTTATAAATTACAAACGCACATATGTGACAATTTCGTATTATTCCAAATATGTGTATAAAGCACTAGCAGGTAAAGATTAGACTTTATTTACTTTTATCAAGTGCTTATCTGAACAGAGTAGTTATTTAAAAAATAATATTTAGACCAAAAAATGTTAAGTAATTTATGTTATTCTCATTTTTTAAACTAGTCACTTTAACTTTGCGAATGTATCTTTCTGATATCACTAAATATCAGTTTCTTAGATTTATTTGCGTCCGATCGTGGCCACTTAAATATAATATTAAACATGATTAAAAAAAAACAAAGTGGGCATAAAATTTCTTAAAAAAATTAAAATAATTTACAATTTTGTTGGAAATCCAAAAATATATATCGTCACCCTAATTGTAAACCCACCTAACTTCATTTTTAATAAAACATGAATTGCCATCTTTAGCCATATAAAATAGGGCTAAAGGTGGCATCCAAATCCATTTTTTTTAATAAAAACTGGAATTAGGTAGTTTTACATGTTTTTAATTAATGGAAAATATGATTTTGATGCCATCTTTAGCCTTATAAAATAGGGCTTAAGATGGCAATGCATGTTTTATTTAAAATGGAGTTAGGTGGTTTTACAATTAAGCTGACGATATACAGAGTGGCGCCTTTTCCTTACATTTGCAGAGTATAGCGAAAATTAAAGAAAAAAACAAATCTGATTGCGCAATATCGATTTCGATTTTTAAAACAAATTTAGCAATAAAATTGAATGATGGCTATCTTGATTCGTTTTGGAGATACAGAGTGTATTCAAATTTTGTCAATTTGGCCAAGCACTTTTAACTCGCTTGATATTAGAGATATAAAAAAATGTCAACAGAAAAGCTTTACGGATTTTTACGTAGAATTCAGTGGTGTACCTATATAATTTCCATTGACTTTTATTTTAAACTTATAACACAAAGTTGTTTTTTATGGAACACTCTGTATATTTTATCATCAGTTAAAAGGTATAAGAAATACCACATCTAATGTAGCTATTTTTTTAATGGTTTCGAAAATATAGTCATCATCAGGATTTTTTTAACGAAACACCCTGTTTATTATATCATCGTTGCAAAGATATTTAAAAAGTTTTAACAAAATACCTTAGAAAATGTTAATTTTGTTTTAAAAACTTTTAAAAAATGTCTTTTCCAAGAGCAAATAACCTTAATTTTTCATTTTTAGGCGAAATATTATTTAAAAGAAATATTTAGAATAGTATTTTAAATACCTTTATTAAAGTTACAGGGTAATCAATGAGATTCATTAAACTAATTTTGAGGTTACTAAAAAGTAATTATTTTAAATTTTTATAGTAAAATTACCTAAAAATCTTTTATAATTTGCTTTTTAAACACCTGTTTTTTCCCAATTCCTACAAAACACAATTTTTTAACCATAAACGCCAGTTTTCGTGAAATTATGGATTTCAATAAAATTTTGTATTATTGTTCTTATTAATTATAAACTTGACTCTAAATAAATTTTTTATAATGACATTTTTAGACAAAAATTATAGGTTAAAATATTTTTATTAAAATAATATTATGCCGAAGCACCAAAGTTATGGTATTTTAAAAAAGCAAAGGACTTCAGGTGGCGCCCTCTACAATTTATGGGAAAAAATGGGCAGTTTTCGATTCCCAACCCTAAGAAACCTCCCAATACCAAATTTGGTCAAAAAATGTTTATTGTTAAAGAAAATATTTAAAAATAACCAAAATAAAATTAAAACTTTGACACCCTGTATCCCCTAAAAGGTCAACTTTTGTACTTACGGTAAATTGCGTTAAAATTATATTTTTTTAAGTTATAACCATTAAAACAATTAAAAATGAGCCATTTGGCCCATATTTACCATTTAAATATTGTACGGCAATATGAAAAATTTGATATGATCTATTTTTTTATAGATTTTTAAACCTTTTGTAACAATTGTAGAGTAAGCGATTTGACAATTTTAACTTCCTGGATATATTTTTTATTTTCTTAACAAAGTGTATGTTCTTGTTTTTAATCCTAAAAATCTTTGCACTTTCCCTGTATAGATATGGTCTCCATATAAACAGCACCCAGATCGACTCTAAGGTGTTGCGGCTAAGGTAGTTGTATTTTCTTAACAAAGTGTATTTTCTTGTTTTTAATTCCCAAAAATATTTGTACTTTCCCTGTATGGACATGGTCTCCATATAAACAGCATCCAAATCGCCAGGGGTATTCAAGGTTACCACGACAACTACCTTAGCCGCGACACCTTAGAATTGATATGGCTGCTGTTTATATGGAGACCATATCTATACAGGGAAAGTGAAAATATTTTTTGAGATTTAAAACAAGAAAAGACTTTGTTAAGACAATAAAAAATATATCTAGGAAGTCAAAACTGTCAAATCGCTTGCTCTACAATTATTACAAAAGGTTCAAAAATTCCATAAAAATACACCACATGTCAAATTTTTATATTCTCGTACATTATTTAAATGGTAAAGTTGGGCCAAATTGCTCCTTTTCAATTGTTTAAACGGTTATAACTTGATAAATATAAAGTTTTCAAAAAAATGTAAAGAGTTATTTTCGGTGAAATTAGTCAAAAAATTAGATAAAATTTTATTTGATGACAAGCGATTGACACGCTAAGATGTAATTAGGTATTTGAAAGTGTCAGGTAGAAAAAGTTTAAAGTTAATCAGCTCAAACGGCGAGCGGAGGCGGTTAACAGAATGTATAGATTGATAAATGGGACGTCGTTGTTTCACCTGTGAAATGTAATGAGAAAGATTCTTTTCTTGTGAGCCACAAAAACACTTCGTTAGAATTGTAAGAATTAAAAAATCTAAAATATGCATTATTATATATATCTTGACAGACCAGAATACTAAATAAAAATATGATCGCACCAAATTCTCAACCGCCTATTCAAATTGGCATCTTTTTTCAATTATGGCATGTCGTGATGACGACAAAATCCTAATAAAAGGTCTTTCATGACATTAAATTGAACTACTCAACTAAAGGAACGTAATCAAATCACTTCATTAGGTCACATCATTAAGAAAGTGAAGCTATAAAAATTTCTAAATATCCATTATAATGCTATGAAGTGCTAAGTGCGGGTAGTATTTTGCATCGATTTCCATTTAATGTAACGATTTAGCAGGCTTGCAAAGTTGTTGCAATAAACTTAAAATAAATGCGGTTTTAGTTATCAATTTTAAAAAAATAATGGAAATTTAACTTTGCCTGTTTGTTTTTAATGTTTTCAGTTTAAAGATGGCCCAATGTTATCTACAGGGTGGCGCCCTTTCGTTGACTTTGCAAATACTAAAAGAAATAAAACAAATCTGATTTTAAAATCCCAAATTCGATTTCTGAAACAAATTCAGTGATAAAAGTAAATCATGGCTAGCTTAATTTGTTTTAAAGATACCCAGTGTTTTTTAACTTTTGTTAATTTGACCAGGCACTTGTAACTCGCTTGATAATAAAGATAGATAAAAAATGTAAAAAGAAAAGTTTTATGGAATTTTATGTAGAATTCAGTGACATATCTATATTTTTTTCATTAACTTTTATTTTAAAGTTATAATACAAGGTTTTTATTTTTAAATGGATCATTCTGAATATTTTATCGCCAATGGAAAGGTGTCTTTAAAAATCGTAAAAAAATACCACATTTAATATAATTAATTTTTCATTGTTTCGGCAAGATCTCCTTTGTTAGAAGTTCAATAACAAAATGCCATTTTGTTTTTTAATAAAATACGAACTGACAGGCAAAATAAAATTAATGTATTATGACTTTATTTGGCTTTTCCGTTCGGAACACAAAGAGCGCGGTGGAAAGCGGTGAGCCAGTATTGTATTTAAGACTACAGTAAAAAGCACACGGACTTGGTATAAAGCGCTAATGCGCATTTTACTCATTCTGGCGTTAGTTCTGGATAGTTTAGTATCTATGACTCTTTTCGCGGTCTTTGAGTAGTGCGGGCACGTTTCGTAGAAAGGTACAAAGCTTTTTCGGAACGGCGATTAGAAGAGTTGTACGGACGTTTCTGTACCCTTGGTGATTGAGAAAAGATTCACGATAAATTAATGGCTTCTTTCTTCTGGAGCTAAGCGCTGTGAGCGAGAATTTCTACAACCTGTTATTTTTACGCTTTGGTGTTGAAGCACATGGTGCCTTCGTATGATCAAGGACGTTGCGCGAGTCTGCAGAAAGTCGTCAGTGGTGACAGTGACCGGTTATGCGCAATACCAGTAGCACTTCTTGGTTTGACAGCTACAATGTATGCTTGTTCAGTAGTTCATCGGTCAATGCTTTGAGTGTGTGTGAAAACTTAGATTAGATAAGGTGCGAAACCTGAACAGATGATCGTTGTCAACTTTAAATTGAGTGCGAAATCATAATATTTGTTCTAACTAATCATATCAAAACCTCTTTGTGCGTTCTACTGTAGTCTTCGTATTTAGTCATGACTTTTAGATACGCATGCTCGTAAACGCACCTGACTGCGCGAGACCGTAAAGATCTTAAAAATGCTACTAGATACTAAGTCTTTTAATGTGGGTTATCTATGAAAAATGTCAATATTGGAATGTACGCCTTGTATCGTTACAAGCTGTTTTAATAAAACGTCAAATTTTAAGGTTCGAACATGAACTTTAAATACATTTAAAGCGAAATCATTTTTTTCTGAAAAAGGATGGATAGCGATTAGTTTTTAGTATGCAAGCAGAGGCTTTACGGTATTTTTAAATAAAAACAAAATAAATACAAGAAGCCCATTTTTATTGTAAAACGCATAAGTAACTTAATTTTTTAGATGTTATTAATAACTTTTCTTATACATCTGTATTTATGTTCCGTCCTAGGTTACTTTTATTTTATAATATTAAATAAATATATAGGGGTTAGAAGTTGCTCGTTATTCGAATTTTAGCCATATAAAATATCTATATTTAAAACATCGATAAATAGAACAGCCTTGAAATATCGTAAAAAGTAAAAAAAAATTAGTAGAATAAAACCCATTTAAAACGTAGAGAAAATAACAATAATTAAAGTAAAAATAAATTCCAGGCGATTTGGGGTCCGGAAGGGAAAGAAATAGGGGGGTTGGGTGAAAAATAAGTTTTTTCTTATTTCCGTCAAAACTGCAAGTCCCGTGGAAAAAAGTTAAATAGCAAAGTTTTCGGCAATAAAAAGGTCTACAACTTTTGTATTTACGATTTTATTTACATAACTTTAAAATGTATGTAAAAAATTCAAATATCCAAGTTTTTGGTTTTTATTTTTATGTTTTACAAAAAAATATTTTCACAAAATTTGGTGAAAACGTACCCTTGCATATCCCAAATACACTTTAATTTTTTTGGTTTAAAGTATTAATTTTTTCACATTATTTTAACTAAATATTAAAAAAGTACCTCTATTTTCAATCGAAAATGCAAAATATCAGCATTTTCCAAAAAGTAGGTGTTTTGTTCGTTAAAATCTCTACTTTTTAATGGTGTAAAAAATCATACATTACAATAGTAAACGATGTCAGAAATGTAAAATCCCAAATCCGATTTTTTCAAATCATTTTTAGACCAGGGTTGATAATTTTGAAGCCAAAAATAAAATATATAAATGGATAAACGCATTGAAAAATTTAGACCCACCAACTTTTTGAAAAAGCTGATATTTTGACACGTAAATTTTCGTTTAAAAATTAAGGGTTCTTTTTCTATGTTAAGTCAAAATAAGCTGGAAAAGTAAATATTTTTAATTTCAAAAAATACAGTGTGTTTGGGACATACCAAGGTAAGTGTTAACCAAATTTTGTATTTTTTTTAATCAAAGGGTTAAATAAAAATTCAAAAACTTGGTTATTTAAAAGTTTCACATAAATTTTAGGGTTTAATTAGAAAAATTGTACTACAAAACTTGTAGATCTTTTTACTACCTACAACATTGCCATTTAACTTTTTTAATAGGACTGTTAATTTATTTTTTCTTTTATTTTTCTTATATGCTTTACCTTTTACAATGACTTTTATTTTACTCTTTTTTTTGCCAAAATTATCTACTCTGGTCTAAGACCAAACATGTCTATTAAAAAGAGCGTTTAAATAAAATTTTAAATAAATTATTTTTAGACTTAATTAAAACGATTTTTGCTGCTCTTTTTTAAATTCATTCTATTTTTATGAAAAGCTTGTCTAGCTAGCTAGCTAGCTAGCTTATTAGATCGGCATTTTGGTGGTTAATAATTGGTTTAACTTATTTATTTAAAAAATTAAAACTATTAGCAATATTACAAGTTATAAAGTAAACTTTTTGGGGATTTTAAAATTGGACTAAACTTATTATTATTTTATAAAATTTACTATCTAAATTAAAAACTTTAGTTTTTAGTTGTTTTCATAAATTGTTGTAATATACTCTAAATAATAGTAAGTTTTATAATATACAGTGTGTCTACAGGTGGACTTAAACATAACTGTTTTTTTTTATTTAAAAAAAAGTTATTTTGCAATTAAAATGTTTGCTTTATCTAAAATTCTAGAAGCAACAATAAAAATCGCAGTTGAATATACAGAGTGGTTTAAAATTGCAAAAATATTTCTTTGAAAATTTGAATTTTTTTTTTTAAATATCTATTAAAAATAAAAAAATTCCAAACCATTACGAATCACCATCCCTAAAACAGTTTATTATGAATGTTTGCGTGAGACAATATAATTTAGGAAAACGCAGCCGAAATAGATCAGAACAAAACTGGTTGACTTTAAAACAACTTATATATTTTACATCGCATTATTTTAGGATAAAAAGCATATAAAGAAAACATTTTTTAAAGAGATGTCGGCCATAAAGAGTTGCGTTAAAAAGGTTTAATACTTTATAGTACTCTCAGACGGTCACTATTATTGAAACGATATTATTGATGCAATATATTAAAGAAAAGATAAAAAAATCTGTTAGTTTTAATTATAGGTCGGGAAAAAAGGGTTTACCTTTTCTACTTGCGTCTATTTTGGTCGCGAGAAAAAGATAAGAAGGCGACGAACCGTATGAACAAAAACTAGAATCAACCAAGAACTAACCAGGAACAGCTTTTATGCGTAACTGACAGTTTTTTTATATATATTTATATATATATATATATATATATATATATATATATATATATATATATATATATATATATATATATATATATATATATATATATATTTAACGGGCTAATTTTATTGTCTTTAAGATTACTACCATCAATATTTTTGTTTAATAAACCCCTTACACGTTCAATAATATTGATCAATATAAATATTGTCACAATAATATTGAACGTCTTATGGTGGCTTATAATACTGCAACTCAATTCACCTGCACCTGAACATGATAAATTTCAAACCGTTTCTTCGGAAGAATTAAATATCATAATGCGGTTTTAGCCGTTATATAGAAGAACTTTTTTGAAAAAAGTTAGCTTTTTTTTATAGTAATTTATGTTACAAGTGCATAAAAGTGATACTTTTTTACGAATAAAAAGTTTGACAACACGAGCCGTCAGGCGAGTGCGGCAAACCCATGAGTAAAAAAACACTTTATGCATGTGTTACATACTACATTTTTTCCACGGCCGTATAAAAATTTCCCAAGATACCATTTTATACATGTTTTATTTATCTAGGCTTAATAATTTTAATTTTTGCAGCACAGCCTATATTGCAACAAAAATCACAGCCTCCTTATTTTTTAAGAGACAATTATCCTCTTCATAACTGTGCATTTATTATTTAATTTTAGAAAATAGTATGTACTTACTTTTTGTAAAAATAATAGATATTAAAACAGTATAAATTCCTTTTAATTTCTCAGTCATCCAAATTCATTATAGCTATCAATTTTCAATAAATTCTATAAAACATATATGCTCACTGACAAATTTTAAAACTAGTGACACATGAACTAAAAGAAATAATGACAAAACCAAAGGTAACTTGACCGTTTGGTTCAGTTGATGTCGCGTTTATTTTTACATTGCAGAAATTGATATTTAAAACCATTGTAGTAGGCAGGCATTAAAACAAAACACTAATTCAAACTGTGAATAAAAACTATGAAGTGTTAAAAAACTGTTACTTTTTTGACACCATATGTAGTGTACTGAAATGGAGTACTTTAACGATTTAACGATTAAAAAAACAGCATTTAACGGTCGTGGAAAAAAGTTTTTTTAGGTTTACGAAAATTTAAAAAAATCTCCTTACTGCTTGATGTTTCTTTGCACCGCAAGGTTGCACCTGTCAAACACTGTCCGATCTGTAGATGCAGATTTTCACACAAGCCAAAGATTTTTTTCAGAGCTTATTGAAATCACCATCCAAAATCTAAAAAAACCTTTTGCTAGCATTTGTAGTGCAAGAAAACTAAAAGCAGTAAGGAGTTTTTTCTCTTTCATTTTTGTAGATGATTTCGACTTCTTATTAAGAATACTCATTTTCTTTATTTTTTATGTTTTAATTTTACGAAGTGTAAAATAGGAGTCATATTTTTAACACCGTTTTCAAAGGTGAAGTTCCACAAAATACAAGTTTTTTTATTTTTAGTTATATGCTTTTATTCAGCAGTCCATTAATAAACAACCAATTCTCATTTGATATTTCGTCAGTGTAATTCGCAAAGTGCGTGACTCCATTATTAGAAATTTTACACGGGCTTATTTTAAAAGAAAATTTTATAGTGATGTGTATATAGTAAAAAAAAATTAATATGAAAAAGTATTAAAAATCAATTGTTTAAGTTAAGTTTAATAAATTTAAAAATCTGATACAATTTAAGAAAGTTGAACAATTTTTTAAATAATAATATGGATTATATGGACATGATTGGCGAGCGTGGTATAGCAGCTAACGTACACCAACGCAGCAATTTAAATCTAGGCATCTTACATTGGCAATTCTAATCGCTCGTCACCTTCCAGCTCGCAACGGCAAACCACTGTGTAGTATTCTGCATATCACAGGTAGTTGCTATTTATAAATAACGTCCGTGGTGGCACTACCGCGTTGTCTAAAAGGTGCTGTAAAATGCAAAAACTGCATGTTTCAGTGCTTCGACATTGTTAACGGAACAGGGAGAAAATATGAGTTAAAAATCTAATAACTCGACACCCACGGTACTCTAGTATTAAGGCATTAAGCCATCGTAGTGGTGTAACAAAGATAAAAAAAAATAAGTACTTTGCGAAATTCACTGACGATTTGCTTAGTTTTGTAAGATTTTTTTATAGTGTTCTTTCTGTATATAGGGATTCTTCGCAGTGGTTATATTTTTTTAGTAATTTTTGAAAAAATCAAGTTTTGTGCTAATAATGAAAAACCTTTTTTAATTAATAATAAGCACTTTTATTATTACTGCATCTCACTGTTAAAACTCTATATATTAAAACTAAAAGTATAATCAACTAGAAATATCGGTATTTACAGTTTAAATTACTGTTTAACAGCTTGCTGTCAATTTAAGTTTAATCATTAGGGGCAGCGTTTGTGTTTCTTGCCAAAGTTGTTTAATTGGTTCTACGTGTGCATTTCTAATAATAGACGAAAACGGGCCGTCAAGCGTGGGTTTGACACTTTGTTAGAGGGGAGAAAATTAAAAGTAAGAAAGGACAATAATGGATTTTTTAATTTGCTTCTTCTCCCTAAAAGCTTTTACGCAAGAATACTTAATTACCTCTCATCATGAGCTTATGATAACATGTCCAATAAAATAGGCTCACATATTTAATTATATGGGCAACAATAATAATAATGATATATCTAAAGCTTTCGACCAGGTCTGGCATGACGCACTTCTGAATAAACTTCCCTCCTACGGTCTTCCAAATAAACTCTGCTCTTGGCTCTCCAGTTATCTTTCTTATCGACGTATATCAGTCATTGTTGATGGCCACTCTTCGAGCTTTCACGAAATTAATGCTGGAGTGCCTCAGGGCTCAGTACTAGCACCAACTTTGTTTCTTCTCCACATCAACGACCTTCTTTCTTCCACAACCAATCCCATTCATAGTTATGCTGACGATAATATCCTTCACTCCACTTTTCAGGTTCTCAAACCAATCTTTCAACCCGACTTGGAAAGCAAACGCAGGACGATGCAGATGTCTCTTTCACAGGATCTCAATTTGATATTGGATTGGGGCACCAAAAATCTCGTTCAATTTAATGCATCCAAAACACAATCATGCTCCTTGTCGCGAAAAAATCATCAAACACTAACCCTTTGCTCATGAGTGGCCAGGTTTAGCAGAGCGGGGGCACATTCAACCTTGTGGACGTCACATTTGAGAATAACCTTAACTGGCATAAACACATTGTATCTATAGCCACCACGGCTTTAAAAAAGCTTGGATTTCTTTTCATAGCCAAAAAGTATTTTTCTTCTTCCAATTTATACACTTTGTATGTGTCCCAAATTTGACCATCTCTGGAATATTGTTCTCATGTCTGGGGAATGTCATCCCCCACAATCCTCAGCATTCTGGATGCCATTTAGGAAGAGCTGTTCGTCTTATTAATGATCCTTTACTTCTTTTGCCCATTGCCGAGCTGTGGAAGATCTATCGCTCTTTTATAGATACTTTTACGGCTTCTGCTCCGACGAATTATCCAGTATAATCCCTCCTCTTGCAGCTCCCAACAGAGAAACTCTTGGTACCGCACGTATGCATCGCTATACGGTCCCGAACTTCCCATTTTGTTCGTTCTTTTATCCCTAGAGTTTCTAGACTGTGAAACCTCCTCCCAGTTCGTTCGTTCTTTTATCCCTAGAGTTTCTAGACTATGGAACCAACTGCCAGCGGAGGTCTCTCCTTCACCCCCAAATCTTCAAGCTTTTAAGTCCCGTGTTAACAAACTTCCTCTTACTTTGCTTACGACACCCACGGTACGTATTTCGGCTTTCAGCCTTCGTGGATTGTCCAAAGATAAAAAAGCAGCGTTGCAATTGCAGTTCAGCGCCCCCATAGGAGAGTTTTTGAATCCTTTTGGGGCGCATTTGCATTTGTTTCTTATATTTTGCTTGGTGTTGTTACTGTGTGTATGCATTTTTTACATTTTTATGTTAAATTGGATGACCTTAAAAAAAAATAGTCAGTCTGCCGTAAAGCAAAATGTACCGGATGTCAAGCCTTAAATTTCCACACCCCTTAAATTTTTTATTCGTTATCGTACAAAATTTATATTTTTATCAGTTTGTTGGGTTAATTTGGTGGTTTCTGAATCAAAAATTAGATTTTTATTATGTCCTAAAATATATAGGGTAGGACAAAAGTTTGATTTTTTAAATGGAACACCCTGTATCAGACATCACAATTAAAAGATATTTTAAAAGCTTTAAAAAATACCACATTTTATATATCCATCTTCATTAGTTTCGGAAATATGGTTATCCATATCTAAAGAATAAGTGTAAATTTCAATAATTTAGGTTGGTTATACATATTATAGAAATAATTGCCCAGTAATTTTAATTTAAGTTCATATTTCCAAAACCATTAAAGATAGACCCATAAAATGTGGTATTTTCGTAAAGCTTCTTAATTTTTGTTTTTTTAATGGTGATTCATATACAGGGTGTTCCATTTCAAAAACTCATACTCTTGGACGTACCCTGTATATCTTAAAAGAAAAATAATTCTGTGGGAAGATACAGATAATGCAGAGTTATCCTAACAAAATGGTGTTTTGATGTCTTTTATATAGTAAAAATAAAAAAGTTAAGGATATGTAATCTTATTACGTTTCTAAAAGGAATTAAAAATTATTCATTAGATTTGCGTGTATATATTTCGAAAACTAATTGAGATAGGTATTTAAAATGAATTATTATACAAAAGGTTTGTGAAAGAAAGGGTATTCTATTTAAAAAAAAACATACTTTTGTTGTACCCTGTATATCTTAAGAGATAATAAAAATCTGATTACTAATTTGAAAACTACAAAATTAGCCCAACAAACTGATATTTTTAATTGTTTTGTACGATAAAAAATAAAACATTTAAGAGGGGTGTAACTTAACACCCGGTACAAAGTCAGTACATCTTGACTAAATTGCAAGTGTAAATATTCTACTAATCTAATACCTGCATTTTCCAATATTTTCCACCAAATATTATGTTTTACATTTCGCACTTTTCTTCTTCAGCTATTTTTCTAGATGCAAGAATTTTATCTGAAAACTAATTTACCTTTAAAAATGTCAACAAAAATTTAAAAACCGATTTCAAAAAATTTATAAAACTTACTAAAAAGTTTAAAGTCGTAAATAAAAATGAAGTCGGGTAATAGCATATTGTATTAGAGTATAAAAAGTGTTTTTTATTTAATTATTAACATTATGTATTTAAGCACATAGGTTATTATCACTTATTTTATTTTTTTTTAGTGAGTTTAATTATTTTTTAGAGTCGCTTTAATTTTTTTGCGTTTTGGTTTATTATTATTACTATTAAATCGATAAAAAATACACTAAAAACACTACCAATAACTCTTTTATTTCGATTAAAAGGTTAAATTTTACCCCAAAGTTGTTGATTCTGAATGCGTCCCTGATCTCTTTATTTTTACCGACTTCATTCTTTATTATCTTAGCATATACCTATCTATAGGCAATTTTGCCGCATAAACAACGTACGACAGAGAGAACAAAATGGGTCTAGTACCTTTCTCTCTTGCGACTCTGATTTGGTTTTTTTTTGTTTTTTTTTTTTTGGGATCACCCCAGAAGTGCACTCTTTCAAATTAAAAAATATATATAATTGGTCCATAAATGTCGGAGTAATCGCGACCATACACATGAAAACATACAGGCGAATTAAGAACCTTTTTTTTTCTTGAAGTCGAGTAAAAATATAAAATTTATTAAAAATAAAACCGAACAGAATCAACAGAAACAACTATATGTCAACGAAAACTGTTAAAAAATAAATCACGGCACCGAAAAAAGGAAAAATCCTTTTTCGTTTTTTTCATAGTTCTGATCTGAATACTTTGACAGTTAACCTCTGCCCAATTGTTTTAAAAAATGTAATGTGGTGTTTTTAAAAGTGGCTAAGTTTAGCTAAAACACAAACCAAAAATCGGGGAATTTCTATAAATATTTTTTGCTAAGTTGAATGTGGATATTCATTTTTATCAGCTACCTACAGACGGTTCACGCCACCTTATGGTTGACGAACGAAAAAATGGATAAAAAATTTAATTTTTCGAAAAATTTTTGTTGGTAAAAAAATTGATTCACGAAAAGAAAATGTTAATTTTGTATACAGAGTTTGCTAAAACTTAAAAGCATGATTTTTTTCTAAGAGTAAACTACCTATTTATTTTTTATTTTCAGGCAATATATTTAAAAATTAGGTTGATTAAAGTGTGCAATCAATAAAAATAATAAGCAAAATTTTCTTGATAACATTTGTTTACAGCTAAGATATGTGTTGTGTAGGAATGTGAAGGAAGCAGATGTTTAAAAAGCAAATTATGGAAGTTTTGAAGTAATTTTATTATAAAAATTAAAGACAATTAATTTTGTTATATTCTAAAATCAGTTTTATGAAACTGTTTGACATCCCTTTTACAATAATAAAGTCGTTAAAAAGGCTACTTCTAATTTTTTTAAATCATATTTCTCTTTATATTAAAAAATAAAGGTAGTTTACTCTTGGAGAAAAGTCTGTATAACATGTCTTATTTTTATATGTATAATACTCTAGGAGTTATGGTACGTTTACATCTGACATTTATTGCACGATATTTACTAGGTCAGATAAAAACTCTGAGTAATGTAAACGGTAAAAAAATTATGTCTGATATAAACTTTTTATTGTTTACATTAGTCAAAATTTCTATTAGACATAAATATTATGCAATAAATGTCAAATGTAAACTTACCACTATATTTTATCTAATATATTTGTTTTCACCCGATACAACCCCTAATCATCTAGTAGGCTCTATACAAGGTTTGCCATTTTCAGGATTTTCTTTTAATTAGTAATATGATCTTTTTTTACTAAGAGGTCCCATACTATCCGGTACCTTTAAAGTTTCTAAAAATAAATTGTAACTTTTTAATAAACATCTAAAGTGTATTGTTTTTAGGAAAATAATTTATACAATATACTGGTTGTCAAGCTATAAATTTACACCCCCTAACTTTGTATGTTTTTATCGTACAAAATAATTAATTATATCAGTTTGTTGGGTTAATTATGTAGTTTCTAAATAAATAATTATATTTTTAATTTCTCTTAAAATATACAGGGTAGGACAAAAAATATGTTTTTTAAATGGAAGTACCTGTATATTATATCACTAATAAAAAGACATATTAAAGAGCTTTTAAAAATACTATATTTGATATATCTATCTTTATTACTTTTGAAGATATGGTCATCTAAATCTAAAGAATCAGTCTAAATTTCAATTATGGTGGTAGAAATGGCAGGAGTTGCCCAATAAATTTGGTTATGGCTATATTTCCAAAACCATATAAGATAGACCCATAAACTATGGTATTTTTGTTACGCTCTTTAAAATATGTTTTAAATGGTAATATAATACACAGATTGTTCCATTTAAAAAAAATCATACTTTTGTCGTACCCTGTATATCTTAAGAGAAAAAGAATTCTGATGAAAGATACAAATACTAAAAATTTATCCTAACAAAATGTTTTTTTATTTCTTTTACAGGATAAAAAAAAATAAAAAGTTAGGGGGATGTAAGATTATTACGTTTCTAATTGGTATTAAAAATTATTCTTTAGATCTGGATGGCCATATTTCGAAAACTAATTAAGGTAGGTATATAAAATGTGTTTTTTAAGGGTTTTTAAAAAAATCATACTTTTGTCGTACCCTGTTTATCCTAGAAAATAATACAAATCTGATTACTAATTCGGAAACAATAGAATTTATTCAACAAACTGATAGTTTTAATTATTTTATACGATAAGAAATAAAAAGTTAAAGGAGGTGTAAATTTATAACTTGACACTCGGTACAATTGAAGGTATATAATTTTGGTTAACCAAAATTATTGTTCCTTGTTGCAAACTGTTAGCATTAATGCTAATGCAATTTTAGAATTATGAAAGAATTGTCTCAGTACAATAATCTTTATTTTAAAAACAAAAACAGTAAATTAATAGTCAGACAGTCACATTATTTAACTTACCTCTGTCTTAAATAAACACACAGGGTCTAGGGTAAGATTAAACAAATTACAAAAAAGCTATTCTTTTTTTTATGTGCAGGAAAAGGTCTCCGGATTAACATACTAAAAGTATACCACGATCGCACGATTTCAAGTATATATATTTTTTAAATTTTAATTAATAACTTTTTATTTATAAATTTACAAAAATATCAAAATACTTTATGCTTAGAGTTCAAAAAGACGCATCTATAGGTATAAAAAATTAACAATAATTTTTTAAAATAAAATAGTTTTTTAAAGTAATGGTAAACTAAAAATTAAATAACATAATGAAATAAGATCAAGTTAAGTGAAATATTTTACTTTTACAAGATGCAAAAAACAAGAACCTTTTAAACTACTTTTCAAGAACTTATCAATTTTTGAGATACAAAAATTCTCAGTAATTACAGCTATTCTACGGTATGAGGTTGAATAAAAATAACAATGAGATAAGTAACACCGGGAACTAATTCTCTTCAAGATATAATAAAAAGAAATATCCCCAAATATACTGAAACAAGATTTTTGTGCAAATAAAGTGCGTATGGATGGATTTTTGCGTAAAAGTTAGTCATTAGGTCCTAAAGTGTGGCCAATGTAGTGAGAATACTTGTACTAATGCCTTTTTTGAAGTACTAGTTAAGAAAATAACTGCATGACTTTTTGTAACGAATAGGATAAATTAAAAAGGTTACTTTAAATTAAATTTCTTTTTATATTTTGTAAAAGTAAAATATTATACTACTTAAGTTATTCTTGATTCATATTTTTTTATTATTTTTTTATTATTATTTTAAAAAACTTGCTTTATTTTAAGAGCTATAACTTATTTTTTACACCAAATGCGTTTTATTAAGCTTTTAAAAAATGTTATCCTGTATTTTTATGTAAATGCACAAATAAAAGGGTTTTTCTATAAAAAGTAAAAAAAAGGAGATGTCGGCTATTTTTTAAATATGTTAAATCTCTTGATCGTGGTAAAGTTTAAGTATGTTAATCTGGACACTCTTTTCTACACATTAAAATAATAGTAGCTTGTCTCTAATCTGTTCAACCCGAACATACAATTTGTCTGTACTATGACCTTTCTGTTTTAACGTAACTAACTAAATATGTAAAAATACTATTATCGTAAATATCTTGACTAAATACCGGTCAATTACTAAAAGTGTATCGGCACTACATACGAAGTAATATCATTAGTAGTGCGACGCGATAAATATTAAACTTTTTTCTTTATCTGCATAAAGAGCAATCTTAATAAGAATTTCTAAAAAAAAATATTTATAGATTAAAAAGTTGTTTACAGTAACTTTACCTATAATATTCCCAGTTTTTTTTTTGTAATTATGTTGACATATCAAATTTTTAGTGGCATATTATCAAAGTAGATATAACTACTGTTTCACAATGTTTTCTATTTGGCCTACTATCGATAAAATATCAATTTTCAAATTGGTTAAAAGAAGTAGTGACAAAATGCTTTAATTTATTTTACTTGATATTGACTCAGTTAGATATACAATAATTAAATACTTTTTCAAGAAATTGAATATTGTGTAACGTGTTAGAAAAGCGATATATTTACGGACGATGGTGGCAGTGTCGGACTGGCGACCATGGGCCCACCGGGCAAAGGTATAAAATGGTTCCCGTGTATTATAAATATTTGGTAGTTGGACTTAAAATTAAACTTTAATAATAAAATATACACTCAGCACAAAGAGTCTCCGTACACCACCAATTTAACATAATAAATTTTAACACTTAACATATAATAATATTATCAAATTCATCGTAGGCCATCGTAGTATTAAAATATGCAACAAACAAATATTTCATTGTAAAAAATAATAATTTAGAGAACATGAATAATTTCGGGGTTTTTAAATGTTTTTAATACTTAATTTGTTTTATAACATACTGCGGATGATAATTTGCAGACCTTTTTATATAATTATTTTTATTACTTTGAATCACTTCCTCACTTTACCTCCGTGAGTGGCATTTGCCCGGTAGCCCAGTCCGACATTGGATGGTGGAAAACCACGACTTTTCCTACCAGTTGCACATACTATTCTTTCTACAGAAATTATGCATTTTGATCGTAAGGAAAGGTATTTAAAATATGTAGATTTATGTCTGATCAATGAAAAAAACCATTTAATCAAAATGTAAATCAAGAAGAAAATAAAGCATTTATGTTGTAATAAAAAATATTTGATATTTTGTTTTGAATTGTTTAACCTGTAAATAAATATAATAGGACTTTTGTGTGGAAGCAACACAAAATAATAAACTGAAAATTAAATTTTCTAGTTCTTTAAAACTTTCAAAATAAATAAATAAAGAACAAAGTGATGTAGATAGCTCTCTAAAAGGTTTTAAGAACAAAGAAAACTGCTTAATTATTTAATAATATTTATTTCTATCTTTTAAATAACATTGAATTAGCAAAGAGTACTTCTAAAAATAATAAAATAAAGAAATATTTTAAAGGATGATAATAACAATATAATAAATATTAGCTGCCCCTCTGTTTTTATAAATTATTAATTTATCTGTCATAAAGTTTATTAAAGCTATATGTGTACATAAAGGTTAACATAACAATAAAATAATTATGTTGTTAAAACAGTTTTTTAAACTAAACAATTTTTAACCAGTAAATATGCCAAAAACAAATTTGGACTAAATTAAATGTTAACAAAAATATGTATATAATTTTGTACCCAAAAACCCTCAAATAAAAAGTTTATTTTTGTTGATAAAAATCCTTTTTGCCGACAACAACATAAAGCTTTTTATTACTGTAATAAACAGGAATTGCAATTTCAATAAATTTAATTTAAGAAACCAAAAAATACCAATAAAATATAGGGGTGAATATTTTAATACGGGATTTTGGAAATTTTTAAGACACTAGCTAAACGGCCGCCGGCGGTTTTTGCCGTAAGCATTTATTATTATTATTATTTATTTTTCTTGTGGATTTATTGTCTAATATGGTAGTCTATGTTATAGAACCATTTGGAAAATCAACTTGGAGTAGCATAGCGGGATGGGTTTAGGAAAATTAAACCACTATTATATTTATCCCAACGTTTCGTAACTAGATTACCACTTTATCAAGGGTCATAATTAAAAGATTAATACAATACTATTTCGGCATGGACCCAATCTGGTACAACACCCAAAATAAAAACCTTAAAAAATGTTATCAGGCAAAAAAAAGGTGAAGGAATAACTTATCAGGACGTCAGCATAAAATCGGAAAATATTAATATATTAATTATTATTATTGGGTTAACTTAACTATTATTCGGCGGTTTGAAGGTTTTTGTAAGAAACCGCTGGGCAGCGTGCATCTGCCGATAAAATAAATAAACACCCCGCTCTTCTCTCCTCCTCCTCGGTAATATGAAATTAATTTAGATTTTCGAAGTGGTTTTCACAAATACGTTTATGATAAAACTGTTAGACGGCGATCTCTTCTTATAATTAAGCAAACCACCGGCGCGGTGGTTGTTTAGGCAGTGATAATTTTTAAAAGAAATATTATGATACATCTAAGATAAAAATATTGATAACTACTAGACTATAAAACATTTTTTTTGATGCTATGCCCAGACCTAAACATTTAATGTGAACAAATTAAAATTGTAAAGTAACAAAGAACAAGGCATTTTTTCTTTTCTTTCATTCTTCTTACCTGCTCGTTTATCACCATCTTTAAATTAAAGATAATGTCTGAAATTTTAATGTTTAAAAAATCCGGCCCTTTATAGTTTTAAAATTTTCAGGCCTTATTTAATGCTAAAGTCCATTTCTACTTTAAGATACACTTGTTCCTTCATTAGATTTATACCAGGTCATTTGTTAATTTATTATTTGGTTATATTCTGTATATTAAAAATTAAAAGCTTTTTTTTTTAATATGTAATATTATTATTTTATGTTTAAGTTTTTCCTATTAAGCCATGATCAACAAAATTCATATTCGTGGCTCTTTTTGCTTAAAAATATTTTTTTCACATATTTGTTTTTATTAAACGAGCCCTGCACTTTTGTTTTATTAAATAATATGCAATAGTTATTAAAGCTACCTTTTCAAATTAAACACCCCGTATATTTTTAAGCATTTTGTGTAAGGTTAAATACATTTTTAGGCAACAGTTTTAAAATAATAAATTTTTAAATTAAATTTTTAATACTGGTAGAAGTATGAAAAAATATATTTAAAACTCCCTTCAAATTTAAAAAAAAAACTAAAAATCAAAGTTTAACTAATTGCCTAAATATTTATGTCCGAAGTAGATTAGTTTAGCCCTGTATAACTACTAGTATATTAGTATAAATAAGTATAAATTTTTAAATTTTTCCACATTATTTTTTGCAAACTGTTGCAATGAGGTACATTTTACCCTATAGAAAATGTTTTTAGAGTGTACCGAAAAATCTTAGTTCTTAAAAAGATATAGAGTGTTTCCATTAAAAAAAAAGAAGATAACTTTGGTCTACCACGACTTTATGAAGTACGCTGTTTATCTATAGTTTCCGCAAAACGATGGCACTAGAAGTATTGAGAAACTTTTGTTTAAAATCTTCTTTTAAGGGGCCTATATAGGTTATAAGATATTTTATGAAAAATCCCAACATTGGTCCATATTTCAACAAAATCATAAATAAAAAGTACTGTAGGAATCAGTTTTTACTTTTTTGATAATTTTGATAACTAAGATCCAAGGGCTACCTAGAAATGCAATATTTTCAATATCGCTCTGTAGCTCATAAACCATAAGGGCTATGACGGCTTTGTTTATGGCATCTTTGTTTCACAAAAAGTACCGCAGTTTCACAAAAACAGCAAGGTTTTATCTTTATTAATAACTGTATATCTTAAAAATTAATCATAGGATCACGTTCGGCCAATGATAACTTTTAACCAGAATGTCAAGAACTACAACATACTGAATTTTCAGCCAATTCGACTGGGATCCAAAATCCATAAGGTTAGTACTGGGTCCTTTATTCGGTTAAATTTTTTGTTTAATAAACAAGACACAATAATAATATTTGGCATTAGTCATGATACACTTTATTTTTAGTTGTGATTATATTTTTACGGAATTAAGATATAATATTTAATATTAGTCCCTAAAACTATACTGGTTTTAGTTATTTCCCTAACTTAACATATTTTAAGCCTACTTCAAAAAAAAGGGGAGAATATATTTTCGACATCTAAGTTTTTTTTATTTATGTACACCGAGTCCTCCCTCATTTGTCGACCAATTTTCAAAATCGTTTTTATTTAAAAGAGTCCAGTCCCGAGGTGGTTCCATAAACAAACCCATTTAGGGTCGAGAAAGGGGTAATTTATTTGGAGGTACTTTAAAAGAAAAAAATTAAAAAAACTCTAATAAATAATTTTTATTATCATACGGACAAACTATATTTTACATTTATTTTTTAAAGAATATGGCTTTTAAATGTTGGCCTTAACTGCGCCTAACGTCTGTTCTTAATCTTCCGAGCGCCGCGCCGTACCAATTCGTCAGAATCATGACATACACTCGCCGCTACTGCCGCTATATTTTCTAAACTACGTGCTGGATGTGGCTCATTTGATCAAAAATTATTCAATATTGAAAACTGGAGTTTAAATTTTTGTGATGGTACAGCGAATAATCGGCTCAGTAGGCCGATTATGCGTGAGCTATAAGCGCACATAACACATTTCTCGGAGAATGATGTTTTTCATATTAAAGTTAAACAAGTATTAGACGTTGTGCCGGGGAATAAGTCCTATGCTGGATATTTGAACAATCAAGGTAAATTTAATGTCAAAATATGTTTATTTGATATGTCTAAGTCCTTATCATTTAGCTAATAGTTCATATTTTTAATTTTTTTGTAATTGCGTGTACTTTATTTTTGTGGGTCAGGTGTTTCCGTTTATACCCAACTTATACCTATTAGGGGTAGCATTGCCGTTTTGTGCAAAAAGTTTAAATGGGGTGAAAAGGTACTAGTACTATTTTTTTAATTGATGATCACCAATTAAATAGTAATAATAAAAAACTAAAAAGAGTTAAATACATATTTAAAAAAATCAAACCGACTTCAAAATGAAAAGAAAACTTACTTAAAGCTTAAAAATAGTTAATTTAAAAATATAAACTCGGGTAATAACATATGGTATTATAGTATAAACATCTTTTGTGTACTTAGTTATTAACGTTTAGTAATTTTGCGGAATGTTATTACCCGACTTGATTTTTCTAATTTGTTTACAATTTGTCACTATTTTTAAACTTTTAGTGAGTTTTATTTATCTTTTAAAGTCGGTTTGATTGTTTTTTATACATTTTTACTATTTTTTTTTTTGTTTTTAGTCATTGTTTGTTCTTAGCAATATTTTCCAAATTTATACGTATAGAATCACCCTGTATTTTTACAAGCAAACATTTTTAATCAATAATGACTTTTTTCAAAAAATCTAAATATTTATCCATTTGCCTTCTTGTAAAGTCTATTTGTAAACAGTTTAAATAATATTTGTATTAAAGGTTTTAAAATAATATAAGGTAAATACCAGACCCTTTAAACTGTTTAAATAGCAAATAATATATTTTACGTGTAACAGTAAATTTTAGGAATCATTATCACAAGCTTGCATATTGCAAATTTCAAGATAAAAATTAATTTAGTAACTAAACATAGTATCTATGTTGATGTAGCTGATTTAAAATTTTGATTTAAATATAATAAAACAATATTTTACTACACAATAAATAATAGTATATTACACAACCACTTTTTCATAACGGTCAAAATAATAATAAGTAAACTTAAACTTAAAGAAGTGTGTATGCTATTTAATCTACAACCAACATAATCTGAATTAAAAAACCTCTATTTATTTATTTATTTTTCTTCCAAAAAAATAGTTTTAAAGTAAACACGGTTTTAATATTACTTTGGCTTAAGCAACTGCCAGCAACCCAGCATACAAATATGTTATAGTAATATAACATTAAAAATGTAGACCTATTAAACATTAAGCACTCCTGCGATTGCATTGTACATACATTGTAAAAGAAAAAAGTAATATTTAAAAGTTGCTAAGTAATCAAGTGTTTAACCAACGGATATTACAGAAGCGTCACATTGTCTAATGTACTAAATTACAGAAATATTTTAATTTAAGCAATATATGTTTTTTTATCGTTAATGAATATAACGCTGCAGAAGAAAGTAAGCTAAAGAAATGTATTAGCTAATACTATGCCTGATGTTTTTTTATTCCGTTTAAGAATGAATTTAAAAAGAGAAACTCACCAAAAATATTTTCTTTATTACAAATTATTTTTTCGTTATGGCTATACAGTGAATTTGGCACATGCGCAATATTTTTTTATTTTCATAACTGACTTTTAAATGATTTAAACTAATAATTGTAGTATTCCGTGTTGATCATAATTTTTTTATTTTTTTATTATTATTTAGATAAAATGTAATCAAGTAAAAAAATTTTACGGTAAGCTCGGTATAGGTTTAAAATAACATAAGGCATTAAATAAAATTTTATATTTTAAAATTATATACCAACTTTTATGATACTATATATTTTTAATAAAAAGGTTACCAATTTTAATTTAAAAAAAAATTAAAATAAACAAAGTACTAAATGTTAATCATATTCTATGTAATTAGGTTGCAAGCAGTCTAAAACTTGTTAAGGAATTAGGCGCACATACCTTTGTTTTTTTATTATTTAAAAGTGTTTTAAATTTAAAATAAACTTTTTATACCCAAATTATAAACCAAAATTAAGTAATTATTTGGCTCTTACACGATGTGTAATATTAACAATTTCATTATTACCGTTTAAGATATTTGTACGTTTTGTATTTAATTAATACTTACTTTTTAAAACAAGTATGTTATATATCTTAAAACTAAGTGTCACACATTCAAAAGTTTACAAACATTAATAAATGTCGCATAAATCACACTTATAGAGCATTTAAAGCAACCAAATGTCACATTTTTATAATATTTTATATCCATAAAAGTCCCTGCTTTAAAATGTTTATTCAGCAAATATTTCGTTTAAACGTAAGAAATAAACTGGCAAAAGTGCCGGCTGGAATACGAGAGCAAGTCAGGCGACCTTGGCGTCCGTTATCAGACTGAGCGGCGTCTAGATGTTGGCACCGGCACCTAAAGGATCCGCGATTGCGCCCGATGCGCTGTTATAAAGGGTTTAATAAATCTAAAGTTGCATTTCTTTAAAATCACTATTTGGAGTAAACATAAAAAAAAAAACCTATTTAATTTCACTCATTAATAAAGTAAGTAAAACAAAAGTTAAACTTAAAAAGAAGGATGAACTTAGAACAAAATATCGAAAAGCCGGCAATAATAATTTAAAAAATGTATTTATTTAACTTAGAACTAGGTTAAAAAGTAACATACCAACCCTACCTAGAAAAAATAGAGCAAAACCTTGGTAATGATTCCAGATCGTTTTGGCAGTTCTTTAAAGATAAGAAGAGTACCGTTTCAATACCAAATAATATTTTTTTCGGTAACAATGGATATTCTAGCGGAAAATCAATTGCTAATGCATTTAGATCTTATTTTTGCTCGGTATGTTAGACAGAACCGAATATACAGGTTGCGTTTTTTAAAACTTACAATGGCTATATTTTCTAAACCAAGATAGCAAAAAATAAAAAATACCGTTTCTATAAAACGTGGGGGAATATAAATGAGGTATTTTTCAAAACACCTTTATTAACTCCTAAGCTGCACCCCCAGTCACTTAAAAATCCTTAATGGCAACACCCCTTATGTGGCACCTCTCTGGAAAGCATATGAAAAATATTTTTCGTTGGTCATATAAAAATTGGGGTAAAGTCAAATATCACCCTTGAATTTTAGATAAATCCTACCTTATTATTAATAAATGGTATCAGCAATTGTCGACAAACAAGTAATAGCAACTGGTCTTTGTTCTTAAGCGCTTGTGTAATAGAACTAACTAAAACTTTCTATGGGAGCGGGTTAGGTGTACAGAAAGTAATATTTTTATTTGTTATTAGTTTTTAAATAATTTTACATAAATTTATTTGGATATTTTTTTTGCTATTCAATATGAAAAATAAAGTAAAATTTGTCTGAATTTTTTATGACCAACAAAAAACATTTTTCATAAGCTTTCCAGAGAGGTGCCACATAAGGGATGGTGCCATTTAAGATTTTAAAGTGACTGGGGGTGCTGCTTAAAAGGATGATAAAGGTGTTTAAAAAAATACGCCATATATATATCATACCTAGTCCAGGCGAATTGCAAAAAAAAATTGCCTTACAGCAAACTCTTGGTATAGTTTTGTTAAGTGCATCATAACTTTGTAGAAAAAATAATGCGTTAGGGGGTGAGGGGGGTGCTTCTTAGGGATAAAAATGTTTATTTTTTCGCAATTTCAAACTACACAGCAAATCCTATTTAAAAAAGTTAAAAGTAAAAGTTGTCGAAATTTAAAAACCTACAACTTATGTCATACCCATTTTTACCCCAACCTAAAAAATTTTCGAGAAAAGTAGAAGTGTTTTTTGGTTTGTAATTTTTATCATAAAAAAAAATTGTTCGATAAAGCTGAAATTTGGAGCAGATATACTTTTTACCATTTTTGATATACTGTATTTTTTTTATCTATAAATATTTAGCCGTTATTATGAAAACTTACCGCCATTTTGATTAAATTTTTTCATGAAAAATGGTCCGCTAAGGTCTTTTTTTCGTTTTTTTTTTGGTAACTTTTTATAAATGCAAAAAAATATTCTTCAATTGAAAAAAATTGAAATAGTTTAAAAACACAAAATATTGACATTTTTCATTATACTCGTACATTGTGTTATTTTCGTCGAAACATTAGTAATATTTATTAAAATTGTAATTTTTGAATACTTTAAAAAGTTTTAAAAAATTTTCCTTTAGATAAAATACCATTTGACCCCTTTTCAATTTAAACTTTTTAATGTTTGTGTTGGTGGGGGAGCGGATTACTCTGAACAAGTAGATTTTGACACAATTTTTTTTCCGTAAATATAATAATTGACGTGTTTTTGTTTTCTGTATGTGTACAAATAACGGCTTTATAGGGGTCGTTCGTTTTAATTGGAATGCACTGTATAAAAAATTTATAGTCAAACATAGAACCTCCCCTTACTTTTGGGTAGATTAAATATATCTGTTAAGTAAAACTACTTTATAAAGGTTAAAGACAAAAGCTCAATAAAAACAACAAATACATAAATAACGAAATGAAGTAGTCCATGCTTTCAGTGGCGTTGGCAATATATAGGGTAAATGAAATGTCTTGCACCACTTTTTAAAATATTCTGTCTTGCACCTTTATTTACCCTATATATTGCCAGCGCCACTGAGAGCATGGACTACTTCATTTCGTTAGATTCAGCTAGTCTGGTCTATTTAGTCTGTGAAAAAAATAGTGGTGCAGACAGTTTTTCATTTACCCTTAATACATAAATGTTCCCTATCCCTTTAAACCAAACTTAAAAATTATACGCAAATCGATGACTAAATAAGCTTAATCCCTTTAATTAAAGCAAGTAAGTAATTACTTAAAATCCTGAATATGATTTGGCATATTAACATAAAATTGAAGATATAAACAAATTCAAAAAATCGTTTTTATGAATGATTTTTGTAAATTTAATCAAGGGAATTTTTATAAGTTGGACTTTTAAATGTGTCCTACTGATATTAATTTTTATATATCTTTTTAATATTTCAAATTTTAATTAAAATTATTAGGACGCTTTTTAGCTGTTCCCTTTACACCAATCACGTAAATAATGATTGCTTAATAATTAAATTATTAAAACTGACGAAGAAAATGCTGCCTTACGTTTTAACTAATTAAATTAAATTTTACAGTGTGTTTTGTTCGTCTTATTACTTTTTAAATAACGTCTTGGTTATTTTAAACTTAGTTAAACTAAATCTAAAGACGAACAAGTTATTATTGGATTGTTTGTCAACAGTAAAAATTTCTGGTTGCATTCTGGATTAGGAACGGAAAAAGTTAACCTTGATAAAGCCTATTTTCATTAAAGCACTTTTTATTTTAATATGCTATTTTTAATATAATAATTAGTAGTTATACATGATGCTTATTTAAAAACTTACCACTTAAGTTATCAGCGAAAAAACAGATTTAAGAAAATAGCCAAAACACTTCAAGGTATTTATTGAGGGGGACGTTCTAGGTGGAGCTCATTTAACCCCTTCATCCCAGGGCTACCACCCCAAATTCTTCAGGAAGAAGGGGTTGAGTGATACACCTTTTTAAAGCTCCTGACGAGTACTTTATAACCCTACAATATAAAGTTAATATATTTACCCACTACGAAATGGCGGTACTCTAAAAATTACCCAAATAACTGATTGGAATGGCCATATTCCGAAACTAATAATGTAAGATATACCTAATTGGGTAATTTCATAAAGCTGTTTTAAAGATCTATTATTTGGTGATATAATATACAGGGTGCTTTATTAAAAGTAAGTGAAGATATTGACTTTATATTCTAAGGTTATAAAGTACTCGTCAAGAGCTTTAACATAATGTATCACTCGAACCTTCTTCTTATTAAAGAATTTTGGGATTGTAGCCCTAAGGGTTAAGGGGTCCAATTAAAAAAACATTTCCCTTCAATAAATATCTTGACGTTTCGGTGATTCTCTCAAATCTGTCTCTTTTCGCAGATAATTTGAGTGGAAAGTTTTTAAATGAATACCCTGTGTTTTAAATTATTGGTTGCGTGGTTTTTTATAAGGATTTTTTAAAATCTCTTTTATGATTTGGCACTAAAACAAAGACTCCAATGCAATTTTTTTTACTTTATTATATTAATATTCTTATTTTTAGGCCCTATAAGTCTTAAAAATTTTAATATTTTATTGTCTAAATTAGAAACACCTTTGTACAAGACAGAGCTAAATTTGATTTATATTTTGTTATGGTCAAACAGACTAAGATTAATTTTTCTGTTTATGTTACAAGTACAATTTTAATTAGTTTTTAAAAATAGCTTTGGTTAAAATTATTTGCCTGATAGCATTTAATTATTGATTTTTAAATGTTTTATATTGAAAAAGTTAATTATTTACCAATTCTACTAGATTTTATAAACAAACAACTTCAACGTTAAAGTCGTTAAAAAAATGAAAAAAATATTTTTAATATTTTGAAAAAAGCTATTGTTCCTTAAAATGTTTTTCCCTGCCTGAGATGATAACATCTAACATAATAAAATTTGTCGTACAATATACAGGGTCATAATCGAAAAAATAAAACTTTGAAAAATAAAAACAAGCAGAAAAACGCATTTTTGAGACAACCTAATTTAAGAGCGTTAAAAAAGTAGTCAAAGTGTATTATATATTTTTTGCCATTGGTTATTGTTGAAAAAATTAAGCTTAACGTAACAAAAAAAATAAATAAAAATATTTTTTCTTACTTAGACAAGATAACTCTTAAACGAACAAATTAGTTTCCATATTACAAATACAACCTTACGCATTTCCTTCTTAAGTACCTCATAATTTAAAATAAAAAAACGGTTTTCAAAATAGACAAAAAATAGAAAAACAACTTTAAAGGTACGATACCGGACAACTATACACTCCTTAAAAAATTATACAGAAATATCGAGAGATTTGGAAACTTTAAAGCTAAAAGTAAAAACCGTTCGAATACTTTCATTATCTACTATAGCTGTACCCAAAGTAATTAAAAACATCAAAATATTGATAGTCTAAGATCCATACAGGAAACGATCTTTACCCATAGCAAAAAACTGTTTTTAACTTTATTAATAACATTTAAATAAAGGTATCGTTGTTAGGTTACCTAAAAGTATTCACAAGGCTATAATTGCAATATTATTATACACAGGGTGTTTTCCAACTACGGTACGAAACCTAAGGAGGTGATTTTTATTTTATATTTTATGGAAAAAGTTGTTATTACCATATGTCCGGAATTGATTTATTTCTGAGAAAAATTTGGAACACCTATTCAATGTAATAAGGCGCTTTTAAAGCTCTCCCTAAATAAGAATTATTGGGCCCAGTGTCGTCTAAGTAGACACCACAGCCAATATTATAGTGTAAAAAAGTACGCCACCGACTTTTATGTTTAAGTTTTAGTATTTTTTACCATTTAAGCAATTAACAGTCCAACCTTTTAGTCTCTTGTATTTTCTTTATACCTAGCTTCGTTATTGAGAAAAAATCGTAGAGTTACTTTAATTTCTTTTAAAAAGTACCCTTAGATATGATATAAAAAGCAAAAATATAGTTGAAACAATTATTTGCCTTAAAATAAATAAACAGCCGTGTATTTTATTGAAAATTGATATTTTCCTTATTTATTAAGTCGAATTTTTTTTTAAATTGGATTTTATTTTATGCTGTTTATGGCTACTTTTTATAATAACCTAAAGTGGCTACAATTTTTTTCTCGAAAACGAAGCGAGATACGAAGGAAATACAGGATACTAAATAGCTGCAGCTTTTATTGCTTAATCTGCAAAAGTACAAAAACTTTATAAAAAGTCAAGCATCTTATTACATCAGATAAGTGTACTTAATGTTATCCAAATTGGTTAAAGGGTTTTAAGATAATAAAAAAATACTAATTTTTGAAAAGAGCCCGGACATATATTTCTAGAAACTTTTTTCATACAAAAACATGAAAAATTGCTTTCTGAAGTTTTGTACCGTAGTTAGAAAACACCCTGTATATTATGATAATTTAAAAATGATTTATTTTACATTTTTGTTAGGCCTGGTTAGTTTTTATTTTTTTATTCTACATCACAGTATCAATACATCATTTAATTTGTTTTTCTTCAATTTTATAAATTAAGCCAGGAGAAATGATAATAACAGCAACAACGCTTGTTCTTTTGTGTTAGCTATATATTTTTTTAGTTGCAGCCTAATTAGAAATTTTTAGGCAAAAATAGTATTTTACAAAATGAAAATTGGACTCTCACACTGCCAACCGCAAGATATTACAGAAAGTTTTACTTAGGTTTTTGGGTTATTTTATCTTTTAATCTGTCTTTGAAAATAAGCCATAAAATCCATTTAATTTAGATAAAAATCACAAATAAAACCAATTACTCTAAAACGTATTGGTATTATACCTTTCGCTCCTATCGGGTTTTTATAAGGCTCTTGGGAAAGCTCCGTCTTCCGTAAACCCTTGAGATATTAATAAAGTTTTGGAGCTCGAGTCTAGATTTAAATGTCTATGGGATATTTGAAAAGTTTATTTAAACTTAGTAAAGTGGAAGTAAAAATCCTTACATATTTTTTTTTATAGACATTAGTAGCAAATAAATAAGGTAGAAGTACAGTGACAGGCAAAATGTCCACAACAAATGGGAATTTTTTTATTAAGGGAAATTTCAATTTTTTTTTCTGGCGACCGCGGCGTTCAATAACCTAAAAATCGATTTTGACATATGACATCTAAACAGTGGCATGGTGGCAATTAAGCGTGCATAGAATGATCTAATTCATTTTAATTTCGAGCTTGTATTTTTATTTTTGTTAAAGTAATTTGCTTATTATTTGTGACAAAATTTGTCTTTATTTTTGTAATTATAAAAAAGTTGTAAAATGTTTATTTTAATTGCTGAAATGATTTAGATAACATTGAAATAAGCCGATAAATTAAAGGGTAATTTCTAAGTTTATGCACAAAATATAAAAACACATCTTTAGTTATTAGTAGAACATCATAAGAAATAATAAATTTTACCACTTCTAAATATTTTACCGTTTTTGGTTTTATAAAATATTTAAAAGACTTTCAGAAATAAACCATTGCAACACCCAGTGTACTAGCGAAAATTAATTTTTTATATATTTTTCTTTTTCTTTAGTTGTCAAAAAATAAACAAATATGTCTTATTTAGGACTAAACAAATGAAGTATAGTTAAATAAAGCTAGTTTTGCAAACAGAATAGTACATTTGTACTTTTTGAAAACAATATTTTTAAAAAATGGCAAATTTCCTTTTTTCAAAATACATGCTTTAAACTTTGCATTTGGGGTTACGAGTAAATTCCAAGCACTTTTAACTCTTGGAATGTTTTTGATATTTTGTTTTAAAAAACAGCATTTTTTTAACAGTCGTGAAAAAATGTTATTTACATTACTAGACTACAAAACTTACATTTTCTTTATATCCAATATACAATTAAACATTTTTTAACCCAATAGTATTCAAAATAACGACTAAACAATAACTTTTGTTCCAACCTATTATATTAAAATCTTTCAAGTCCAAAAATTACATTGACATATATTTAATAACTTCTTTATAGGTTTCCATAGTAATGCATGAACTAATTGTTGTTTTAAATACAACAGCCGACTAGTTTAAAACTTTAAATATAATATAATAATATAAATAATTTCCTGA
The DNA here is from genome assembly GCA_014170235.1 of Listronotus bonariensis. Taxonomy (NCBI): domain Eukaryota; kingdom Metazoa; phylum Arthropoda; class Insecta; order Coleoptera; family Curculionidae; genus Listronotus; species Listronotus bonariensis. Next base: position 134,914 of record JACEGR010000647.1, read on the forward strand.
CTTTAATTTATTTTATGTACATACATTGCGTTTCAATAATGTCCCAACCTGTAATCTTAAGTTTTTTGGGCTTCTGAGGATACCAAACACCTGCGCTGGCGCGAGCGTCAAAGAAACAAAATCTACAACGACGGCCGAATAGCCCAAAAACCTAAGTTTAGCAGAAGTTAGCCGCGAAAGCCCTACACAGTATGTCCCCCTCTTTTTATTTTTAAACAAGTAAATTTTAAAAAGTGAAATTTGGGATATAAAATTAATGAATAAATAGTATATTTAAGAGTTAAATTAACAGATGAAAATTTCAAGATGGCGGTTAAGCGCTATCTTGGAAAAAAATAAATAGAAAGAGGGGTCTTATGGCACATCATTTTAAAGCTTTTGACGAGTACTAACCCTAAAATATAAAGTCAATATCTTTACCTAATACACAATGGCAGTAAAAATAACCGAAATATTTGATTTGGATAGCCATATTTTCGAAACTAATAAAGTTAGATGTACCTAATGTTTTTAAAGCTGTGAAAAAGATTTTTCTAATGGTAATATAATATACAGGGTGCTTTATTAAAAAATATATGCTTTTTTACCCTGTATATTATCATTAGTACCACCATTAAAAAATCTTTTAAAGAGCTTTAAGAAAACACCACATAAGGCACATCCAACTTTATTATTTTCGAAAATATGGCCATTTAAATCAAATATTTAGCTAATTTTTAAATTTTGTATTAAGTAAAAGTATTAACTTTATATTCCAGGGTAATGAAGTACTCGTCGGAAGCTTTAAAATAATATGTCACAAGATCCCTCTTTCTATTTAACTTTTCCTCCAAGATGGCGCCCAGCCGCAATTTCGAAATTTTTACTGTCAATTCCACTCTAAAATATGGTATTTATGTATTAATTTCATATACCAAAGTTTTACTTTTGTTTAAATTGGTCCGTTTAATAAATAAAAAGGGCAAGGGACATTAAAGAAATGCACTATATATTTAAATACAAGGTTTTTATAACATTAAGTCGTTGTTTTTCCAGTCACAGTAAAAAATAGTGTATTATACACGGAAAGAAATTTGGATTTTAGCTATTTATTGTCTCCCGTTTCTTCGCTTTGGGAGACAATACAACCTCGAGCTGAAATCTAGAACTTTTTCCTTGTATAATAAATTACTATTATTTTAACCGATTTACCTACGTTTTGTTGTTTTTTGATGTTTTTGCTAAACATTATCAAAAAGTATTTTTTCCCTTCTAATTTATACACTTTATATGTGTCCCAAATCCGACCTCCCTTGGAGTATTGTTCTCATATCTGGGGCATGGCTTCCCCCACAACCCTAAGCATTCTGGATTCTATTCAAAGAAGAGTTATTCGTCTCTCCCCTCTCTTGCCCATCGTCGGGCTGTGGGAGATCTATCGCTTTTTATAGGTACTTCCATGGCTTCTGCTCTGAAGAATTGTCCAGTATAGTTCCTCCACTCACGGTTCCCAACAGAGATACTCGTGGTTCCGCGCGTATGCATCCATATACGGTCCAACTGGACAGGCCCCGAACTTCCCACTTTGTTCGTTCTTTTATCCCTAGAGTTTCTAGAATGTGGAACCTGTTGCCCGCGGAGGTCTTTCCTTCCCCCGAATCTTCAAGTATTTAAGTCCCGTGTCAACAAACTCCCTCTTGCCTCGCTTAAGACACCCACGATACACTAGTATTTAGGCTTTTAGTCTTCGTGGTTTGTCCAAAGATAAAAAATATCATTTGGTATAACACACAGCCTATTTGATAATTCACAATTTTTATAACTATGACATGTACATTGTAAAATTTACGTTACCATTGCCATTGGTAATCTAATAATTTTTGTATTTAATTCCTAGTAGCTAATAAAAATAGGTTTATTTAAAGTGTTATTGTTTATTATTTTTAGTTTACTTGCAGGATAAAAATAGTTGTTATAATAAAATTTAAAAACATGTAATGTAAAAAAAAACAAACATTTTCTTCAACCTAACGCTTTAACTTTAAATTTTGACATAAAATTTAATTATCTACAACATTTACTAATACGATTTTAATCTATTTTTAAAAATAATAGAACTTTACTACTGGGCATTTTTTACATTGTTAGTTATAACTCGTCCTGTAAAACACTAATTAAAGTAAATTTTTTTACTTAATAATTTTTGACCATACGATCAGTCTTTTTCAAGCTGTCGTTTTAAAATTCAAAAATGTTTTGTCCATTTGTTCTCTTATAATACTTATCATGGGTACACTGTATTACGAATTACCATTTTGTCTAAAAAAGTGTCTGATTTTGATTTATTTTTTTAATGTCATTAAATGCATTTTATTATTTAATTTGTAACAATAGCGGGTGTTCGTATAGCCGGTGGCTTACCCCTATATATATAAATATGCATTATTTCACCTATTTAGTTGTTTTCTTTCACGTCCGGTTTAGCCAAAAACGACCGTAACTTTTCTATTTTTAAATGGGACAACCGGTATATTATTACTTATTTGAATGCTACACACTATATTTGCTATTTTTTGACGTCTAACCTCTATACTTTTTTAATTTTAAATTTTAAATCTAGAGTGGCATGAATGCGATAAAACGACAAACTTTTGAAAAATGTATGTGACAATCTTTTGTTTTTTATAGGCTCTACAGGTCGATCCAAACCTGTCGAGCAGAATCTAAGCTACAAAATTTAAAAATACGTAAAAACTCCAGAGTTGTGATTTCTACGTCTAAACACGATTTTCTGGCCCCTAGTGGGCTATTTTCCTGTCCCAAACTGGGAATTTTAACAGACCAAAAACTTTTTGCACATAGTGTAGGTCCTAAAATTTAAATGTACATAAAAGTATCACTGTTGTGTATGCTACGTCTGAAACACGATTTTTCGGCCCCTAAGAGGTCATTTTTTTGGTCCCAAACAGGTAATTTCATTTAGCCGTACACCTGTCGAGCACAAATCCAGCTTTGGCTTCAGAATGCACCCTCGATCCCGCCCTATCCCGAAAACCGTATTTCAGGACCTGTAGAGGCCATTTTCGGCCATTGGGTCCAATTCCAGCCGTGTGTGGCCATTTCTGAGCTCGGGATCGGATAACTCTTGTGTATAAATTTTTATTTCTTTTTTTTTTGTGAGGCTATATGTGTACTCTTTTAGGCTGTTGCCGTGAGCCACCCTTGATCCCTTTAAGTTATAAAGCGACTATGTAGTGACTATAAAACACAAAAAAATTGTCACAAAAATTTGTCGTTTTATAGCATTTATGGCACTCTAGATTAATAATTAAAACATAAAAAAATAAGAGGTTAGACGTCAAAAAGTAGCAAGTGTAGTGTCATTGTACTTTGAATGTCATTCTCTATTTAAATAAGGAAAAATATACCGGGTGCTCCACTTAAAAAAGAGAGTTTAAAAGTTTTCCGGCAAAATAAGAAGTAATGTAAAATAAATAGATATGCGAAACAATGCACATTTATGTGTTACCTACGTACCAAATTTTATTTAGTAATCTTGAAAAATAAAAAAGTTATAGGAGTGAGCCACCGGCTGATATGTAATATACAGGGTGTAATGAAAATACTTAAATATATTAATGTGTTACGGAAATACTTAAATATATTAAAATCGCAAGATCCCAAGATCCTGACGTAAAAATGAATTAAATAAAAATAGGCAAAAATGGCGGACTACTATTAATTATTTTAGTTATTTATTAGATAAGTGAGTGTTATATTATTATTATAAGTCACGCAAGAAAAGTTTACCTCTCGAGCCCGAAGGAGAGAGAGGTACTTTCTTAAGTGATCTTATATAATAATTTCACGTGTTCAATACAAAATGTTATCCAACACTTTCGTATAAACCGTTTTTAATATCGAAAATAATTTGAAAAAACTTCATCCATTATTTGTTACTTGTCATTGTCAACACCAGCAACAAAATTTGATGACGTTTTCAAATTATTTTCGATATTAAAAACGATTTATACGAAAGTGTTGATGTAAATTTTGTATTAGACACGTGAGTTATTAATATATTATAATATATTAGTTGTTTTGTATGTTATTTTTTTTAATTGTGAAATGTTGAATGTAATAAAGAATTAGTATAGGTCACTAGTGAGCAAAGTCTATATTCACTAGTGAGCTAAAGGGTACTTTAGCTCACTAGTGACTTATAGTACACTTTTATATCCTCAAAATCTGATCAATTATGATATTATATGTAAGTGTTGGATAAAATATTTAATCCTAAAATGTCTAAGTCAAAACTAGTTAAATTATGTACCCGCAACTGTCAGAAATCTCTTTAAATTCTTTGTTTTGATTTTGCAAATATTATTACCGTTTCTAAACTAATATAGTTGTATACAATTAATGTGGGTATTTCCTAAAAGCTCTTTTAATGGTAATATTTGTGAAAAATATACAGGTTAAGAAAAAAGGAATATTTTTTTAAAATAAAAGGTCGTGTATGGCTATACCACTAAGGTCCAGTTGTAAAAAGCAGGTTTAACCTCAGTTCTTACTGCACTAAGTTTAGCCTCGAACCTTTCCGTGAAATTCAAATGCAATGTCTTACAACAATTTTACCCACAAATTCCTTGGGCCAAAATACATGATCTACTAAAATTTACCTTAATCGAAAGGTTGCTGGTGTAGCATAATAAGGGTAAATTTAAGTTATTATAATTATTCTTGGGATTATAATTATTCATAATATTGAGGTTTTTAACATATTGTATATTAACCCAATTAGAGTTCATAGTAGTTCACCGAACATGTATATGTAGGACAATATGTGCACAGGTTTAATTTGTAATTTCTAGTATGTAAGCATTTCTGCCAATGGGTACTATATTATTTTAATATTAAGAATAGAGTTTAGTTTTGAATAGTTGAAACAAGTCGCTTTATTTCTGCTGCCCCCAAAAGCAACTTTACATGATTACATGGCGATCCTGCATAAGAACTTATGAAAATGTAAAATAATAATAAAAATGGGATCAGCACCGTCAAAGGAGGAATACAATTGCACAAGCTGGTAATAGTGGAGGCCAGACAAACTCGACAAAATTTGGATCCATTCAAGACGTTTTAACAGTAATTTTGCTGGTGTTGGGTGCCATTTGCTGGGATGGTGCATTTTTATTCGCTGCAACAAAGCAATTGAAAGGAAGATCCGCAAAGAAGTATCCAGGAAGCAGAGAAGTGGTTTAATTTTTTAGGGTAATGGTAAATAAATATAGAGAATTATGGTATGGAATTGGACAAATAAATTTTAATAAATGGTATATATGGGATGTCAAAGCAAAGCGATGAATTCAGATATCTATTGAAGAACTAAAAAATTATAGAAATTTGAAGAAAGACAACGCAGAAACCGAAGTAGTAGCGAGGTAAACCGAAAGAAAATTAAAAAGTTAGATAGGCTAAAATTAGAGTTTAATAATATTAGGGAAAATTCTTATAGTGAACTGCATGAACCAAAATTGTAGATAGGGTTAAATTGTTTGTGGAAGAGATAAATAATTATTTGATGCCATTTATAGTATTCTTGAAGAAAGATTACATTTACAAGCGTTTAAACCCTTCAGTATCTGAAAAGATCTTAAGCTCGAGTCATCATCAGACCTCTAAACCAGAATTTAAGATGTCTGAGAAATTTGATTTTTAAGAACAGCTGCAGGTTTAATTCGGTAATGAATGGGTGTGAAACGGTTACTACAAATAATAGATGCCATTGAAATGTAAGGATTCTCTTTAGATGATAACGGAAAAAGTTTATTAACAACCTATGTATTAAAAACGCGGACTCAGAAATGCGAAAATTAGACTAAAGCAAACTTATTCTTCTAACGTGCGATATTAATTCAGGATTTAAAAAACACATTTTATTTCAAAAATCAGCTGCTACGTTATCTTTTAAATTAAATAGCGAAAACAAAAGTCAAAGTCTATTGATGAATTCGACGGTCACTTGAGGAATTATTAGTTGATCTTACCTTGACACAAGCTGATAAAGGTAATGAGCAAAACATGAAAATTTTGAGGCCCGTTAATGAAAGAATAGCAATTAATTCTTTGCAAACGGATTAAATAATCATGATTTGCGGAACCATTATTAAAGCCTGAAACTATTTAACGTTAAACGACGCTATCAGCGGCGCTAAAGATGAAGAAATATCCTTAGGGTGCTTCTAGAGAAATGTTTCATATGAGACCAAATTTTAACAAGTTTAATAGGGGTTCTTATAGGGGAAACAAATTTAGAGGTAACTCTCAAGCTTTCAGGGTTCTTTCAAAAATTTCCTAAATATAATAATTCTTATTTAAATAACACAAATAGTAATTTTAAACAACAGTCAGCAAAATCGACAATTTCCTAATTCAAACTCGGTAAATAGAACAAATTTTAATAATCGCAGAGGTAGCCGTGTTGGTCACAATAATGGCTAGCGGGGTTATTTATGCAAAATCGTAATAATTCTAGAGAGCAACACACAGGAAGTAGTGCAGGTACTAGTTCAAATTTAAATACCGGTCAGAATTGTTTTTCGAGACTAAAGGAAAACTAACCATCGATTATCAACATCAAGTAGTTTAAATTTTGTAACAGTAGATTATCACGGTAAAAATCTTAAACTTTGTTGGATACTGGTGCTACTATGGGTGTAATTTTTAAAAGTCATATAAATAAATATCAACAAGCATTTCTCAGAAACAATTAAAAATAAACGGAATCCTGGTTCCCTTATTTCGTGCCCAGCAAACATATGTTTTAATGTAAATGATACAAAAGTGTGTCACAATCTTTGCTGATTGATGCGTTTGACAATAATATATTCACGTGGTGTGATAGGACTAGATTTTTTCCTTTAATAATTTTGGCAACTATAGATTTTGAGCAATTTTTTATTTTCATTTTACATTAATAACAATAAAATATCAATACCTATGCAGACTGAAATTAGGAGATGTTAACTATAATTCCAAAACGTACCGAAATCATTAAATATTTTAATATCGAACATTCTAAAGACTGTGTTGTTTCTTTTGCTGATGAAGCAAGTGTGAAGGTATTTTTATAGCAAGTGCTATAGTTAGTCCCAAATCGAATAAGATACCAGTAAAAATTTAAATGTGCGCGATCAGGATGTTACTTTAAAAATTTTAAACCAAAAATTGATTTACTTGAAAATTATGATGTATGTAATTTGGGTCTAACGATAATTGTTCCGTTAATAGAGTGGAAAATTATTAAATTTATTAAATTTAAATCACTTACAAGAAAAGAAAAATTTGCTTTACAAAAAATATATGTGCTAAATACCTGACGTGTTTCTTTTAGATAACGATCCGTTAACAACCACCAATATTTATAAACAAAAATTTATTTAAAGCCACATGTGTACCCTGTATACAAAGTACATAGGTTACCATTTTCTCAAAAACAAGAAATAGATAAACAAATTAATAAAATGTTACAGGACGGCATAATTGAAGAAGCAAAATCTGAGTGGTCGTCCCTTTTTGTTAGTTCCAAAAGTTGATAATAACGGTAATAAACGTTTTAGAGTTGTTATAGATTATAGGTTGTAATTCTCAGCTACAAGATGAAAATGGCCTTTACCTTGTATAACTGATATTCTTGACTCGTTATTCATAGCTACGTTATTTTTCACATTTAGATTTGTCTCAAGGCTATTATTTAGGTAGAATTAGATAAATCTAGTAGGCTATATACAGCTTTTTGGCTATAGTAGGCGGTAAAGGACACACAACCAAATGACTCGTCTCCCATGGGACTAAAAATTACCCTCTAACGTTTCTCCTAAGCACATGACAACGGAGGAATACCGCTTAGTTCACTATGATAGTTGTTTCGTTTACTTAGATGATCTTATTTGTTTTGGTAAAAAATTTAATGGAACATAATGTAAATTTAGTTAAGGTATTACAACGATTAAGGGATGTAAATTTAAAATTAAACCCGAACAAATGTGAATTTTTAAAGAAAGAGCTCTTGTATTTAGGTCATGTAGTGTCTTCTAAAGGTGTTACCTGACCTGAAAATTAAAGCTGTTCAGAATATCCGGCACCCACAGATTCAAATGGTGCCAGGGAGATTTGTTGCCTTTGCTAATTATTATAGAAAATATATTAAAAATTTTGCTGAAATTGGTGGTGTACCTTAAAATTATTTGTCTAGAAAAAAATGTCCGTTTAAATGGACTCCTGAGTGTCAACAATTCTGAAAAATTAAAAACAGCATTAATTAACCCTGTCTTACAATATCCTAACTTTTCTTTCAGATAATACTTTTATTTTTTTAAAAACCGATGCTTCAGGTCATAGCCTGCGCGATTCTGGAATAATGACGACATGCCCATAGCTTACGCGTAGAGTTTTAAATAAAAACCGAAAAACTATATTCTACAATAGAAAAAGAGTTATTAGCCATAGTTTTTTGGAATTAAGCATTTTTCTTGTTATTTATACGGTAGGAAATTTGTTATTTATACAGATCATCGTCCTTTAGTATATCTGTTTGGTATGGCTAATCCATCCAGTAGACTCACAAAGTTTAGGTTACTTATCGAGGAATATGACTTGATATAAAATATATAAAAGGTAAGAGTAACGTAGCTGCTGATGCACTATCGCGAATAGAACTTTCGTGTGAAGAATTAAAAAAATATGTCAAAAACAGTCGAGCAGACAATGTTTGCTATAACTCGACAAACAAAGTAGAACTCTAAATCAGACTGAGAATAAGGTCGATTTTTGATAATTCTTTAACGACAGGCTTGATCACCCTGGAGTTGTAGAACTATTAAACGTCCAAAAGACTCTTATGAATTAAGTTCTCTTTAGGCGAAGATTTTGAAAAATTCATAAAGGAACAAGCAATTGATTTGCAATAGGCAATCCTTTTATATTTATTGAAAAAGAAAATAATTTATATAAAGCATAGTTTAGATTCTCGATCGGCGCTCGTACAAGATACATCGTTGAGAGATCTAAATGCAATATGCAAAAATATAATATTCCGAATTAGTTATTATAAAAAAATAAAGAAATGCGCAATTAATAAAGAATATAATGGATAATATATTAGAAGTGAAAACAATGTTTTAAAATATGTATAATTAAGGACGTCCAGAAAATAACTGACTTAGAGAAAAAGAAAATAGTGCTTAATGATTTTCATATCCTGCCGACCGAGGTCATGCTGGAATGAATAAATGTATAATAATATTAAACGATATTATTTTTGGTCTACTTCTTATGGGATGTTGAAGATTTCGTTAGGCGTTGTAATGACTGTCAACGTTTTAAACACTCTAGGCCTAATATTCAACCAATGTCAGTCACGACAACGGCATCTTCGCATTTCAAACCATTTATTTAGATATAGTTGGTCCTTTAAAAGAGGATAATGAAGGTAATAAGTATGTTCTAACGTTACAATGTGAACTTTCAAAGTTTGTGAGTGTTATCCCTTAAACAAAGGAATCAACAAGTTTAGCAAGAAGTTTTGTTAATAATTTTATCTTGAGATATGGTATTCCAAAACGTATAGTTTCTGACCAAGGTACTGAATTTGTGTGCTCAACTTTAAAAGAAACGTGTAAAATTTTGAAAATTAAACAACTGTCTTCTACGGCATATCATCACGAAACTTTGGGATCTCTCGAAAACTCTCACAAACATCTAAACGCATATTTGCGAATACAAACAGCTAAAAAATTCAGAATCTTGGAGAGCTCGTGGCTTCAATTTTGTGTTTTTCATACAATAATAGTGTACACACTGAAACAAAATATACACCTTATGAATTAGTGTTTGGGAAAACATAATTTACCATCCAATATTGTTAATAAAATTGACCCACTTTACAATTTTGACGATTACCCTTCTGGGAGTTAAAATACCGATTACAAAAACGGTTTGGTCCGACGCTAAAAATAATTTATTACACTCAAAACAGAAAAGAAAGGTTTATTTCGATAAAAAAAAAATACTAAATTAATAAATTACGAAGTTGGAGATAAAATTTACTTAGAAATAATTCTTATGATAAAAGTGATCCAATTTTTTAAAGGTTCATTTATTGTTCTTGAAGACAAGACTCTAATGTTTTTAATTAAGATAGGTAATAAAATAGTAGAAGTCCATAAAAATAGAACGAAATTGTTTTATGATAAATAGTTAAACATTTTTTTCTTTGTTTTTTTACTTCTTTAGGAGGTGTGTATTAATAAGGGTAAAATTTAAGTTATTATAATTATTCTTGGGATTATAATTATTCATAATATTGAGGTTTTAACATATTGTATATTAACCCACTAGAGTTCATAGCAGTTCACCGAACATGTATATGTAGGACAATATGTGCAATATGTTTAATTTGTAATTTCTAGTATGTAAGCATTTCTACAATGTAATTATATTATTTTAATATTAAGAATAGAGTTTAGTTTTGAATAGTTGAAACAAGTCGCTTTATTTCAAGCGCCCCCAAAAGCACCATTATCACACTGGTAGGGAATTCAATCCTGCACCAAAACTTTAATCCCGCAAAACTGCAGGATAAAAATCATCGTTCCCGCGGATCCGCAAGAATGCGGGATTGTTACCAATATATATAACTTTTTGTAATAAACTTATTAAACATGCTAATTGCTAAGAAAAAGTCATAAACAAACTATGGTAGTTGCAAAAACTTTTATTTCATATACAAAAATACAAAATACAGCACAAACTTAGTTTAAAGGTCAATTGTCAACTTTACCTAGTCGCATTGATTTTGGAAGTATTTTCGGAGAAAAGATAACATAGTTTGATCTTATTTATGAGTTTATTGCAAATATATTCTGCAGCTGAAAACACACGCTCAGCCTTGACACTTGTCGGCGGAATAGACTTTACACAGTTGTAAATTAATATTGAATCCCGCAGATCCCGCACGGAAAATCCCGCAATGTTGATCCCGCAGAAACTTAAAGGGATCCCGCATTTGCCGGATTGGATTGGATTCTCTAGTTGCTGGTTTAGAAGATACAGGGTGTCAAATTTTCCATTTATTTATTTTTACTTGGACACCTTGTATCTCGCAAACGATCAACCTTTTAACTGTTTAAAAATATTCAAATTTCTTGGGTTTCAATAATACAACGATCTATTGCAATATACCGTAGTCGAAAGGTTGCTGGTTTGCAAGATACAGGGTGTCAAATTTTCCATTTATTTTTTTTACTCGCCAACGATCAACCTTTCGACTACGGTAAATTGCATTAGATCGTTGTTTTGTAGCGCAAGGAATTTGTGATGTCAATTTTTATAAAGCTTTGAGAAAAATTCGGGTGGCCTAGATATAGCGTGAGGGATTTATTTTGTGTGGTATAAAACGTTTAATCTGAAATATCTTATAAACGGTTGCTCATATCGATATTTACCAAGTATACCATTTTTAGACAAAAATTATAGGAAAACAGATCTTTTTATTGAAATCATAATATACCGAGGCACCAAAAAGTTATGGTATTTTGAAAAAAGCAAAGTACTGCAGGTGGCTCCCTCTACATTTTATGGGAAAATATGGGTAGCTTTCGATTTCCCACCCTAGAAAACATTCCAATACTAAATTTGGTAAAAAATTGTTTCTTGTTAAAGAAAATATTTAAAAATACCCAAAATAAAATTAAAACTTTGACACCCTGTATATCCCAAACGGTCAACTTTTGGACGAAGGTAAATTGCGTTAGATCGTTATATTTTGGCCCAAGAAATTTGTGGTAGCTCTTTGTACAGACCTTTTAGAGACCCTGTATAACTATAAGAATTATGTTTTTATTTCATACAAGTCACGTAACTGCCTTTTCACGATCTTTTGTATTCTATATTTTCCTGGGATAACGTTATAAATAAAACATGGCTTGAAGAAAATAAATTGATTTATTTATATATGGAATAAACCAACTTTTAACATACAAAGAGTCTTTATCCCTAAAAAGGCATGTAATTTTATTTAAAGCTGATTTTAGGAAAAATTTTAACAACTTCGGTTTATTGGTATACACCAAACACCACAAGCGTGTATAATAAATACCGTGATAAACCATCTAGCCAGATGTACTTAAATAACTAACTTTAAAAAATATATATACTTACTTCTTACAAAAATTATAGAATAATCTTGGGTTTTTCTAAAAGTTTATATTTCTTTTAAAAATTAACATATTAACAGAATTAAATAATAGTTCCTAGTCTAGTAATGAAATAAAGTTCATAAGAAAAACGCTTTAAAACCTTTTTAAGGGTGTTTCTTTTGACGAGTTTACCACGAATATTTATACAGCCATATATGGAAGTGGCGCTTTGACCCAGCCTGTCCAATATCAAATGTTTTGGGTATCGGACTGAGCGAATGCGTTATTATTTTCTCGGACAAGTTTACCACAATGTTTAACATGCAATTTTTAAACATTTTGCAAAAAATAATAAATATAATAATATAAAATATTGACCTTTTAAAAAACTTTAACGACCTATATCTTAAAATAATAAAGTAAGTCTGGGGTCATTTTAAGAAAACCTTTTTGAATAAAAATATAATAAACCACCCCTTAAGTTTGGTACCGTAGTAAGGAAAAACTCTGTGTGATTTTAAACAAAAACAAATAAAAAAATAAAAACATGTTTTTATTATTAATCAACCAAAAAATAATGTTAAAACTAAGGTATATTGGTACTCATAGCAGATATACAGGGTGATTCAAAAATCGATCACAAAACTTAAGGGGGTGATTCTACTTGACAAAATAAGGGTAGAGCTTCATATAAATTCTTTTTCAAAATGTCATTTGTTTTCGAGTTGCAAGCCGTCAAAGTTCAAGTTTTTATTTTTTGTTTTTTGAATTACTGGCTTACAGAAAATCTATTTAACTAATATTTAAAACTCAGACTAAATTGCATTGATTGTTTGCCGCTAGAGGGCACTTTACCTACAATGAAAATTGTTTTTTGCCATTTTTTTAGTGTTGTTTAGTTTTAGCCTGTTTTCTGAAAGACTGATGCCAGGCCTTAAAAAGGTGCTCGTTATTTACATCGCTAAACCCAACGGTTTAGACGTAAATAACCCTTAAAAATTAAGTGGTAAATTTACTTTTCTCATTTCGTTACCACCAGCTACCAAATAAATAGCTATCAAATTATACTAAACGCCTTTTAAACTATTTAATTTATAAATGTAAAATAACTAATAATGGCTAATCAGTAAATGCTCATATATGGATTATTGCGATGTACATTTAATTGCTAAAAATTAATGAAACAGTACTAAACAAACCAGAAACGATTCTCAAAATGTCCCTCATTTTCTTCAATACATTTCCTAAGACTCTTCAAAAAATGTCGCCTAACTTGATGAAAAATTCCTGGTGTTTCTTTAATAATTTGGCACTTTTCGATTATCCTGAAGCGAAGATTTTCGAAGTTCATAAAATAAATTAAAAGCTGTCCCTAAACTAAAAAAAAAAAACACTTTATTTTTACTAAAAATACCTAGTTTTTTGATGTTGATTTAAGAACTTAGAAGCAGAAATAGTTAATTTAAAAAATAAAAATAAAATAATATGTTTCTTAGATAAGCCCAGTAGATCCTCCAGGGACATTTGTAATACCAGATTTATTTATCTTGTTTTTGAGACGCCCATGATTGTTGAAACCGCATTTCGTATTCCATTTTCTTTTCTTGTGTGTTTTCAAGAGAAGAATTAAATTTGAATAAATTTTAAGTTACAAACGGAGCAACTGTAAAAATGGTGTAAATATTACTACGAAAGAAAAGCTTTGGCGTTAAAATCAGCAACCTTAAAAGGCTCATATCTGACAAGGGAAAATCTTAAAGAACCCTTTCCTTTGAAAAATAAAATTATTTATTATCAAAGTATAAGGCCTGCGGGGTAAAAAGGGATAATTAACAAAAATTCAAATTAAAATAATCGGGGTCCCTCAATACCACATTCACATGTAAACAATACGCACAGATGGTGATTTAGGCTTGTAGTTGCACGTTAGCTTGCTCGCTGTCACTAGTGGGACGCCATATACAGAATCAGCCAGTCAATTAATCAGATAGACAATGCGTGGAAAAGAGACAGTTTAACATGAATACCGGCATGTAAACATTTCGGATTGGTGACTAATAGTGTTTGTTTTCTTATTGGTTATTGTATTACTGGCAGATATACCTTTTAAATAGCTAATCGGATATAGTGAGGGGTAGTGTTGCGGCATGAATAATAAAAAATGGTTTCACTTAATCGTAAGTGTATTTTGTAATATTTTACCTACATTTTTTGCTGTATAGTTTTATAGTAACATTTATTTTTAAGACATTTGAAGGTAAAAACATTTTTGTGGTCCAACCATGATTTATTTAGTTTTTTATTACACACGTTGTTGGCGTGTATTATGGCCGACCAAATTTGATCATAGGTCTTATTATCTCTCCCCTTTTCGCACCAAAACTGTTTTGTTTTACAATGTTTTTAGGTTTATTTTTTTTAACGTTAAGAAATTAAATAGGTAATTCGAACTATGTGCCAATTAAATTATTGTTATTTTTAGTGATTACAACAACAATATCATTTAAATGAGCATTGTGGTTAAAAACTGACTTGGGGTCAACAGAGAAACGCTGATCCCATATAAATCTGCTAGAAGCAGGATAGTGCCTATTGGGTGATGCAAGTGGTGCAAGGTACGGCGGAGGCGGAAAATTGTAAAATAATGTGCGGAAATTTTTGAAATGAAGGGCGGCATTTAGGAAATTAAGTTTTTGTAATCGCAAAACAGTGTTATTTAAAATAAGAGAACCTTGTTTTGGTCTTCAAAAATATTCAGTATTTACAAAAAAAAAAAAGAAAACAATGTGGATACTTAAATAAAGGACTTGACCCTAATTACCATTTTCTTGTTTGTAGGGGCGGCCAATAATTTTTACACCACGGCGCAAGTTACTCTAGGAACGGCCCTGGCTAGAAGTGAAAGGTTCAAACATATCATCAGTTTAAAAAAAACTGTTTTGAAAATCCTTACTCAATGAGGACAAGAAAACGGATTTATTTACAAAATTATAAAATTTGTTGAAGTAGGATTTTATCACGGATTGCACGCCGCTTGGTCTATAAATTTCAATTATCAGCCATAGCTTGTATGGCTGGTAAATACTGGTTTAAGCCTTTACCAAAAAGATATTCAAAAATATCAGGAATTAAAGCTAAGTTTTGAACCGAACCTAAGCAAAAAAGCTTATAAATATACCGTTGATGATCACTCCACAAAGTTACGCAAGGTCTTATAAACTAAAGATAAAAAGTCATTACAAAGAAAAATTTGTTATTATTTTAAAAAGTTTAAGTATAAGCAAGGCATTCCTATTATTGGTTATAAAAATTACCTAATGTACCAGGTCTATTTTAATTTTAAATTATATTATAATTGGCCCTATTACCCTACTATAGTATAATAAGGCATATTAACAATGTTTTCAAAAATGTTTAATTTTGTTTTTATGTACGCCAAATCTTGAAATTACTTGTTTACATTTTATAGTTATTAGTATTAATGTAGTTTTGATTTACAATAAAATTTGTTAAATTACGTATTTTTATGTACGGTTTATATTTTATTTTACATCTCCCTTAGCTAGGCCTTATTAGCCGCACCTACCTTACGAGTTTGACAAAAATTTAAAAAGGCTGGAATCTATATTTAAAGAGATGCTTTATATTGGTTAGGCGCATTCATTTATTTGATGGTTCTTTTTGTAGGGTACACGCCAACAGTCAGTTTAGAAAGAATGGGACTACTTCGGTCCTAGGCCTGGATTCTTAACTTCTCGATAGGTGAAGACTCGGTCGGTATTGAGTTACCGATATCCCTTTTGAAACCTATCGGCCTTATTTTCTTATCTATTTTTACGTAAAAAATTAATAGGATAAAAACTTATTTAATAAGGATAGGGCCTAGTTATGGAACTTGGGAAATATCGACTCGAGTTTCAAATAAGTTAATCATCATTCGGTAGCGACTCGATACGTTTCGTCTCGAAAAAGCGATTAAGAATCCACCTGCTGGTCCCGGGGTATAGCGAACTGACCTTGTATACCCCTATTGACCCCTATAAACTAGCCTGTCACCTAAAACAAAATGAAAAAAACAAAAACAAATTAATGTGGCGAGCGTAGTGCAGCAGTAACGTACCAGCTTCTCACCGCAGCGATCCGGGTTCGAATCTCGGAACCGGCCATTGGCATTTTAATCGCTCGTCACCTCACAGATGGCTTGGCAAACCACTGTGTGGTATTCTGCCTACCCCAGGTAGTAGTTATATTAAAAAAATAACGTCCGTGGTGGCACTATCGCATTGTCTAAAAGGTGCTGTGAAATGCAAAAATTGCATGTTTCAGTGCTTGGATAACGTTGACGGAACAGCATGGAAAAGAGGTTAAACATATAATAATCCGACACCCACGGTACTCTGGTACTTAGGCATAAAGCCTTCGTGGAGTGTTAAAAAGATAAAAAAATAAAATCGACGTTTCGGTTGCAAGTCTACCACCGTTATCAAAATAAAATTAAATTAAAAATTAACTAATATTTAAGTTTAATGTGCTTAGCTTCAAGTTAGAAATCTTGATTCTTGGTTTTAGACCGCGTCAAATTAAAATCGTTAACCGACGTTTTGCCATCGATTGCACGAGACATCTCTAGGGATCTTTACTTTGCGAGATTGGAACACTGAATAAGCTCTAGAGATCTAGACTCAACTTCATAATAACTTAACCCCCTGAGTTTGTTAACACGACATTGCAAAAGCCGATCTAAATTTGCAAATTAAGTCTTTAATTTACGTATAATTTATTATTATCATTTTTTTTTTTTTTTTTTTTTTTTGATATAAAAATACATTTATAAAAATAATAGATTGCAAATATTTTTAAAAAATATATATTTTAACTAAAAACATAATAAAGTTGAGTATTTCTTGAAGAAAACATATAGAGCCAAAAATATGTTTAGACATCCAGATAAAAAAAATTCTTTAAAGTTTTAATTGAATAAAAAAAGGTTATAAAAAAGTTTTTATTTAATGTTTCTACTTAAAGAGGTTTCAAACAAAGTTTTAAACCTATAAAAGTTTTTTTGTACTTTTGTATCAGAAAATTTAATTTTAGATAGTGCTTCTTGTCAATAATAAAAATAAACTCATTTATTTCTTTTAGCTAAAAGATACAAACCTCTTATATTTTAAATTTAGCATGTGCTATGCTAAAAAACGTCAATTGGAACTCAAAAAGTTCAAATAATATAAAAAAAGTCTCTCATAACTCGGGTAAAAATTATTACTGTTTTATGTTCATAAAACTAATGTACCTAAACATTGAAGCAATATTAACGAAAAGTATTAGAGTAGGTAGGCATTAAAACATTTTAAAAATTTAAAAGCATTATAATATTGATAGGGGACCTACGACTAAATTATTTTAACAGTTCTAGCACTTTCGGTTATACCGTAAGTTGATGTTAACACAGTTAATGTTAACTTTATTATTTTTAATGCAACACAATATTTGTTATTTATTTTTTAGATTCCAAGTAAAATTCTAAACATATTTTATATAGGTACTCATACCTAAGCTTAACCGATTAATTTTAACTTTAAATTTTATATTAAAAATGACGTTTGCAGGTATTACTTAACAAACAATTTCTTGTAAAAACCTGACTTTAATATAAATTAAAGAAAGATTCCTCGTAAAGAGAAAACTTTTCTAGTATACTTTATTCTAATTTTAAAAAGTAATAAATGCAGGGTGGTCAAAAATAATCCTTAAATTTTATATCGACGATTTCACTAGAGTGTATTACACTGGCAAAATGCCATAGCGACCTCCTGTTTTCTACAGGCAAATCTCCTACCTGCTCCTATCATAATAAAACCATCATGATGGTATTTCAGCCATAAAAGTACATTAAAAAGGTAAAAAACTATTGTTGATTTATATGTTAATTTAGGGTTAAACTCTTACTTGTAATTCTTATGAAATAGTATTGTCGAATATCATCCGAGAAAAAAATTAGGAAAAATATTTCTCTTGTCTTATTTAAGTTTGTTGCTTTTTGGTCATTTTGTTCATGGCATTTAATTATTACCACTTGCCTGAAGGCGCGTGTTTATTCTTATAAATGTCATTTAAGAAATTGCCAAGCAACAGACTTTTATACAATCGAAATATTTTGCAAGCAAAATTTTTTCTCTTGTGATATTTTATACGATAAAACCTAGTCAGGTAAAAATAAAAAAAAGTAAAAAAGGTATTGTTAATTAGTCTGTAAATTAAAGGTTAAACACTTAGTTGTAATTCTCGTGAAATAATTTTGTCAAATATTATTCAAGAAAAAAATGTTTAGGCAAAATAATCAGGCTAAAGTAATCGTGCTTGGCGACTTCAATGTCCATAATAAGGATTGGCTGGGCTCTTCAAAAACTGACCCCAAGGCAGAGCAGCCGAAATCTTCGCAGTCAGTAACTCTCTTACCAACCTTATTATGGAACCCACCTACTTTCCTAGAGTCCCAAATCATAGTTCAAATCCCCTAGATGTCTTTCTTACCACCAACCCCGAACTCTATCAAGCATCTGTCACAGCTCCCCTAGGTCGCTCAGATCATGGCTTAGTTACTATATCTTACCCTAAAAGTAAATGAATGAATGCCACCACGCACCGTATGGCACTACAACTCAGCCGACTGGGATGGCCTAAGGTACTTCTTGGCCACTTACCCCTGGGGTTTCATCTGCTTTTCTTCTCGAGATCCTTCTGAAATTTGCAATCAACTATCTGAATCAATTCAATTGGGCATTAAAACCTATATTCCACACACCATCCAAAACCCCAAACAATCCAATAACAAACCCTGCTTTTCCAAATCTTGTGATAAAGTCAGAATTTTTAAAGTTCAGGCTCACAAGAAGTTTCTACAGGATCCTAGTCCAGAAAACCGACAGGCCAGCATTGAAGCAAGAAACTTCTACAATCAAACAATTTCTAAAGCAAAAGACTCCTTCGACAATCGTATTAAAAACAAAGTTCTGGTTAGTTGCTCAAATGCCAGAAAATCTTTCTGGTCCTTTGCGAAAAACATAAGTAGGAATTTTTGTACCAGTTCTTTTCCACCACTAACTTTGAAAGATTCAATTATTTTTAAGGTGAAACACATTAAGCGTATCCTTTCTTCTCTTAACACCAAGAAATCGCCTGGGCTGGACGACATACCAGCAGTCGTTTTAAAAACATGTGCTCCAGAACTTGCACCAATCTTAACTCGGCTCTTTCGAATTTCTTACGACACAGATATCTTTCCGGAGAGCTGGAAAGCTGCACGTGTTCAACCTATTCCCAAGAAAGGATCTAAATATCTTCCGTCTAACTATAAACTAATTTCAATTCTCTTAGTTGTTTGTGAAGTACTGGAAAAATTAATTAATTCACAAATTCTTAATAAACTTCCCTCCTATGGTCTTTCAACTAAACTCTGTACTTGGCTCTCTAGTTATCTATCTGATCGACGTATATCAGTTATTTTGGACGGCCATTCTTCAAGCTTTCACCAAGTAAATGCTGGAGTGCCTCAGGGCTCAGTTCTGGCAATAACATTGTTTTTTCTTCACATCAACGACGATCGTCCACAACTAATTCCATTCATAGTTCCGCCGACGATAGTACCCTGCACTCCAGTTTTCAGGTTCCTAAACCCATCACTAAACCTGATTTGGAAAACAAACGCAGAGCGATGCAGATATCTCTTTCGCAGGATCTTATTTTTATATTGGATTGGGACGCCAAAAATCTCGCCCATTTTAATGCATTCAAAACACAATCATGTTTCTTGTCGCGAAAAGAGTCACCAAATACTCATCCTCTACTTATGAGCGGTCAAGTTTTACAGAGCAAGGACACCTTTAATCTTGTGGGCGTTCACATTTGAAAGTAACCTTAACTGGCATAAACACATTGTATCTATAGCCACGGCAGCTTCAAAAAGCTTCGATTTCTCTTTCGAGCCAAAAAGTATTTTTCCCCTTCTAATTTATACACTTATATGTGTCCCAAATCCAACCTCCCTTGGAATATTGTTTTCATATCTGGGGCATGGCGTCCCCCACAACCCTAAGCATTCTTGATTCCATTCAAAGAAGAGCTATTTGTCTCATTAATGATCCTTCACTTACAGAAAGGCTTCCCTCTCTTGCCCATCGTCGGGCTGTGGAGGATTTATCGCTTTTTTATAGGTACTTCCATGGCTTCTGCTCTAAAGAATTGTCCAGTATAGTTCCTCCACTCACGGTTCCCAACAGAGAAACTCGTGGTGCCGCGCGTATGCATCCCTATACGGTCCAACTGGACAGGCCCCAAACTTCCCACTTTGTTCGTTCTTTTATCCCTAGAGTTTCTAGAATGTGGAACCTGCTGCCTGCGGAGGTCTTTTCTTCCCCCCTCCCAAATCTTCAAGTGTTTAAGTTCCGTGTCAACAAACTCCCTCTTACCTTCCTTAAGACACCCACGGTACGTTAGTATTTAGGCTTTTGGCCTTCGTGGTTTGTCCAAAGAAAAAAAATATATATATTTTTCTTGTTTTATTTAAGTTTGTTACTTTTTAGTCATTTCGTTCATGACATTTAATTAATACCACTTGCCTGAAGGCTCGTTATATTGTTATAAATGTTGTTCGCAAAATTGCTAAGCAACAAACTTGCATACAATCGAAATATTTTGCCAGCAAAATTTTCTCTTTAATAATGATATATAAACCTTAAAACTCAATATTTTCAAATGGAAACCTTAACTTTTAATAACCCTATCCTATTCAGCATTAAAAATAATAATGCATTTGTAAAAAATTCTATTTCTTGAGAATATTATGTAGAATTAAAATTCACCGTTGCCAGACACTTTCCGTGGGCTATTTCTTCTACCAGACATCTTAATTAATATTTAAAAATTAGGTAAACTACGTTATAGTAGTAAAATTTTATATTTGGTATTTTAAGTACAATTTTAAGACTCTATGTATGCGGCCAGACCAATCCGAAGGGCCATTCGTCCCCCAGACGCCAATAAACTTTCCCTGTATGGGCGAGAGTGAGGTCATTATTCACCGCATGAATGTGAGTGAGAACACTATATTGTTCCAAAAGACATTAATGTACAATCGTGACGTAATTAGCCAGATTTTTTTTAAATATAAACGGTGGCTCAAAAATAGAAGTCATTTTTTTCTACATCCACAATTTAGTTTAGCATAATCGAATCGGCACGGTCTAAAACTCCCTTGACCAAATTTTCATTAAAATCGGAGAAAAATAATTTACTCTTTAGCTGGCATAAACGAGCTTAGCGAGTAATTTTTTTTTCGAATTTCAGAAAACCAATGTTGTATTCGGATAAAGAATGAATAAATAAGACTTTTTTGCTCTTTCAAAAAATCGATTGCTCGCTTCGCAGACGCGTACATTTTCGCCAATCACAGGGAAACTTTAATTCCGTCTGGGGGGACGAATGGCCCTTTGGATTGGTCTGGCCGCATACAAAGTGGTCTTAAAATTGTACTTAAAATAACAAATATAAAATTTGGGCTTGCTACTATAACGTAGTTTACCTAATTTTTGAATAACAATTAAGACGTCTGGTAGAAGAAATAGCCCACGGAAAGTGTCTGGCAACGGTGAATTTTAATTCTACATAATATTCTCAAGAACATATTTGAAAACAAACTTTGCTACTTTAACGTAGGTAAGTACGTTTTTTATGCACCTGTACTTCTCGCTACCTGGGTACGACCCCGCTTTCAAGGGAGTTCATCACATTATACTAATAATCCTTAAAATTTCAGCTTTGCTAAGATGACGTAGGTCTGGGGGCTCTGGGATCTTGGACTATATCGCTGAAATACTATAGTGTTAGTTTTATCAAGGTGCAAAACAGGAGATTGTTCTAACATTTTGGTAGTGTATAACACTTGTGAAATAGTCGTATATAATATCATAAGTGAGAGAAAATTTTGCTGACAAAATATTTCGATTGTATGAAAGTCCGTTGCCTGTCAATTTCGTGAATGGCATTTATAACAATACCACGAATCGTCAGGCGGGTGGTATTGATTAAATGTCATGAACAAAATTACCGAAAAGCAACAAACTTAAATAAAACAAAAGAAATATATTGCCTAAAAAAGTGTTCAACCTTTAATTTACATTTTTTATCGCTAAAATACCATCATGTTGGTTTTATCAAGGTAGGAGAAGGTAGAAGTATTATCATATATTATATCACAAAAGCTAAAAATTTAATCGATTAAACTACCCAACAATATTTTCAATAAGATTTTTTTGGAAAATAGTCGAATGTACAATAATTTAATGAAAACACAAGACCGCGCACCGGTTGAGGGTTTTTATTTTGAAATCAAAAACACGAGACCGCGAAGTGGTCGAAGGTTTTTTTAAATTATTGTCCATAAAACTATTTGCTAAATTAATCTTACAAAAACATTTGGGTAGTTTAATCGATTTAAATTTGTAGGTCGAGTGGTATACGGCTAGATTATTTCCTAAAAACAAAGCCAACAACACAGAATTTTACTGATAATAAAGTTGGACATTTTCTTTCAATGTTGACAGCTAGTTTGGATGACAGAAAGTTATTCGCGGTTTAACAGCTCATGTGGTTTAATCACTTATCTAAACAAAATTTATCCGAAAAATGGTGGTTTCTAATTGGTCTATTTTCTATTGAGGGTCAGTAGAAAACAGGAGGTTGCTATGACATTTTTCCAGTATAATAGTAGCTGTTAAACAGTACATGTGATTTAAGTCATTTTTTTCGTGTTAACCGTATTCATCGGAATGATTCAAACCGCATTTGAAATGACAATATAAATATAAGAGATAGAGATAGGTATTCAAATGTTTTTAAAATGTTTCGAACCGTATTAACACGAAAAAACGCCTTTAAATATCCAAACAAAATTTATTCAAAAAATGGTGATATCTGATTGGTTTATTTCATAATAAAGGAAATAATCATATGAATTAATGTTTACGAGAAAGTTTTTGACCCAATTCCACCCCATCTCGATCCTAGATTTAGACCAAGTCGTAAAGACAAGACTTAACTTTGAAAGCATTATCCTTTAGCGGGCTCCGTGCTCCTAATCCTTGCACTCAGCAGAATGCCTGTTGGCTCTATCGATTCGCGTCGTTCTTTTTTGTCGCCGTGCCTCGGCTTTCACAACCTTTGAACTGGTAATCTTGGCCAACAACTTGACCTACACCTGGTTTGTTGCACAATTGTTTTTCTCTTTAGATTTTTGGCACTGCATGTAATTTAAAAATAGATTTTAACAAAATTAGTTTGCCGCTTCACCAATCTTAGCGGGGTATATATAATATTATACAGGATGGCCCAATTGTCCGAGAAAGTCCAGTATTTCTTTTGTTTAACGAGATATGAAGTTTTATAAAAAAGTTGTGAGATTTTTAAACGTGCATGTCCTAAAAATATTTTGATGTATACAGCAAAAAAAATGGTATGGCTAAAAAGTTTTTTTTTCTAATTGTAACCCCTGTTTTTGTTTACAGAATCGGATTCAGCATACAGTCCGTTATTTTATTTTCGCACTTATGGCGATCTTGACACCCTATTTATAATTTTCCAAAACTTTCGTAAAGGACCGGTTTCCCGAAAATTATGTAAAATCGGAAAAATTAGTTATTAATAATACTTAGCATTGTGCTTTAGCACTTAGCATACTAAGGACCACAAAAGAAATCCCTATAAAAAAATCACTAGATTTTATACGGGGTATTTCTTATGGCATGGCCAATATCAATATTTAAAATGCCACATCCCAATTTTTTGAAATAATACACCCTGCATATTAGGCCATTTTTGAATTTTAGGAATAAAAATAAGGTGGGTCAGTCAAGCAATTCCTATACCAAAAATTTAACGTTTTTTTAGATATTTATGGTTTTTAAAAAATCAAAAGTATTTTTTGATAAAGAAAAACCTTGGTGTTTTAAAAAGTACACCCAGTATATTTGTTATTATTCTTAAAGTTTTATCTTTTTCCTTTAAAAAATGTAATATAAGATATGGATATTTTTAGAAATAAAACATTTTTTGATCTCTTAAAAATTTAGGAATTAGGAATATTATTTAACAATAAAAATTGGTCACAAATGCGGCAACAAAGGTATATGACAACAGGTTTTATTAGCTTTCGTTTCGGATATAATTATATCTTGTGTTACATTTTATTAGGAAAAAATACCATTTTTAAAATATTTTCTAATATTTTGGGTGTTTTATTAAAAACTACAAAGGTTTCTTTAATTAAAAAATTACCTTTTTTGTCATGAATTATTTAAAAATCTTAAATATTTTATAAGCCTTACATTTTTAGTATATAAATTCGTAAAGCAACTTACCTTAGTTTTATTACAAAAATGTAAAAATTACCCAATATACAGGGTGTTTCAATATAAAAAAATTGAAATATTTTATTTTATATGTTGAGATCTTGGCCATGCTAAAGGAATACCCAGTATGAGATCCAGTCAATTTTCTTTAACGTATTTTTTCTGTTGTCCGGGTTTTAAAACATCCAGTTAAAAATTAACATCAACCAATTTGTTTCCGTTTTTATATAACTCTCAGGTATTCTGTTTTTTACGAAAGTTTTTAGGTTTCTCAAATCTCTTTAAACAACAGAAATATTGCATTTTCTCGGACAATTGGGCTACTCTGTATAATAATTTTTTATAAGCGTCATTTAAACAACAATATATACATTTTTTATCTAATTTTTTTCTGGTTATATTCTACACAATTTCATTCAAAGAAAAGCTGTTCGTCTTATTGGTGATCATGACCTTTTATGGTTATCATTGTAAATATATTGCTTTTTATAGATATTTTTACGGCTTTGAAACATTGTCCATGATAATTCCTTCACTTGCAGTTCCTAACAGAGAAACTCGGTGGGCCCCGAATTTCCAACTTTGTTCATTTGTTCTATTATTCCTCTTATTCTTGGAGCTTCTAGATTCTAGACGCTTATCTGTTTGCATCGGTCTGCCACCCCTTCAAACCTTTAAGCTACCAGCCTTTGTGGAGTTTTCAAAGATAAATAAAACATTAACATTTTTGTTACACCCGGTATAATGTCAGATTTATATTTTTTATTTCACATAACAGTACTGATATTTTACCTTTTTTCCTTAATTTTTTAACCCATGGCAAAATTATGAAAATTTAAATTTTAATAAATATACAGGATGTCACTGAAAATGTAAAAAAAAATACTGCCACAGTTTTCTATGGCTACAACTTGACCAAACCCACCTGAGTCCAAAAGTGGGTTTTGGGATACAGGTGTAAAAAGTGTGTTGTGGTTTGGATGTTTTATAAATAATACATATTTTCGTGTAATGCACAATAGAGTCTTTGTCGAATAAAAACTAAAATCTGCTCATATTTGCAATACCTGGCAAATGTTTACACTGATATAACTTGTTTTATTATCTAGTAAAAACAAATAATCATAGATTTATCACTAACAAAAGTTTAAATTAATTTACTGAAAAAAAAACTTTTTAACAATTTTTTAAATGGCCTTAAGTCCAAAGATTAATCATCAATTCGTTTTAAAGCCTGAGACAAATTATTTTTTTTTCAGTTTTAAAAAAAAATGGAAATTAATACTAAACTAAATGTTTTAAAAAAATTTGAGATTTTTTTTTATAATTATTAAACTAATTTTTGTGGACAACAAATTTGGCAATAGTCCTGTTTACGTATTATATGTGATAAAAAGTAGATTTTATTCGGTAAGCAGATGGGTTATGGTCGCTTCTATTTCAAATCTCGTATTGTAAGTTATTCATTAAATTTAAAACTTTTAAACACATTTTGTTTTTTTTTTTGTAAGTACGGAATAGAATGCAAAAGAAAAAATACTCGAGACTGTGTCGTACTGTTATTGAAATATTCTTAAAATACCGTGGTTTAAAGATGTAATATTTATTAATGGTGTGCAAAATGAAAGAAAAAACTTTACTTTATACTTTATATAAGATTGTAATTAATTTTAATTTAAGAGTTTTTTCAATGGGTACCGCAGTAAGATGAATATTACTTGTGTGTGTGTTTTAATGGCAGCCAAACAACACTGTTTTTAGTCTGTAAAATTGTAACGATTATTTAGTGCACAAAATTGATATAATGTTACATAACTATGCAGAAAGGCCAAGGATTAAATTTTGAAGCCTTTATTATAGTAAATAAGGATATAGGAGAACTTTTGTTTTTAAATCTACTTACTATAACGTATATTAATTTTAAAAAACTCCAGGCCCTTTTTTAACCATCTTCAAAACGGAAGAGGTTCCTAATTCGCCTGTTTGTTTTTGTGTGTATGTTACGCGTTTATTTGAAAGAGTACCACTTTCGCGCCAATAAAAAACCAAGACGGGATCGCGAAAGAGAAAGGTACTAGACCAATTGTTTTCTTTCTGCCGTACGTTGTTCGTGCGGCAAAGTTGCTTTTAGACTGGTATATGAGATAATAAAGGGAAAGAAAAAAGAGATTAGGGGTGCATTCCGAATCGACAACCTTGGGATAAAATTTACCCCTTTCACCGAACTGAAAAAGGTACTTGTAGTATTTTGTAGTGTATAATTACCGACTTAATAGTAAAAGGCTAAATTAGAGAGCGAACAATAAAGTAAAAGCCAAAAATAGACATATTTATTCAAGCTGATGAAATGTCTGGCAACGTATTGCATACCTTCTTTAATTTTTAAGTATATAGGCTATCCAAAAATGTCATGTCGTTAATGATAAGGCTGATAGAGTGAGCCAAAATATTGTCGGTACTTTCTAAAAAAAAAAAGTTCTATCGAGCGATGGTTAGGAAGTTAATCTTTAAAGATATGTAAGTATGTTTTAAATAATTATATATATTTTTTGGCTTATATACGTGCAATTCTACAAATTTATGTAAATCTATCTAACCTATAAATTACATGGAAAAACTTACCTGAAAGCTCTTAACGGAAGCTTAACCAGTAATAACTAAAAAGGCTGTTCTTGACTTCTTAATTTATTGTTTTGCTAAATGAATATATTATTGATCACATTTATACAAAATTTTTATAGCTTCGTTAATGTAGAATTTTTCTTGTTAGTTTTTATAATTATGGTGCTAGTAGTGTTTTTATTCTTGTACTAATAAAAAGTGTTTTACAAGAAAAACATATTTTTAGGTTGACAAATGGGTATCGTGATAAAATTGACGCAGTAGGTAAAGTTAGTTGTATTATAGGAGTTATTAATAAACTACAGTTATACATAATATTTATTACCTTCTGTAAATATGCATATTTTTTGTTAATGCTTATAAATGCATTGTATATTATTTTAAAAAACTTACCTAATTATTTATAAAGCTAACAGTACGCATATTCGTTAAATGTGCATATAAACGCGATATATTATTAATTTAAAGTTAATTAAACAGGTACATATACCAGGTGTCTACAAGATTACTAGCAAACCTGTTTCAGATTTTATGTGGCACATTCGGTTTAACCGGAAGTGCTCTCAACTGCTATTTTAAATGAACCTATATATTTTTTAAAAATCATTTTTACAAGCAATAAAAAAATATGTGTACCACAATGTTATATTTATATAAATAAGTTTTTAAGAATATAGCGTTTGAAATATCATGTTAACCGCCATTTTTATTGATTTGCTAAAATACAAATGATGGTAGAAAGGGGATAATGCGATTGTTTACACATATTTAATAAACTTTATAATCTATTACCGTAAAATACAATTTTCGGCTTTACCGAAAGTGCCACAGTAATTGTTCATTACTACCGAAAGTCAATTTCTGTGGCACTTCCGGTAAAACCGAAAATATTATTTTTACGGTGATAGATTTAAGGTTCGTTATTATGTATAAGAAATCGCATCAGCCCTTTTATGATAATTTGTTTTTTAACAAATCAATAAAAATAACATTCAATATAAGATTTTTAAACGCCATTTTCTAAAAAACGAATTAAGATAGGTATAACATGTATTTCTTTAAAATTGCCTATAGAATTATTTTTTTAAAAATATACAGGATGTCCGCTAATTAATAATACACGGAAAAACCTCAGATTCTTTATGCGAAAATAATAAGATTGCCTATATCCAAAAGTTGAAAATAAGGAAGATACAGGGTGTCTGAAACTGAAAAATATATTTTCAATTTTTTTCGATAATTCTTGATATGTTTTGAATATTTTAATAAAACTCGGTATTAAGGGTATTCTTTGACAAGAGTTATTTAGATCTAATATTAATTTTTATGTGTAAACTAGAGAAGGCTAACTCACTATTTAAATTTCTGTAAAACGTTTAAACTTTTTGTTCTACTCTGTATGTACCGTCTAGGTAAACCAGTAAACTTCCCTATGCTTTCTACACAAAAAGATATATTTTGTAAGAATGGCGAGCAGCCGTTTTTAAGATATTTGCATTTAAGTGGTTTAGTGGCACCAAAAAGTATATAAAAGAATACATTACATTATTCGTTTACAATGAGGCTGTTGTAGTTATGGCTAATAAGCTGTTTTTATGGGCATTTTTGGTTGCCCTAAACCACCTAAATGCAAATATCTTGCAAACGGCTGCTCAGAGCCATTATTACCTTTTTTGTGTAAAAATCATAGGAGAGTTTATTGGTTTACTAAGATGGTACATACAGGGTAGCACGAAAAAGTTGGGACATTTTAGAGAAATTTAAATAGTGTAGTCAGCCCCCTCTGGTTTACATATAATAATTAATATCGTATCTAAATAGCTTATGTCAGAAAACTCAAAGATACTGGATTTTATTTAAATATTTAAAACGTATCAAAAATTATCGAAATAAATTAAAAATATTTTTTTACCCTGTCACCCCGTATCTTCCTTTGTAATCAACTTTTTTATATATGTGTAGTATGTTTGGTTAAATCTTAATATTTCGGCATAAAGAATCTGTGGTTTTTCTGTATACCATAATTTCGTGGACACTCTGTATAGGGTGTTCCATTTAAGATAGCAAAGTTGAGGCACTTTCGATTAAACCAGATGTGCCTCATAAAATCGGAAACATTAGAAATCTGCTGTTTATCCAACCATACATGACCAAAATTTAAAGATCGTGTAACACTTTTCAAGCAATGATAGGCTTGCTAGTGATTTCGTAGGCACCCGGTAATACCACTTTCATTTAATATTTAATACATTATTTGTCGTGCAAGACTGACTTTGCCTAACAAAATCCTGTCTTAGTTACAGATGATCTACAAACAAAACAAGGAGATCCGTAAATTGTGTTTTCTTAAACTAATAAAGCTTATAAAGTTTTTCTGTTCAAAGTAATCATATAATGTAATTTTAGACCAAAACAGTAAAAAAAACTATTTTAAATCATCAATTATAGAAATATTTATTTACCTTATCCTATTGGAGTAAATATTTTACAAAAATTTTATAGTATACGATTCACATTTATTTGATATGAATTATACATATATGTATATCATTATGTAATACATACAGTGCGTATTAGCCAAATAAGATAAAATAAAAAATTAGTTAATAGGAGCATTTTCAAAAATAACGCTCAGACACGTCAATTGAAATTTTAGGTTGCGCATTAATAATTAATATTTTTTCATTGCAAAAATTAGATACAACACTTTATATTTATTTCTTATGTAAGTTTTTAGTATAAGAAAGTAAGTATAATTTATTTTAACATTCCTTTTATTGAGAAAATTTTAAAAAATAATAAGTTAATGTGTATCGTATTATTTACGATTAGGATATTGTCAAGACGTTCGCAGGACGCATTTTGAACATCTTCAACATTGACAATAAAGCTTTTTTTTGTTGTTTACAAATTTTAAACTGTGTTTTAGCAAATTTTTCTATAAAAAAATTATTTGTGCACTAAATCTTAAAGCATGTATTATTTCCGAAACAATAAAAGATAGGTATTAAAAAAAATGTGTTAAAGGTGTTATATTTAAAATAGGAAACTACTTACTGAAAACTCCAATTTGACATTTCCAAATATGGAAAAAAGTTTATAGTTACTATTATTTAAAGAAGTAGACTATTATATACCAAAGCACAACAATGCCAAATTTACGTGTTTTCTAAATAAAATTAAATAAAATAAAAATAAGGAAAAATGTAGACAATATGGCAGAGCCGCCTAGTGTATGCCTATAGATGCCACCTTAACCACGTAGTCTTAACCAAATATTTTTAACCGATTTCAAAAAGGTGGAGGTTCTTAATTCGCCAGTATGTTTTTTTGTGTGTGTTACGCGATTACTCCGGCGTTGGTGGACCGATTTTAAAAATAATTTTTTTATTTAAAACTGTACTTCCACGCTGATCACATAAAAACCAAGTTAGGATCGCAAGAAAAAAGGTTCTACACCAACGTTTTTCGCTCTGCCAAACGTTGTTCGTGCGACAAAGTTGCTTCTAGATAGGTATATACTCAGATAATGAAGAGAAAAAGACTGATTAGGGGCGCATTCAGAATCAACACTTTAGGGGAAAAATGTATCCTTTTAACTGAACTAAACGAGGAAGTAGTAATTAATGGTTTTAAGGGTAGGTTTACCAATTTATTGTAAATAATTATAAATTAGAAAGCAAAAATAATCACAAAGAAAAATTTAAACGACTAATAAAATTAACGAAGAAGTTTAAAAAATAAAAAAAATAAAAAAGGAGTCGTTTAATAACATATGGGTTTAACTACTATTTAATTACTAAATAAACAAAAGCTTTTTATACTTTAATACCCTATGTTATTACCCGACTTCTTTTTTTTATTATTATTATTTCTAACTTTTTAGTGTGTTTTATCAATTTCTTTAAAGTCAGTTTAATTTTTATTATTATTATTATTTGCAATTCTAGTTCTGAGTACATAAAGATCCAGTTTATCTTGTCATAAAGTACAAGTAAATAAAAAGCACAATTTAAAAAGCTATTTTGCCAGTGTTAACTTGGTAGAAGCATAAAGTAACGTACCTGTGGAAGCCAAAACAAAACTGAGAAAGTCTGTTATGGTATCTTAATTTGCTAAATTAGTGTAGAGGGGTATATTTATTTTCTTTAGTATTCTTTATTAACTGTGTAAAAAGACTATGATACAGCGGCACTTAACTCGCTATATTAATATAAATATTAGTGTAGGCGCCATTTTTGTGAATTTTCTTTTTGTTGGCGTTCTTCTTGTTATATTGACCTTTAAACTTTAACTTGCTTTGTACTCATTGGGGTAGGAATTTATCGTTTAATAATTTTGGCGGTAACATAATATACTTTAGAAAGTTACAAAGTACGTTGGTTTTGTGTGGCTCAAAATTAAAAACAGCTCTGGATACTGGGTTAGTAAAAATACCTTAACTCTTAGATATTTATCGAACCGGTAAATGTGAAATTGAATAGGGATATCGCTACAGGCACTGTTGGCAGATTTCCCAGTTTTGTGCTACAACACATATTTTTGTTTTCGTGTTTTAAATGATTTGCCTCATTTTTTATTGCAATAAAATAGACAGGTCAAATTTAATAAATTTTGAATGTTTAAAATTCCATCTTTATAAGTTGCTTAGATATGACCTACTACACATTTAGCAAAAAGTACCATCGTTGTCGCTTTAAAATCGTGAAAGCCGTAACGAATCTTGGTTCTGGTCAAATTGAAATCGGTTACCGACGTTACGCCATCGATTGCACGAGGTATCCTCAGGGATCTTTACTCCGCCAGATCGAAACACCGAATGATTCATTAAAGCCGTGTTTACAAAATTGAGAATTTGGGTGTTTTTAAGTATACCTAGTTCAACAATGATATTAGCTAATGTTGCCAAATTTTAATAAAAATGCAGTGTTTTCATATCTCGGTAACTAATAAAGGCTGAATATTAAATATTTCGAATCTTACTTAAGTTGACATATTCACTTTATAGCAATCGAAATAAATATTTATTTAAACATCCAACATATTGCATGTCGCGCAAAACGGGGAAATGTGGCAACAATGTCAATATGAAAATATAATAATATAAGTTCTGTATGTATTTATGTTATGTAACCTTTTTTTGTTTGCTAGCGTGAAATTTATAGCGCGAACTCACGCCTGGCACTCAAATAAGCGAAGCATTCAGGCGGGCTTTCTTACGAGGCAAACTGTCCAGAAACGAAAAGACAACTAAAAGAAAGACAGCATGGTGGAATAACCACCTCCAGGACCTTAGGGCCGAGGTGAGAAGGCTATTTAACAAGGCCAAAACAACCATGATTGGAACTCGTACAAAGCGAAAACTTACGCAGTACAACAAGGAGATCTGCAGGGCAAAGAAAGTCCTGGAACAATTCTTATGAGAGATTTCAGAAACCCTGTGTGCGCTAGAGTGCACAGAATCATGGCAAAGAGGGCTCTGATCAAGAACCCGGGCATGCTAAAGAGGTCAAATGGCTCGTGCCAGGAGTACAACTGGAGGAGAGCCTGAGCTGCTAATAAGCACACATTTCCGGGCTTCACACAATCACCAACTCAACAAGGCTAACCCAACCCACTGATAGGCCAAACGTCTGAAGAATGGATTGAAAAAAGCAGCTGAGGTAGTTACAATTCCATCAGATGGGCCTTTAGGCGAATTCCAGCCGTTCAAATCGCCAGGCCTGGATGGAATTCTGGTTGTTGCAAAAGGGTAGGACATCCTAACGCCACACTTATGCACAATCTTCAGAGCATGTGTAGCTTGGGGCTACATACCCAATTATGGCAGAAGGCAAGGGTGATCTACTCCACCTGCTGTAGGCAAATCCCTAGAAAGGGACGTGCCTAAGTCATACAGACCGCCAATCAGTCTATCCCTGGCCCTGCTGAAAGCATTGGAAAAAAATAGTGATAGATACACTGAGGAAGCACCCTTCATAGGAATCCCTTTCTGAACAAAGCGCCACATTGTTGCATATTACCAATCCAGTCAAGTTCGTGGATCTAGCACTCAGACGATCTTAAACAGACTCCTGGCAAAGCCGATTGACGGCCAAAGAGGTGGCGTTGGCAACATTTTTGGATATAGAAGGCGCGGTTCAACATCGTACCAACTTTCTCACTAATGAACGCGCTAAGGAAAAAAGCGAAATCCTCGACACATCGATCTGCAACTGGATCAGCCAGCCTGAGAAACAGGGTCAGCAAGATCCACCTTAGGCACAGTAACAATGGAGGCTAAAGTGGGGAGGGGCTGTCCAAAGGAGGCGTTCTATCGCCATTATATTGGGCAGTCCTGGTAGATGAACCCTCTCGACAAATTGACTGGTGGTAAGGTACAACTGCCTGTGTTATGCTGATG
Source organism: Listronotus bonariensis (assembly GCA_014170235.1). Taxonomy (NCBI): domain Eukaryota; kingdom Metazoa; phylum Arthropoda; class Insecta; order Coleoptera; family Curculionidae; genus Listronotus; species Listronotus bonariensis. The sequence continues at coordinate 168,522 of JACEGR010000647.1, forward strand.
ACCTCGTCATTGTAGTCATCGGGGTCACCTAGAGCACACATCAGGCAGAATGCAGAACGCCGTAGACATCGTTGGACAAATGGTGCAAACAGGAGGGACCTCAGCTTAACCCTCATAAAACAATAACTCCGTCCCTTTCACAAAAGAAGAGCGCTTGAAGGATTAAGACCTTCCAGGCTCAACGGATGGGAAACTCAAAAGAGGTTAAATATCTAGGAGTCATCTTTACCAAAACTAACCTGGGGATCATCTCTTAAGCAAAGTCACTCAGAAGGCAAGAACTACTCTGGGTAGATGCCGAAGACTTTGCGGAAAGAATTGGGGACTCAGTCCGAAGATGAACCTATATGCTGGTACAAAATGGTCGTCAGGAATGACCAATGTGATAACCTACGGTCAATTGCCTGGGTGCAAAGACGCTACAAAAAGACGGCATTACAAGTACTACAAAGTATAGACTCAAAGCTGTCTATGTATTATGGGCCAGGAATGATCTCTACTGCAGCACTGGAAGCGCCAGCACCTACCATTTCACATCTTTTTACACACAGGGTGAAGTGAAAGCGCAGCTACCTGTCTTAAACAAGGCCAGAGTCCTATCATAAGACAGAAAGCACATACAATGAGATTCAAGGGAGACCAAGAAGTCAACTCAGTGTGTGAGATGCCTTCAGACAAAATGGTACCAAGCTACTGGCTAAACAGTTATTTTCAAACTTAATACCAGATGAAAGGACTGGGAGGCAGTGGGCCTCCCCATTAAAGCCGACCTTAATCTGGTATACAGACGGCTCCAAAACAGACCAAGGAGTTGGAGCAGGTATATATGGGGACAAACCAAGGACGAAATAAATTCTGTCTCGACAATACTCCTACTGTGTTCCAGGCCGAAATTGTAGCCATAGAACAATGTGCTAGGGAAATTATCAGAAGGAGCTATGAGGATAAAACCATAGTAATTCATTCGACAGCCAGGCAGCCATCAGGGCACCTTGCATAGTTCATGCAAAATGAGCTCCAAGCTGGTGCGGGACTGCGTAATTGCCCGGAAGAGGTGGGTGCGTCCATCATAATCATTGCCTTTGGTACCAGACACGAAGGCCAATGAAGGCAATGAAGAAGCCGATAAATTGGCAAAGGAGGGGCTGGTAGGATAAATGGTAGGTCCTGAGCCCTACTGTGGTATTCCATCATGCCAGGTAAGGTCACTCATTGGGATCATGGATTATGAGGGAATCACAAGACTGGGTGGAGGAGAACACCAAAAACAGCAAGTCAGGCGAGTGTTCATCAAGGCTTACCGCCAGAATTTACAAAAGACCTTCCTGAATTATAACCGGAAGGCAGTAAGAATAATAGTGGGTCAACTGACAGGTCATTGCAGACTGAATAAACACATGGAAACTATGGGCCTGGCAGAAGAAACCCATGTAGGTTCTGCCAGGAGGAGGAAGAAACCGCAGAACACCGTATGGTGCTACTGCGAAGCCCTTGTCGTCTGCGGTTTGCAAGGCTGGGTGAAGAAACCTAAAGCGTAAAGATATACCAAGGGGCCAAGCCAAGTTTGTGGAGTCTGATTAAAACCTGGCTTGATGGCGTGCTCTAACCTATGGACGGAGGACACACAATAAACCTGAGCAGGGTTGCAGTAAGTTATAGGATATGCAATCCACCTCCTAATCTAATCTAATCTAATCTAAGCTTTCACATGAAGGCGTGTTTCAATTTTTGTTCGCTGGCGTAAAATTTACATTGCAAGCTCACGTCTGATTAGTTTAGCATAAGGGCATAGGTCTTGTGTACTTTTCACATGATACGCCACTGGTTTTTGTGCGCGGCATGCAGAGTAGCCGGTTTTTATAGTTTATAAGAAGTAGCCGGTAAGGAGACACTAGATACCGAATTATTGATAAGTTTAGTTAGAGAAAACGGAAATCTTTGGGATATTTCGGATAAAAACTATAAAAATTGAGATGCAAGGGTCTTGGATGAGTAAGTCCACTTTTATAATTTCGTTTTACCGTATTTTTTGTCTTTCAGGAAACTTTTCCATCGCCTATAAAATAATTTAGAAAGATATCTCTAGTACTATTCGTAATACAATTTTATGTTATGTCTGTGAAATTCTGAAATCCATTATCTCTTAAGGTATTGTTAAACTGAAAATCATGCATTTCCTATACTTCAATGGGCTTTAATTGCTTTTTTGTGGGGTATTTACCAACACTTAATAGGCAAAGGTACACTCAATATATTTTCTAGCACGAATTACCCTGCTGTTAATATTTCCTTTTTGTAATTGAAATTATTTCGTTCATAAGAGCATTCCGAAGTAAAAAGAAATCTTTGATGCTTCCTTAATTTGGAATACATCGTCATAAATGTACCTTTTGGTAACCTTTGTTTTACAAGTGAATGTATCCAAAAACGACTATTTTTGGATTTCTTTTTTTTTAATTAGGCAATATGCTGCAACCGCAACAATGCCTAGAACAAACTGTGCTTGTTTATTTTAAGACTAACAAGCCTCTCCCATGTGATAACAAAATTCACGCTCGAAGTCAGACGCGCGGCGTATCACGTCGAGCGTTCGTACGCCCCATGTGTAACGGGACTTAAACTTGAAGATGCGAGCTCTATTTTCCAATCGTGTTAAGTACCTTCAAACAAGAATTATGGCACATTTTTAAGCTTAAGAAATCATATAACATCAAAATTTATTTTGCACTTACAACATTTGTGAACTAGACCATCGATGTACTTTTCACATGATACGCCGCGCGTTTGTTATGCGCGGCATGCAGAGTAGCCGTTCCTTTTAGTTTATAACAAATAGCCGGTATGGAGGCACTTGAATTCCGAATTATTATTAAGTTTAGTTGAAGAAAACGAAAATCTTTGGCATATTTCGGATAAAAACTATAAAAATGAAGATGCAAGGGTCTTGGTAGAATATGGCTTTTGCGGACCTAGGAGGTGAAGAGAACAAAATAACAGGTATGTGTTAATATAAGTATATAATTTATTTTAAAAGTATACTTTTATAATTTATTTTTTAACTTTTCCATCGGCTATAAAATAATTTGCAAAAATATCTCCCGTAGTATTTGTAATAAAATTTTGTGTTGTGTCTGTAAAATTCCAAAATTCATTAACTGTTGAGGTATCTTCAAACTGAATATCATCTCTTACACAAACAAACTTGTGCAAAGTGCAACAGGCTTTAATTAAAGGCCTAAAGGTACACTCAATATATCGTCTAGCTCGAGTTAACTCGTAGTTAAATATTTTCTTTTTGTAATTTAAACTCTTTCGTGCATAAGGGCATTCGAAAGTAATTTTCTTAAGTGCTCTCTTAATTTAGAATACATCGTCACAAATGCACCTTTCAGTAACCTTTGATTTACAAGAGGATGTACCCAAAAACGTCTATTGTTTGTTTGTTTTTAAGCAATATGCTGCAACAGCAATAATTTCTGAAACACACTGTTGCTCGTTCATTTTGAGACTGACTAGTGACTCCCATGTGAAAACAAAATTCTCGCTCGACGTCAGACGCGCGGCGTAGCACGTCAAGCGTTCGTACGGCCATATGTGTAACGGGACTTATACTTGCCTGAAAACCTTTAAATACCAAATTTTGTAAACGCTGCTTTATTGGTTGCAGAGATATTTGAGCGTTTTTGTACTGTATGCCGAAAATGTGCAACAGTGCCCACATCACTGTTAAATTATACATGCCCAACTCCTTTAAGATTTTGCAAATGGAGCTTTAGCCCTTTAAGTGGTGCCAATATATAAAAAACACAATAGTAAAGCACTTAACAAATAAAAGTAACAATTAATTTATTTAATATGTACATGAACATATGTTATAACTTCGCCACTGTGAGCAACGCATTTATTTTTGATATGGGAAATATCAAATCAGAATAGCTTAAATTAATTGTACTTTTGAGTACGTTGCCTTTAGTTCTGTAAACAGGGTTGGACCTGTGGTTGAATCATGAATTCGTTGGGTTGAATGATATTAAATTTGAAATATTTGGGACTTTAGGTATAACATTCTCTATATAATGATACTGGTAATCTGCATTATTAACGTAAAGTAGAAGTTTTAAGTTATGCACTTTAATTTCGTACGATATTTTGAGTGAACATGAAGCGCATCTAAAAACTGTTTGATTGCGATGCAAGGTGGTTTAAAAAAATATTTATACACATTATAATAATGTTATAAAACCAAAAGATAATTAAATTTTACCTTCTTCTTAAAAATGTAGTAAGAACGCGCGGCTTAAAACAAATTCAATTAAAATTCGGTTGTTTTTTTAACCGTTAAACCCGTCGATTTTTATATTTTGCTGCGGTTTTTTTGTGGTATATTCTTGTATACAGGGTAAAAAAACGCTTGTTTCTTATTACATTTTCGAATTCTACATGGAATACCTACTGTATTTTATGTACCATGCCCTATATCTAAAGTCAACAGTTAACGAGTAATTCACTCCCGTTTTCTCTTAAACTTGTGAAAGGACGTAAGTCATACATTCATTTAAAATTTATGGGTTTATTTTTAGAAAAGACACTGGGGCAAGTAGGTCCTTTTATATAACTGACTTAATTTATTAAATTCATTTGTAAATTCCTTGATTACTGTCGACTTTAGATATAGGACTTGGTATACAGTGCGTCTACGTAAGTTGGCGTCATATAGAAACCTTTTTTATTATTGATTTTACGAAAAAAGTATTTCTTATAAAAAGTTCTGCATGGTCCCAAACCTAAAATAAAATCATCAGATATCAAATTGTGTCAGTCATCTACGAAGTTTGGCCAAAAATATAATTTTTGCTTAAGAGCAAAGTACGTGTATTTTTGCTAATATCGCAAATTGCCTTAAAGAAAAGATGTTAAGAATTAAAAATTACTTTTAAATATGTAGTTTTGTTCAGTTGTTTATTAAAAAAAAATTCTGCGAAAAACCAAGAAAATTTAAGTTTGTACATGTCATTTATAATTATAAAATGTCGTGTACTAATGCAGTGGCGTTGCGTAACTAAAATTAGGCGTAGGCGAAATCGTATTCGCGAGGCCCCTTTTGTCAACAATCAATGTTCGTGGGACAAAAATTGTGAGGAGCAAAACAAAAAATCCTCCTTTTTTTGCAAGGCCCTTTAGGCGTAGGCGGAGTTATCAGCGAGGCCCCTTTTATCTAAACTTAAAGAACAAAAAAAAATGTCCTCACCCTTTCATGACAAATTATAATTACAAGCCTAAAAAAACTACGCACCCTTTCATTCCATGTTTTTCCCCTATGTCACATTTCATACTTTCACCAGCGAGGCTCCCCCAAGCGCGAGGCCGTAGGCGAACGCCTACGCCTAGCTACGCTACTGCACTAATGTACATACACACCTAAATTTTAACCATTATCGCAGAAAAATATCAAAAATGTGTTTTTTTTGTAATTAAACAAATTTGCATATTTAAAAGTTATTTTTAATTGCATGCAGAAACTTTATAAAGATTAACTTTTTTCTTAAAATCAATAATAAAAAGTTTTCCATATGACGCCAACTTTTACGTAGACACACTGTGTGAGACCAGATTGAAATTCAATATAGAATTTAAAAACGTAATAAAAAATTGGTCTCTGCGTTTAAAAAAAAAAATAGGTTTATGGCCAATTTATGTATACAGGGTGGCCTAAAAATAGGTCATAAAACACCGCTACCAAAAATGAATTAGCCATCTCAATAAATTTGATTCAACACAAATTTTGTATTAAATCGAAAGTGAATTTCTCTATAACTGTTGACCTTAGGTATATGACTTGGTACATAAAAGATAGTCAGGATTCCATGCAGAATTCAAAAATAAAATAAGAATAGATCTTTTTATTTAAAAAAGAAACTTAATGGGCGTTGCCAACCTGTATACATGAATTGAGTTCCTTAGATGCAAAACCTGACAAATCCATTTTTTGAAACCAATAAAACTGCAATTAGTCGCAATTGTCACACAAAAGGCAATAAAAAGAAAATATTTGTTAGGTAAGTATATTAAAAGGGCAATTATTTCAACCTTATCTAAATATTCTTTGGGCCGAAATACAACTGCTTAAAGCAATTTACCGTCGTAGTCGAAAAGTTGATCGTTTGCTACATATCCCAAGTAATGCAGGCGCGTATGCGTTAGGACATCTTACTTTCAAGGCAAAACTTTTTTACAGGCGTATGACGTAGAGCGTTCGTAAGAGGCTCAAAGAGAATGGAGAAGGGGAGAGAAACAGTTGATTTACCCCCACCAATTAAGAAATGGCACACACCTGCGACTGGTGATTGTGTTCAGCGACCAAAAGAGCTCGTCAAAGTTTTATTTTATTCTTGCTTAACGTTGGTAAAAAGGACGTGCTTGGTTAAAAGTATGGATTTATTTATAATTTTTTGTTTCAGTACGCACTTTTTACGTAACATTTTTGTGTCTGAATCAATACTATCAGCCAAATATCTTGCGAACTTTCACCGGTTTGATGGTTAACTTAACACAGCGGGATTACTCGTCATGCGCATGGGAGGTTGTTTTTCCGGCTTGCTATTGGCTGTTATAAATGTCAATATGGCTGATGTTTTGTGATTGTTGTGGCTGTATATTTGTTTTGTGTTTTATTCGGTTTGATTTTACGTGTGACCTGTGTTATAGATATAAATTATTGAAACAAAATTTGTGGAAATTTATGGGTTTTTTAAAAAACTATTTTTTAAATTATTTATTATTTGTTTTTTTTTTTTTTTTTTTTTTTGAATAAAAACAAATTAACACTTTATCTAGGATTTATTTATGTAACAAAACATTATATACATTAATATTTTATATACATCCATAAAATATATTTATTGAATATCTTGCTGGAGGTAAAAGCACAATGAACCAATAGAGGATTTCTGTGTGCGTAACTCTTTATTTAAAAAATTTGCTTGAATTGTAAAAGTCAGACAAATGATCGGTTTAAAAAGTATTAATAGTGATAAAAATTATACTAAAGCGAAAAAATAAAAAGGCCTAAAGCCTAAACTTAAAAAACTTAATAACTGACCCAGTAAGGTACAAACCAAGATATAGAGTGTGTCTACTTAAGTTCGTACCATAAGGCAAACTTATTATTAATTTTACGAAAAAATTTAACCATTCAATATTAATTGTTTTAAGTGGTAGGTATATGAAATATCTTTAAAAATATAAATTTATATTAAGAGGAAAGTATACTTATTTTTGTCAATATTGAAAATTTGTGGAAAAAAGATGTTTAGGATTAGGATTTTTTTCTGCAATAAGAGCATTTTTGAGCTTCTTTTACAAAAGTATTTTATTTCAAACCTACAATCTTATCTGCTTCCCCATACCTAAAAAACAAGTATGTAGATATCGAATAAAATGGACCAAGCACAGTGGCCTATGGAAACTGAAATCCTACTACGCTTTTCTTAGTATAAGTAGGTAATATTAACTTATAGACTATATTACCTTTCAACTAAATAGGATCAACATAAATCTAAAATTTATTTGGTTGGTAAGTTTGAGCATGCTATTTTCATATATTTCTTAAAAGTATACACTTCTTTTACATTTAGTACCATTTTTTATGCTAAATAAGTAATCTCGCAATAAAAGTTTAGTTTTTAAGAAATAATTCTATATATATACTATACATTTTTCCACATTAACCTATTCCAATCTAAGAAAAAATAGTCTTCTACCAAATAGATTTTAATACGTCATTAAAATAATAATAAATTTCAGTATAAACCACATTTTACACTTTTTATTAATGTTTTATGTATATTTACTCAATAAATCAATGTTTTTGAATATACCGCCGATTTTGACATTAAGAGTGCGTATGCGCATGCCCTGCCATCCCGCAGACCCTTTCTTCAAATTGTGCCACTTTTCGAAACGGCGATTGATCCTCTATCCTTGTCTATTCTCTTTGAAGAGGCTACGCTAATTCTCACATGCACTCGGCCAACTCCGTAGGTAATCGGAGTTCGTCGGTATAGTTGTCAAACTAAAAGCCAATTGGCAAGCCACCCGCAATATTTACAATTTTCTTGACGATATGGTGAAGGTTTAATAAAAATAAAACAAATTAATTTAGTTATACACTACGTATATTAATATACGAACCTAACTAACATACAGTATAAATGAAACACAAAAAAACAAACGTAAAAGATATGGAAATGTTATAACAATTTTTGTTTATAGTTACAAAATATGTTTAAAAATGAAAAAAAAACGATGATTGAAAATATTCTTTTTCTGTGTTCGAGTAAACATATTTTATTTAATATTCATTTTTTGTATAGAGAGCATACCTCAATGATTATTACCTTCGTAATGCGAAGGTTTTGAAATAATGTTATGTTATAAAACACGTTATTAAAGAAACCTGTCTAGGTTTTTTTAATGGGAAAATTAAATTCCTTTTAGTCAAACATGTAGTTCATGTCGTCTCTTGAAAAAAAATGTAGCAATAGGAGCTTGAAAAGGAAACTGTTGGTATAATATTAATATTATTATGTAGTGGTTTTTTTAACTGCAAAGGTCTAGGGATTTTTAAAGCCAAGAATAACTTTATTTATTGGTTCTCACTAAATATGTCACAGTGAATTATTATTTGGGATTTGAGCAACTTCATCCATCTTTACGACGATAGTAGACACAGGAGAATGAAATACAAAATATCCCAAACTATAATAAATACTTCTTTGCAAAAATCACACAATCAACACATAAACACTGAAAATCAAAAAACCAAATTAAGCTAATCGCCGATAAAACAACACTTGAGTTTGCTCGTCTTGTTTCTCTTTTACCGTCAAATTGATAGAGAATCGCATCGCCTCGCTAATCAGACCCGATCACATCCGATTACCTACGGAACGGGTACATGTGAGAATTAGCGTACTATGTTCGTACGTCTCATGTGTAACTGAACTGACTTCGACCGAGCCACAATGGAAAACCCAATAAGAGCTGGCCCGTCCGACAGCTCCTAAGGTTCACTGCAGACTAGGCGGTCAGGTCTCAATACGCTCAAATATCTTACATTCTATTTATATGAATGACCGGACCGTGAGCGTACCGAGACCTGAGAGCCTAATGTGAATAGTCCTTATCAAAATTGCATGTAAAAATATTATATTTTGACTTAACCGCCGTGAGCGTACCGAGACTTGAGCTACTGGTGTGCAGTGACCATAAAATCATATTTTCCTCTCGTGTTTTCGTGCTCATCAACGTGCGGGAAGTTATTGAACTTTCCGTTCTACCTGCAGCCTGCTGGTTGATCTGTTCTGTGCTTTAAACAGGCGCGAAAGCTGTTGTTCGAGCAGCTTTATTTTGACTTTTATCGGTCATCCGTGTGTCGAGTCCCATATGAAATGGAGGACTATCGGGGAAAATGTTAGACAAATAAGTAGTAAAAAGAGTGTGTGTGAAAGTGTGATGTGTGTCTGAATAATAATAATGAAGTTTAGTAATCGTGTGAATTGGTATTAAACACTTTATCGCACGCATTTTAGTTCTAAAAGAGTCACTTTTCCGCACTAGTGTGAATATCAAACCATATATTAGCGAGTCGCAATGAAGGATGATTTCATGTTTAAAAGAAAATTCCGCCTTCGCCAAACCAACTCAAGAGGTGGAAGAAACACATTCCGCAGATACCAATATTTCCACAACAACAAAAACTCTTTCAATCCATTTACCATCAATATACAAGTAGGGTATTAAGTTGCTTTGTGTTAATATAAAAAAATAAAAATAAAATTTTGTTTTTATGTTTTTCTTACGCTTGTAGAAAAATAGCGTTTCCAACACGTGCCGATAATGCCTTTTCCGCACTTGACTGCTTAACCGAACTCCGGTACGCGTCGTTCGGTCAACTGTAGTCTCGTGCGGAAAAGTAGCACTTTCAGCACTAGTAAGGAAATGTACCATATCAGAAGAACGTAATTTTTCAACACTTAAACGTATAAAAAAATTGTGAGAAATTTAACGGGACAGGAAATTATTTTACAAATATCGCTGTTGTGTAATGAAAATAAACTTCTTCAAAACATGTCGGAACATCCAGCTATTTCTGATGACGTCATTAACAAATTTGCTAAAAGTAATCGAAAAATCGAATAAAATTACAAATAGGTAAGTTCTTAAAAATTGCTTCCCGTACTTAAAATTTTACCGCACGACCCTGATATTAATACAACTATCACTTTGGAAAACTAACACAACTTAAGCCAAGATAAACAGTTCCATTCTATTTGGTTGACAACAAAAATACTAAAGACGGCTAATAAACTATAAGATTTAGCTATTTGCCACTACCTTGTAAGAAATACCCCAAGAAACTTTAAAACAAACACATGTGGAAAACTTTTCTAATAAGTAAAGGATTGTGGTTTTAGCTGCAAACACAAGTTTGGCTAGAAAGTCTATTAAATTGAGTTTTAGAAAAGCGGATACAACCACTAACTGCGTTTTCGTGGTTTCCGATAAAATATATTACAAAGGCTTGCCAAACAACAAGCCTTATTATGTTTGTCCTTTAATTACGGAATTAAATAACGGATTATAATACAGAGAGCTTACTAGATACTAAAGTAGTTTAAATCCCATCATAAACATAAATATGAAAAGGTGAGCCAAGTTCAATATTAAAATTACGCTTGGCTGTGGGCTTCGCCGCAAAAAGAATGGAGGTTTACATGAGTGCCAAGTTCTGTACAAAATTCAAATATGTATTAGATCCTAAAGTAGGTTAGATTTAACTTGGCCAGTTTTTATTACATCAGTCATTTTAGAAAGGTATTTAACATATTTAAATATTTTTTTAATGCCGATAAAAACTGGACAAGTTAGATCTAACCTACCGTAAGGTCACATACATATTTGAATTTTGTACAGAACTTAGCACTCATTTAGATCTCCATTCGTTTTGCGGCGAAGCTCACAGCCAAGTTTTATTTTAGTATTAAACTTGGCTTACCTTTCTCACATTGATGTTTTTGGTAAGATATCATTACTTTTTGTAATGAAAACTAGGCAGGTAGGTATTTGGATTTAATATTTTTTCTTGCGTTTCCGCTGAACATTTATCTTTTTTATGATATTGTCTACATTTCCTTAAACGTTAGAAATACCAGTGCGCATTTTCCAGTCATTATCTGCTGCCAGGGGCAGCTGGTGCATAAGAGCTGCAGTGCTGCAGAACCACAAGAATTTTTAAGCTGCTTGGTATTTTTTCATATCATTCAATTCATTATTTTACAATTAAAAATTAAATATTCATTAAAACAAAACTAAAATAACCAGTTTCCGGCCGAGAACTCTAGTATAGTAGGCACACGCATATTCACCCAGTGACGACACAGCATAGATTACTGCGCAGTGGACCATCTTAAATAATCTCAGTCTCTCGCGACGTTATTGCATTGAGTAAACAGAGCGACTCTTTTCGGTGCGCCGCACGATTGTTTTAATTTCCTCTATGCCAAATGCACTTGTCGTTGGGCAAAAATCGGCTGCTAAAATACGTAAATTTTGGTTATTTAGACGTTTTTTATATCGCTCGTGTGGAAGTCGACAAGTTTATATTTTTATTCGTTTTTGGTTGTGTGTTTAATGTTTATAGACAATGGATGTGGTGAACGTTAAACGATTTTTTAAATATTCATATGAAGAGAAACTTGAACTAAAAACTAGTGGTAGACCGTTACCGGACATCGTGATTGAAGTAACCTGTGTTAGCAAAGGAACGCGTCATTTCAATAGAAACATTTATTCCCGGAATAACTGGACTTGTGGATGTAATAGGAAAAATGCCCTTTTTGCTTTTCATGTGTACTTTTTGCTCGCGATAAGACATGGTCAGAAGTTGGTGTAAAAGACTTGATTCATTTATCGGGAAAAAAAAGGAAAAACGATAATTCGAAGAATCATCTTCATAATGCGATGGAATATGCTTTATCGGGGACCGTTAACATAGAGCTCAACTGGACACTGCATATTGGAAAAATATCCAGATGCACAATGAGAAAGTAAAAAAAAACAAATATATTTTATCCAATATCATAAATTGTATAAAATTTTGGGGTAATTTTATTTCCGTAAATATTTTTTGTTCTCTTGTTCTCATTTTCATTGAAAGCCAGCCCTTAAATTTTTGCTGCCTGCTTGCTAAATTGCCTACATAAAGATGAAACCTGATAACTGAATATCGACTTAGGATTAATATCGATAAAATGGTGAATGCGCCGCGAATTTATTATTCCATTTATTTGAGTAATTTAATTGCAGAACCCCTATAATATTTTGCCACGAGCTGCCACTGTCTGCTGCCTTTATAACACGCTTCCTCTTTATGCTTAAACTACCCAAGCCCGGGCAATATAACGATCTGGCGCCGGTCGACAACACACACCGTTTTTTATATGGGGGACACTACACATTTTTATATTTTTGTTATATAACAAATATAATCATACATATATTGGAATAGTTTCAAATATTTACTTGTAACGGTTCAAACGCTACAATAAAAAAGCTTTTGTTGTAAGTGAACCATTCCTAACACCTCATTTTTTAACTTTTTTTCAGATTTTTTCCCACGCTTACACCCAATTTCCAAGCTTTATTCGAAATGTCATTTTTCTTGGTCATCGGGAAGTTAATTATCTTTTGTCAGTCAGTAAGTCAGTGGAAAATTGAAAATTGACGAAGAGTTTAAAAATTATATTTCCAAGGTTGCCAGGTTTATACCTTTTTCTCTAGGTTGGGAAATTTTGAAATTTTAAATGGAATATCCCATTTTTAATTATTGAAATCAATTGCTTGTATCAACTTTATTAAGACCTGGTATTATCGTTTTTTTACTTCTGTCAATTTCATCAAGCTTGAATACAGAAACGACCAGGTGTGGTCGATTCTCTCAAAAACGATCCAACCTAAATTCGTCAAAATTAATACAGGGGTGTAACTGGACATTTAATATTTAGAAATTGCATTTGCGATGTCCCATAATTAAATTTTCTTTTTTTTTTAAGAATCTTGGAAACGTCGCAAAAATGCTATTCATGAATTTAAAAGGTCCAGTTTCACCCTTGTACTAATTTTGATGAATATTGGTTGGATCGTTTATTAGATAATTGACCATACGTAGCCGTTTTCGTAGATATTAATTTCGAAAAAAGCATGATGCCATGACTCCGAAATTGACAGGAGTAAAAATACCATAATATCAGGTCATAATAAAGTTAATACAAGCAATTAATTAAAATAGTAAAAAGGAGGCATTCCATTTAAAATTTTAAAATTTTCTAACCTACAGAGAAAATTATAAACTTGGCAACCTTGCAAATACAATTTTTAAATTTTTTATGTTTAGGTACTTCTTGGCACGAAATTTGGTTCATTTATATTTGACAGTTGCTGAGATAATCCACCGTTCCGTTTTTTCTACTAACCCTGTAGTTGTGTTGTGTTGACTTAAGGCTATTTCTTTCTTCTTGCGCATAAACAATTAGGAAATGTTAATATACCACAAAAATAAATCACTATTTTTAATACATGCTTTTATTATTTATCGAAAAAATTTAAGTATTTGTCAATGTGTCAGAAATATACTAGATTTCGGCAGGAGTTGAAGTGCCCTAACGGAATATGCTTTAAATGCACTTATGTTCAGAGCCTTATTTAGAGGCGGGACAGGTTGGAAGGATGCCCAGGACCCCCACAAAGAAGGGACAGTTACAACGTAAAATAATCATCCTCTTATTTAGAAAATTAATTTTATTTTAGGCCAATAACTATTTCTATGAAAATATAGAATTAATTTAAAAACTAAACATAGAAACGGTTGAAATTAAGAAGCACAGTGATGCAATTCGGTCAATCAGTTGATAAAAATGGATATCTAGACCCAATTTGGTGAAGAATATTAACAGAATTACCCGAGACACAAACCAAATTGTGTCTCGGATATAAACAGGCACTTTTAAAAACAACGCATTTCATTTCAGAAAACAATTGGGCATCATCGTCTAACAACCCAAATAATATAAAGAAAGGCTAACAGTCAGAGAGTTCATAGTAACTCCTAACGGTTCTGTTTGTTAAAACTTTTATTTTGGCCTAGAACCATTGATTCGTTAATTTATTGTTTTTCCGGCAGTGTTCTTTAGTGGTATTTTTATTTTATAATATGCCTCTGACCCTGTGAAAGGTATAGCAACAGAACGAAGGAAAAAAATCATAATAAAAACATATTATTGGATATGGGATATTGGAAAAGAGTAGTACGTAAGACATTTCAATTAATGATAAATTATAAGTTTTAAGTTATTTATACTTAAACTGCAGACAGAACAAAATCTTTGTAAACTGTCATTCTTATCAGAATTTTTAACGAAGTCCATGATGACAACCACTATAATACTTGACACAAACTGTAAACTAACTTATTTTTATTTTTTATTGCGTTTATTCAATCATAAGACATATTTAAAAAATACGATATTAACTGCGACAACAGCAAGCAAAATTTGACTAATAATTGTCATTATGCACTAAGATGGTTCAAAATGTTTCCAATGAGGGCACTAAATGGCAATTATAACGTTGCCAAGTCCCTTAATTTTAAAACCTTACATTCCTAATCTAAATTATCTTAATAATGGTGGGGTGAAAATAGAACAAAAAAATCAAAAACAATTTTATGAAAATAAAGAAAAGTTTTATTTACAAAATGATGTACATACTTGGTTTTTAAAAATATAACTAGTATAAATTTAGATATTCCTTATATGTGGTTTTACTTAAACTATAATTGTAAGTTTTTAAGTAAACAAGTACCTAGGTAAAAAACAAAGAGCATCAACGGACCTTAGTAGTAACAAACTTTTTACAAATTTTGAACACAAATAGAATAATAGTAATTCCAAAACAAAAGCACGTTTGAACTATTATACATCCTATACTATACAGTCTAAAAAACGATATAACCCTATACTTGCACATTATGGTAACACTTTATCACATACAAAATAACTATACAGACTGCGCCACGCCTTATCCTGAACGGGGAACTAAATGGAAGCAAAGTTATATCCACCCCACTTTAATTCATATTTAGTTATATCTCTAAGACACAGATGGCTCTTCTGTGCGTGCATAAAACATAATGGCTTGCCAGATTTACATATTTTTAAAACGATTAAGGAAAAGTATAGTATTGATAATATAAAAGCATACTTTAAACCGCTTTAACTTCATATCACCATTACATATATAATATATATGGATAAAGTGTTCGGCCCTATTTTAAACTTTAATATCTTTAGTAATTGCGACCACCGGCTTGTCCGTTCTTTATTATATAAACGCTAAATTTCGACAAGGGCCTCGTGGCGCAGTCGGTTAGCAGGTTACTCTCCAAGACAAACAACTTTTTAGTATTTGATGTTCCGAGTTCAAATCTCGCCAGGACCGTACTTCTTTTTTACAATAATTTAAAGTATCTTTTTTGATTTTTGTTCAGAATAATTTAAGCAATACTTACTTTTCATTTTGTCCGTGTCTTTGCCCTAAACAGGTCTAGGTTAAAACAGGGCCGGTCCGAGGGGTAAGGCGAATAGTCGACCGCCTCAGGCACCATGTTTCTAGGGGCGGGAAAATTATCGGCTATTAAATAAAGTTGTAATTTTTTTTTGCGCAAAATCTTACTTTTTTATACTAAAACCATGTATCATATCTTTGAGTGCGATATGTTCTAATAAACTTTTATTTGTTGTTTTGCCCTTTATTCTTTACTTTAAATTTAAGGGCCTAATTGGATTATATGCATGTTTTAATATTATACTTTGGCCACTATAAATTGATAATGAATACCTAGTATGTAACACCGGTTACTGTAGTTTTAAAGCAATTAAATACATTTTTTATTGTGGTAACTAGGGTAACTGACTTTTTAAAGCAATAAAATAATTTTTTTGTTTAGGTGTTTTTCTCAATTTAAAGTGAACAGAGTATAGTTTAATAGACCGGGTCAAGTAAATTACAGGGCACAATTTTTTTTGTTTTTTGAAGATTCTTCAGAGACTTTTTCTGGAAAAAAATAGCTGCGACAGATATGAGATATACAGGACCGGATTAGCTAAGTCGGGGTCTCTAGGCAATGCAGTTGTCAGGCTCCCGTTTAAATAAAATTGTGTACAATTTCATTGAACAGGGAAATTTTGAATAAAGCAAAAATTTTGTAATTTAACGAAAAATACTAAATTTACGTTTTTTTAAATATATTTTTTAAATTTAAAATACCGTTTAAGATGTATACAGGCTATCCACGGATGGGGTTTACAAGAGGACAAAAGGGCAATAAAATTTTATTTTTCGGAAAAAAGTCATTCTTCATAATTTTTTTTGCTTGTTATAAATAGGATTCACGAAAAGAAAAATGTTGATTTTGTATACAGGGTTCGCAAAAACTCAAAAAACATTATTTTTTTCCAAGAGTAAACTACCTTTATATTTTGTTTTTAAGCAAAATATCATTTAAAAAATTTATTTAAAGTAGAATTTTGAATGAATTTATTAATGTTACAGCAGGTCCAAACGCAGAAACAGCTTTGGGGGGGCAAGAACAAAAAGAAGCATGAACCTGAAAAAAGGTCATCATCTTTGAAAAAATATTACATCACGGAAGCAACCTACCAGAATAATTTGCAAAAGGGCCCAAAACGAATATTGAAGAGCAAAAAACAAAAAAAAACTAAGAAAACACCAAAAAATGGCAAAAATGCTCTATTTACACCTCCGTACTTCCGCCGAAAAAGCCTATTTACACCTTTCCTGGAGGGGGAGCGTGGCGTACGGCTCTGTGTTACAGAGGTATCAAAAAGTTTTATCAAATTGATTTTGGAGTTACCAAAACCCAATTATTTTAATTTTTTTAATAAAATGACCTAAAAAATTTTTATAATTTGCTTTTCAAACACCTGCTTTCTCCAAATTCCTGCACAATACAATTTCTCAGCTGTAAACCAATGTGATCAAGGCGTTTTCGCTAAATTATGGAGTTTAATAAACTTCTGCATTGTATTGTTTTTTCAATTACAAACATTATTCTAAATAAGTTTTCCTAATAAAATTTTGTTTAAAAATTAGAAATAAAGGATTTTTTTTGAGAAAAATCTTGTTTTTTAGTTTTTGCGAGCCTTGTATACAAAATAAACTTTTTTCTTCGTATTTTTTTTACAAGCAAATTTTTATGTAAAAAATTAACACACACAAAAGTTGATATTTTTTTGTGACTTTATCTACAGCGTCAACCAAAGAGTTAAATCCCTATAATATGATTATTAAAAAATTAATAGGTTCATACAGAGTATTTTTTTAATTTACATTTAAGATATATAACTTTACTAAAATAGATACATAGTGTGTCTACGTATAAGTTGGCGACTAACCAGAACTTTTTGTTACTACCTTTATAAAGAAAAGTTATTCTTTATTAACAGTTCTACTTGGCCTAAAACTTATAAGAGAACCATCAGACATTACATTGTTTTTGACATTTTGGGGGTGTGGATTTATAAAATAAGTTAAGGCTATGCAAACGTGTTTATTTACAAAAAATAACTTTTTATCGTGGTAACGCATAATTTTCATAAAAAGACTTTCTTTACATGTCACGTTTGAAAAATTCCATTAGATCAGAATAAGTAAGGGTTTACCATTTTGCAATTTTAATTTTAACCATTATCTTAGAAAAAAGCATTCCCTTTATATTAAACAAAAATATTTGTATTTTTAAAAATATTTTCTATATATAAACTTCCTATATTATCAAAAAAAAAAAAACATGTACTTGACTCTTGAGCAAACCAGCAGCCCGTTATACAATTTAATATCCGATTGTTGCCATTTAGGTTTTTAAATATGAACTTTTATGAAATTTTTATTTTTTTATATCTATTTTTCATTAAGGGGGATACCTGTAAATGCTTAAATTTTCATAGATTTTTACAATTTTTTTTAATGAAAGAGTCATTATATATTTTTTAAAATTGGTATGTAGTTTACTCTAATATTGAAATAAAATAAGATTTTTTTCATTTTATTTATTCAAAATGGCGGCTGCACGCTAAATTCTTCTGCTAAGGTCGGAGAGAAACTTCTCAATCGGCAAGCACTCTAGTATCGGTTCTAATAATTTAAAAATCAAAAACTAAAATGTGTTTATTAATGTCACAATTTGTCGGTGCAATTAAAAAAATAATTTGCGGAATAAAATGCTTGAAAGCAATAAAATTTATTTTTGGCTTAATTTTTTCATCGTTTTCGCTTTAAAAAATTATTTTTCAAAATATTTTCGGAATTTTGTATGTTCACATAGAATGTACTGTTGTTAACAAGATTTGTGCAAAATTTCATAAAAATCGGTTAATAACCTTTTGAGTTACCGTGCCGGCCAATTTGAAAATATAGTTTTGAGATAAACGTTTTAAAGTTTGAATAGGTGCATAAAAATTTAAGGATTATAGTGTCTTACCGACTCTGTAATATAAGAAATACTCAAAATGTTTTTTTTAATTTTAGTGACCTGTTTTTAAACGACTACACTAACATATTAGAAAAAAAATACATTTTATCAATTTCTTGGGTGTACATTTGGACTCTACTGAAAAAATATACCTACAGCTATTTTTTATTTATTATTTTTTAAATATAAATCAATAAATGCCCACAATTAAATGCTAAATAAAAAAATATTTACAGTTTGTCCACGGATGTACTTATCTATACCTGTATTTTTTTTTTTCATTTTTATTATTTCAAAAAAGTTATTGCTTATAAAGATTTTGCTTTGTCTGAAGTGCTAAAAGCTATAATAAAAATTGCTCCATGATATACAGGATGCTTCAAAATTGCAAAAATATAATTTTTAAAAATGAAAAAAATTGGAAAAATATATTTTTAAACTACCTGCTTAATTAAAAGCTGTTGTCACAGTTTCTATTTTCGGGGAATACTGAAATAACCAAGAACCAACTAAAGTTGAAGAGCGAGCATGCTTTTCTTGACGCTTTTGTATATCTATGTAACAAATTGCATACTTTAAAACTCTATTCATTCTTATGATTTGATACTAATATATGCTATATGGTATATACTCCGGGAGGGATTTTTTTGCCCCGGGGAAATGGCCCCGTTGGGCCACCACCTAAATTCAACGCTAATTAAAAAGCATTAAAAAGTAAGAAAAAGTCTCATACATTTTTTCTTTTTGGTTATGCTTACTTGGGAATATTAATTTTAAA
Source organism: Listronotus bonariensis (assembly GCA_014170235.1). Lineage (NCBI taxonomy): Eukaryota > Metazoa > Arthropoda > Insecta > Coleoptera > Curculionidae > Listronotus > Listronotus bonariensis. The sequence goes on from JACEGR010000647.1 coordinate 187,907, forward strand.
CTAAAACCAAATCTTTTTTCCATAAATAATTCATTTTCCTCTTTATATGCAAACATTATAAAGTTAAGTTAAAATTTATGTAAGTAGTAAGCCAAAAGGTAATGATTTATTCAACAAAAAGTTCTATAACTTTTTATGCTATTTAAATAAGTGGTTAAAAGATTAAATCGGATGTAGATTTTTTTTATTTGCCATAAAGCAATTTGTTTCTAAAACATTTTCTTTAATGTATAAATACTATTTATCTTATTATTATTTTCTTTAAAGTTAACCTAAATTTTTCTAGTATCCATAACCAATAGGAAACATTTTATAAGACACTTCTTGTTTTTACTTTTTATGCTATTTAATTAGGTAGTTTCAAAAATACATATATTTTTCCCATTTTTTTTCAAAGTAATATTTTTGCGATTTTAAACTATATTGTATATACTACGGTGATTTTTATTACAGCTTTTAGCATTTTGGATGCACACATTTTTTGAAGAATAACATTTTTTCAAAATATTAAAAATTAATTGTATACAGGTATAGTTAAGTCCATCCGTAGACACACTGTATTAGTTATGTATGTATAGGGTATTTTTAAATGAATTTAACTATTTGATGGGCACTGTATTGGATTTCAGGTCTGGCCATACAAAACCGCACCAAGCCCGGATTTAAAATGATAGAGAAAAGTAAAGCAGATTAATTCGGAAAAATTTACAAGCACTTTTCATGCCCTCCAAAATATAAAAAGCATTTTTTTCAAGCTGAGTCTATTGTTTTATGTATTTATTTCTTTTTGTTTAAATAAAACAGATTTTCCTACTTATCTCTGTTCCATTTTATCCAAACTTTGAGTGTAGTATAGGTAAAACTGTGTCACCTTATGTGTGAAGTTTTATTTTACGATTAGATCTAGTTTAAAGCATAGTATAACATACTCTTATTATTGTTATTTTATTACATACAAAACTTTCTGCACTGAATCCCCCCGAAATCGTCTAGCTTTACAGAATGTTGTTATAAAGCTGCGTCCAGACTTGCAACAATTCGCCGCGCCGAATACCACGCCATATACATAGCGCGGACGTGGACGTTGACGGAATTTACGTCGTTTTAAGGGCTTGGCAAATGATACTACGGTGATTCAGAGCTTCTCGGTTTTTTGCATTAAAGGAGCGCGCAAATATGTTGGTTAGTTTGGACGGATGTTTGGCAAATTGTTGCAAGTCTGGATGCGGCTTAAAAATTTAACGACAGATTCTGCATCAAAAAATAAAGTACAGGAAATAGATAATTTTTTTCTTGCAAAATTCTCCAGAAGTACGATTTATAAGATTAATACTGTTTGTTTATTAACTTTTTTACCGATATCTCTTCTAAGAATTGTTCAAACCAGAAATTGCTAATACCTAAACTTTTAAGTTATTAAATTTTCTAAAACTTTTTCCTTTTATTATTAATTAATTATTATTTTCGAAGTTATTACGAGTTGATTTCAAAAATCCTGTTAACGTCAGCTGGGCCTGAACACGTTATCCAACAACTGGCCAGGTATTACTATGGTTTCTCGAATTACGCTATGCATACTTCGATCTTAATAACCTCGTAATACAACATTAAAGGCCTTGTAACTTTGAAAATAATAACTTTAGAAAAAAAGTTTAAATTAAAAATTGTGGGAAATTTTTTAGAAGATTATTAGAAGAGATATTGGTAAAAAGTCAATAAACAAACAGTAATAATCTTATAAATTGTGAACGGTATGTGTTGTAAATATAAGATATATAAAATAAAAAAAAAGCAAATGTAATTATCTTTAATAAAGGTTTTTATAAATATGGGCCTCAAGTGCACGGTTACGGAGATACAGGCCCAAATCATTTTTTGTTAATATCTTAAAAATACGCTAATCTGATTTTAATAAAATTAAGCACTTATATTTGTAGATTTAAAGCTTATCTAGATTATTTAAAGATTTTTAAGTGTCCCAATCCAGCGTCTTGAGCGGTTCCTTAACAAATATTTGTAACACATAATTAAACTTAGGGTAATTCATTATTTTAAATGCTTATAGTATTTAGTGTTTGTGATTAATTTTATACTATTATTACTTTAAGTATCCAGTTTAGGGGTATATACTTAAGTAAATTTTATTAATCTGAAATAGCTATCATGATAAAAAAGGACTAAAAAGCTGTATTTTAACTCGCTTCGTTTAGGTACCCCTGGAAAAGCCACTGGGTTGAAGTAAACCTTAATTATGTATGAATAGCTCTTTTACCGAATTTAAAACAATATTTTTATATTGTGTATATATGTCTGGTTTTTTCTGCACATCTGGCAACCCTACCGCACGGCTGCGGGCTCGTTGCCATTATGTGTGAGCAGACCTTTACAAATTAAAAGTAAAAATATAAATAATAACAAATAATTAATTAACCAGGTCGAGAACCGAGAACTAAAACTAAATCGACCCAGTTAATAAAATGTAAAATGGCACAAAACAGTGGTAAAAAGTAATCTACTACTAAAGCCTAAGTTAAATTAAAAAATTAGCAAGAAAAACAAATACAGCCTGTATTCGCTATTAAAAATATGATGGAGTTTTAAAAATATACCACATTTGTTATGTTTGTCTTTAATAGTTTTTAAAATAAAAAAACCTTAAACCTGAAAAGTTATTTTACATTTTTTTTTTATTTATATTTGCAGCAGTAGCCATTGTAAAAAAATATTTTTTAGATTTAAATGGTCATATTTCCAAAATTAATAAAAATAGACATATTAAAAGTGGTATTTTTAAAGATTTTTAAACGATATTTTTAATGATAATAAAACATACAAGGTGTTTTATTTAAACAAATCATTTTCGTCATACCCTATATACGTTAGCAGATAGAAAATCTGATTATAAATTCAAAATCTACACAGCTAACCCAGCAATCTAGTAAAATGGTACATATAGAACCCACAGATTCGTTATGCAAAAACATATTCTCTTTATCTTCGGACAATTCATGAAGGCTAAAAGTCTAAATACTAACGTACCGTGGATGTCTTAAGCGATGTTAGAGGAATTTTGCTAACACGAGACTTAAAACTTGAAAATTTGAGGGAGAAGGGAAAGATATTTGCTGACAGCAGGTTCCACATTCTGGAAACTCTCGGTATAAAGCGTAAGAAGTTCGGGACCTGTCCACTGTCCAGTGGGAAGGTATAGGGATGCATACGTGCGGCACCACGAGTTTATTCTCTGTTGGGAGTTGCAAGTGGAGGGACTAGACTGAGTAAGTCCTCGGAACAAAAGCCAGAAAGTATCTATAAAAGAGCGATAGATCCCCTACAGCCCGAGGATAGGCAAGAGAAGGAAATATTTTAGCAAGTAAAGAATCATTAATAAGATGACCAGCTCTTCTTTGAATGGAATCAAGAATACCGAGGGTTGTGGGGGACGCCATTCCCCAGACATGAGAACAATATTCCAGAGAGGTTTGAATTTAGCATACATACAAAGTGTATAAGTTAAAAGGGGAGAAATACTTTGTGGCTCGAAAGAGAAATCCAAGCTTTTTTGAAGCCGCTGTAGCTATAAATACAATATGCTTATGCCAGTTACGGTTATTCTCAAATATGTCGCCCACAAAGTTGAATGTGTCCTTGCTCTGCAAAACCTGGCCACTCATAAGCAAAGGGTGAGTGTTTGATGAGTTTCTCCACGACAGGGAACATGATTGTGTTTTGGATGCAATAATTGAACGAGATTTTTTGCGCCCCAATCCAATCTCAAATTGAGGTTTTTTTTTATCTTTGGACAAACCACGAAGGTCCTGTGAAAGAGATATCTACATTGCCCTGCGTTTGCTTTCCAAGCCGGGCTTAGATCTTGGTTTGAGAACCTGAAAACTGGAGTGAAGGGTACCATCGTCTGCAAAACTGTGAATGGGATTGGTTGTGGAAGAAAGAAGTTTGATGTGAAGAAGCAAAGTTGGTGCCAGTACTGAACCCTGAGGCGTTAATTTTAGTATAGCATTAATTCGTGAAAGCTTGAAGAGTGGCCATCTACAATAACTGATATACCTCGATTAGAAAGATAACTAGAGAGCCAAAAACAGAGTTTAGTTGGAAGACCGTAGGAGGAAAGTTTATTAAGAAATGCGTCATGCCGTCTTGTCCAAAGCTTAAGATATATCAAGGGAAATGATTTGGGACTCTCCTAGTAACTCAAGAGACTTATTCCAGTTGTGTGAAACGAAAGAAAGAAGATCTGCTGTAGATCTCTTGTGACGAAATCCATACTGCCTGTCATGCAAAATTTTGTGTTTTCTAAATACTTAAGAGTTTGCGAGTTAACGAATTCCTCCATTACTTTACAAAGCACTGAGAGAAGTGAAATAAGTCTACAGTTGGATGAAAGAGATTTAGATAATTTCTTGGGGATAGGTTGGACACGTGCAGCCTTTCAGTTGTATGAAAAAATACCCGTGTCATAAGTCGAAAAAGCCGAGGTCAATAGGAGTTCAAGTGTTCAGGAGCACATTTTTTAAAACGCTGCTGGTATGCCATTAAGCCCAGACGATTTATCGGTGTTAATAGAAAAAGGATACGCCTAGTTTGTTTTACCTTAAAAATAATAATGGGCATTTTATGAGAAACTGGGGGAATAGTTGGAATAAGATGATTGACAGGTGGGTGTAGGGTTAAATTGGTAGCAAATTGTTTGACAAATAGTTTTGCCTTTCCTTTAGATGTAGAAATAATTTAATCTTCCAAAGTTAGTGGTAGAAAAGAACTAATACAAACATTTTTATTGATGTTTTTGACAAAGGACCAGAAGGATTTGCTGCCATTTGAGCAAGAAAGTATTTTATTTTTTATGCGATTATTTATCGAAAGAGTCTTTGGATTTTAAGATTGTTTGGTGGTAGTTGTTTCTTGGTTTAATGCTAGCTTGTCGATTTTTGGACTAGGATTTTGTCAAAACTTTTTGTGCGCTTAAATTTTTAAAAGTCCAGCTTTGTCACATAATTTAGTAAACCAAAGGTTATGATTTGAGGGTTTATAGTGGTTTTCTTGGTGTAATGTACACATATACATAGGTTTCAATGCCCAATGGAATTGATTTGATCAGTTGCTTACAGATTTTGAAAGGATCGTGAGAAGAGAAGCAGATGGTATCTCAAAGGGTAGGTGGCAAAGAACTCCCACAGGTCATCCCAGTCGGCTGAGTTGTAGTCGGGCGCACAACTGGAATTTTAATTTTTGTTTTATCTAAAAAATAAGCCACGGGACCAACAGAAAACATATACCTAATACTACTGGCCTAAAGAGAAACACTTTGGTAAAGAAAACTTTTATTTAGGCATTTGCGAAAAAAAATTTTTTGGTTAGTCCCCCAGAGAAAATCAAAAGCTAAAGGCAAATCCTCCATTTGTATTTTTTCGGGATCAAACTTTATCGACAAATAATTTTTTTATGCGAGACTTTCAGATGCATCTATTTACAAGAAAAAGAAAGCGTATGGTATCGCTCTGCTCCAATCCGCAGGCAATCGTTGTACCTGGAAATTGGAGGGGAGTACATAGTAGACTGGTAAAAAGGATTAAATATACACATTTGCTAAGGTGGGCGGTTTGGTTTCCATACCGGTATATGGTGTGGGTCCAGTGCCTTAGTTTTTAGATAAAATAATTTAAAAATCCCAGTTGTGCCCCTGGTTATAGTGCCATATGGTGCGCGGTGGCATGCATTCATTTACCTCAGGATGTGCAGAGTAAGATACAATAATCGAGCCATGATCTGAGGGACCTAGGGGGCAGTAATAGATGCTTCATATAGTTATGGGTTAGAGGTAAGAAATAGATTTAAGGGGTTTGAACCATAATTCGGGACTCTAGGAAGAACATACAGAAAAACCACAGATTACTTATGCAAACATATTTAGATTCAACCAAACATACCTATGTACAGGGTTGGTCCGTATATTTACACAGCGCCTATCTCGTTTATTATACAAGGTAGAAAAAAACTTTGAATACAAAAATTTTATAAAATTATGCAAACCGTCAAAAAATATATTTTTGAAAATACATAGCGAGCCAAAAATGTGTGGAGAAGAAAATTTTAAATTTTTTTAAACGGAGCACCCTGTATATTATGTCACCATTAAAAGGGTATTTTAAAAGCTTTACAAAATACCACATTTGATTTATCTATCTTAAATAGTTTCGAAAATATGGCCACGTAAATCTGGGGATAATTTCCATTGCATCTACAATCTACAGTCTCACCTTAGTGCCGTAGGTACAATAATGAAAATTAAATCTATACTATTTTTCAGATTTAAGTGGTCATATTTGGAAAACTTTTAAAGATAGATATATCAAATGTGATATTTTTGTAAAGCTTTATAAAAGACCTTTTTAATGGTGACATAATATACAGGGTGTTCCATTTAAAAAAATTAAAATTTTCTTCTTCACCCACTTTTGGCTCACTCTGTATCTGCAAAAATACGTTTTTTGGACAGTATGGATAATTTTCTAAAAATGGTGTATTTAAAGTCTCTTTCTACCTTGTACAATAAACAAGATAGGCGCTGTCTAAATATACGAACCAACCCTGTACATATATCCAAAAGTTAATAGTAAAGACACCCTGTGCGTATACAATGGAATCGGTTAAAAATGACTTACGTTATGTACAAAATTTATTAGACCAGTGCCGAAGCCTTTAAAAGAGGTAAAAAGTAAAAAAAATATAGTAGGATGAAACCATTAAAAAAAGGTAGAATATATAACAAATATAACAGGGTTAAGTGTAAAATACGGTTTTTCTAGATTTTCAGCCACACTACAAGTCCTATGAAAAAAAAATAATGTGAAAGTTGTAGGCAATGTAAAGATTTACAACTTTTGTATTTACGCTTTTTTATATAACCTCAAATTTTATGTGAAAAAATCAAATAACCAATTATGGTATTTTTAAACCAAAAAATACCAGTATATTTGGGACAAATAAAAGTGAGTTTTTACCAAATTTGGTAAAAAAATATATTTTTATGTAAAACCAAAAATAGATATTTAAATATTTCAAATAAATTTGGAGGTTATGCAAAGAAAGTGTAAATAAGAAAGTTGTAGACATTTTTGTTACCTAAAACTTTACTATTTAACTTTTTTCTATAAGACTTGTTGTTTGGCCGAAAATTAAGAAAGCCTGTTTTTCACATCACCTCAGATTGCCCATTATTTATTTTTCCTGTAATTTTGGTTATATTTTCAACCTTTTACAATGGGTTTTATTCTACTCTAATTTTTTTCGTTTCAAAAATTATCGACCCTGGTCTATATATCTTAAATAAAAATTATAAAAGAGCAATTATAAAATATTTAAAATTGCGAAGAAAGCAAGTATATGCTCTGTTGTGCCGCTTTAAAACGTTATATATTTTAGTAGGCTCAGACACTGACGATGCAGGGGACTGACACGTACTTATATAAATTTAAATATATTCCAATTTAATTAATTTTACCTAAGTATTACTATGGAGGACAATAAACTAATAGAATCATAATAGTTTGTTACATCATCCACTTATTATCTGGGTGGATCATTTAAAACGAAAAAAAACAAAAGTATCTACTTTCAGAAAAGTATAATCGAAAAAATAAGCAAAACACATTTTTTGTTAAAACTTATCATCAAAATTTGAGAGCAATCAGTTGCAGTAGTTTTCGAGAAATCGTGGTCACGTTTTCGAAAGCTACTGTTTAAGAAAAACTCGTTTAAAGCTGTAAAAACCTATACGCTTGGTTGAATTTTTTTCAAATACGCGCATCTCTCCGAAAGTGACGACACTTCAAATCCTAATATGGCGGAACACCCAAGATGTAAACTAGTTATTTTTATGATGCATTTCTACAATATGAATATTAAATAAAAGAGCTTGCTGAGAGTAACTCGAAAAATAAAGTGACGGACAAGTGGCAATCAACCTTGTAACAATAATGCGTTTAATACACTAAACGAACTGAGAAACATGTCCAGCAAAAACTAAAAAAAAATTTAAAGTAAAAAAATAATTTTAAAGTAAAACAACACATTTTTTAAACAATCTTTTATTAAAATACACCGAAAGAATAAAGTAAACTTTTGTTTTAGCTTTTACTATGAACATACTATAACCTCTTGCACAATTTGTATGACATAATAGCTTGTCGCAAGATTTACCTGTGTAGATAAACAAATAAATTAAATAACTTGATCTGGAAATTTTAATTTCTTAATTTTTAAACGTAACGTTAGTAAATACGAGTACCTAAATCTGGCGACAAACTTTTTATAACATAAAAAATTGTGCTATGAGGATATATTTTTAAAGTAAAAGTTTTTCAAAGAAAAGTTTTATTTTATTCTTTTTAGTGCATTTAATAAGCTTGTTTTAAAGGAGTTTTTTTACTTTAAAATTATTTTTCTTACCCTCTTTTTGACAAGTGCATTTATTGTCGTTTTGATCGAGTTTAAAAAATTAAGTTGTCGTATTCTACACCGGCAAATCATACAGTCTTCTTTCTACACGCATTGCATATGAACCTCTTGAAGCGGCTGAACATGTATACAGTATTTAATATACAGGGCGTAATTTAATAAATGGCTAAAATACAGGGTATAATTCCTTAGCTTATTTTAGGAAGAAAAGTTTATATAAACATATGTTCTAAACCTCTTGACTTTTGATATACAGACTGTTAAAATTTAAAAAAACTATTTTTTAAATATCCTAACTATTCTTTACCCAATTTTGTTTTAATTTGGTAATATTATTAATGACATTAAGGGGTAATTTATCATCAACTTAATTACATTTAATAAGTCCAGTGGCGTCTCGAGAGGCAACTGAAGAATATTTCAACAAAAAAACGGTACGCCACCGACTGTAAATGTGTGTAAATTGTTGTGCTTTCTTTAAACCGGCTACAGACGACATGCCAAGGCTTGGCAAATGTCCGTTCGCTCAAAAGTTGCCGCATCGTGTATGCAAAGATATGGCAAAGCAAAGCCAACGTTGTAATGCGGAAACGTTTGAGCGAACGAACATTTGCCTTGGCATGCCGTCTGTAGCCGGCTTTAGATTAAGCAAATAAAAATATTGCTTTTATGTCTCTTAAGTTTTTTCTGTATCTTGTTTAGTTTAGGACAAAAAATAATAAAATTCACCTAATTACATATTTTTTGGCCATAAAAGAAGCATTGCGGATCTTTTTCTTTTAAAAATTAGATTTTATAATTTTTAATTAGCAATTACGTTACAAAAATAATAAATACTCATTTAAATAGGGTTTATATTTAGTATAACAGTTTTTACTAAGATAAGTGTTTTCGAAATTTTTTTGGTTTTTGAAAATGTTAACTCCCTGTATCTCAAAAGTTAATAGGTTTAGGACATATGTTCATGTCAACTTTTTTTTTAAATAAGCTAATTAATCATACCCTGTATTTTTAGCCATTAATTAAATTACACCCTGTATTTTGAAAACCATAGGTTTTGAGTTTTTTAATGATAATTAAATATAATAATATATATAATAATATATATAATAAATTATATCCATGGGCGTAGATAGCGAGGCAGCTAAAATTTTTACCTACAAGAATGGATACTTTAATAATGATAAAATTATTTTTATTTACTCAGATAACTGTATAAATTCCAGTTTTCCAAGTAAATTTTAATGCTATTATTAGTTTGGACCTGCCTACCCCTCTTGAACAAATTCCGGGCTACACCCTTGATTATGTCATAAATAACTATAAGTTCAAGCCCTTATTAAAATACTTGTGTATTTTAAAGCTTTGAGTTTAGAAAAAAAACAGCATGCTTCAGCATAAATATTTTAATAAGTCACTGAAAGGTAAAATTTGTAAAAAATTAATATAATCGGAAATACCTATTATTTACAAAAACCAAAACTGGATATCGGAATGTTATAAAATATAATGTATAAAACAATTAATTGTATATTACATAAAATATAATAATAATAATAATATACCCATCTCAAAAATATAATCCTTATTGGGATTTGTAAGTTTCGATAGTATCTATCTAAGATCTCATAGTAAGGTTCAAATTTAAGATAAATTAGAAAGATTTAAGCACCTAAAGCCGCGTCCTGACTTGCTACTCAACACTGTTATTAACAATGTTATCTAACATGTTTTAAAAATTTCATTAAAAAGCAACAAGTTATTTGTTTTTACAATAAGTTATTTGTTACCGGTCGAGGAGTTGTAAAGAAGTAAAGATCTAAAAGTGTTGGCAACAATGTTGTAACATGTTGCGACTGGTTCACATTAAGGTTTTGGCATCAAAATTTACGCAGTAGTGTCTAGTTGTTGTTGGATTGGTTTACAAAAATGTTGCTTGTGGCCTTCAATTTGCATATTTAAATGAGGACGTTTTGAAGCTGTCAACAACTTGTAGAAATACACATCAGCAATAAGTTTTTGTAACATGTTGTTAAGTGAGGACACGGCTTAGGACTGACAATTTAGCGACATTTTTGGCAGCTTACTGATCCTAATAAGTTCTAGATAAAAAGGAATACAATTTTTAAGCAGCGGTAGACTTAAAAATTGCGACACACTTTTTAAGTCCAAAATTGTTTTACTGTTAATTACAAAAACGTAGAATAAATAACATATACCATAAAATTATTTTATTAACACGTGTTAATACGTACATATGTACATACATCTTAAATATTACGGACGAATTATTAAATATAATGAAGACATATTTTTTACAATTATTTTTTTATCACAGCCAATATTGCTCACATAAAATTCATCCATTTGTACAAACTTTATAAAAATTCTAAAAATAAAGTTGTTCCTACAACTGATGATTTTTATCTTTATTTGGCAACGTCGAAAAATCCCAATTCTCGTTCTGACGCCAGTTTATCAGTGTTAAATAATTTGCATTCTTGACTAGATTTTTGATTAGATTGGACTAATAAGTTTATTTATTTAATAAACGAATTAAAACCGTTAATTTTAAGCGTGATACTAATCGTAATCCGTTTCAAAAATCAATTCTAACACCGATAACCTGAGGTGGATGGAGAAGCAGAAGAGGCAGGGGAACCTATGATTTGGCTAGAATCAGGCTCCATGACAGATCCCCTGTCCTGGCCTACAGTGTTGTAGCATACTGCACTAGCATGGCCGGAACGACCTGGAAAAATATAAATTATATGCTAAGACATAATAAACACGAGGTAATTTCAATTTTCTTTATCAAAGTATTCCTCTTTAAGCCAATAGCATCCGATATACAGGGTGTCTCTAATAAGTCTGTACAAAATGCTACCATAGACTTTTTGAGCCAAAATATAACTATTTTACGCAATTTACCTTAATCGCAAAGTTGATCGTTGCCGAGATACAGGGTGACAAAGTTTCTATTTAATTTCACTTATTTTTAAATATTTTATTTATTATTGCAAAGTTTTTTACAACAAAATTTGGTATATGGAAGTTTTTATAGTAATAAATTGAAAGCTACTCATATTTTTGCTGTTAAATGTAGAGAGAGCCACCTGCAGTCAATGATTTTGTTCAAAGTGTCATTACTTTTGTTTGGCTTGGTATAGTATAATTCTATTAGATAATTTTTGTTTTTCCACATTTTTTGCACAAAAAAGTATACTTGTTAAATATCGCTACAAGCGACCGTTTTCGAAATATTTAATCTGAATTTTGTGAAAAAATGTCTTATAATAAGCAAAATATTTAAAAATAACTAAAATAAATGAAAAAATTAACAGCCTTTATCTTATGGTAGGTTTACATCTAACATTTATTGCATGATATTTATGTCAGACAGACAATTCTGGCTAATGTAAACGGACAAAAATTTATGTCTGATAGAATTTTTATGTTCACATTTCTGCCTGACATAAATATCATGCAATAAATGTCAGATGTACTGTAAACTACCATTAGACATTAGAATAGGGCCGGGATAATCCATGCACTGAAGGAGCTTGGCTTATTGTGCCCCTGTCTTTTACGTCTGGGTGATGTCAGCCAGACGGGACCTACAACTTAACGTGGGTTTCGAACCACGGTCCTATTCGCGACAACTTAAGACCACGTCTCCCACCCATCCAACTGGATAGAGTCCGCATGTCTACGGTTGCGCAGGACACGGCCAAGTGTGTTTGGGCGCCTTGATCACTGCTGGCCAATAGTGCGATGCATTTTGCACTTTTTCCGTCTCTTGTTGAGCTAACCACTAAATTTCCGACCAACTTATAAATAAGCATTTGGCCTCAGCAGGATTCGAACCCACATCACGTCCCTTGTGCGCCCAACGACCCAGCCCGTATCTTGCAAACGATCAACTTTTCGACTAAGGTAAATTGCGTTAGATTGTCGTATTTTAGTTTAAGAAATTTGTAAAAGCATTGTGTACAGACCTTTTTAAAGACATCCTATATATTTGGTATAAGTCCCATGTCCAACTTTTTCTTAAAAAAAAAGAAAATCCTAGAACCGCTTCTATTAGTATCAGAAAGAAGAATTTCTAAAATTCAGAAATATTTCTTGAAAATATTTAAATAAAATGATCAAAAAAATCTTTACAACAAATAGTAATTTCATAATTTGTTATCACCTTCCCACCCTTCTACAGCTTTAAACAATTGTGATCAAAGCGTTTGTCAATTTTAAATTAGGATTACCAAGTTTTGGAGTTTCATAACATTTTCTATTAATATTTTTAATAATTACAAATTTCATTCTAAATAAATTTCGCAAATAACATTTTACCTAAAAATTAAAAATTCTCTCTATACAAAAACATTTTTAAGCTTAAAGGCATTTTTAAAAATTAATCTTGGATTAAACCGATCCATGAAAACCCGTTCAAAAAAGTATCGGTCAATATCTACCCGTGTGTGTGATCGGATCCTTAACTCAGGTTGGATCCGGCAGAAAAGGTGAAAGCCAGGGTTAGTCGGGTTAAACAGAGGTGTCAAAATCAGCTGTTTGGTTTTTAAAGGTTTTAATAATTTATGTCGTGTTTATTACAAGAGAAAAAGTATAAAAAACAGTGATTTATTATTTCTTAATTATTTACAGCTTAAATATTTTTAAACTCCTTAAAAATAACTGCACGATCATGAACAACGCAAATTCAAATTCAAATTCAAAATCCTTTATTTCTTTAAACATACATGTATGTATAGAAAACGTCAATCCATTTAAAAAGTACATATTTAAACACTAATAAATACACAAATGTAAATCTTTTAAACTACCTACAAATTTTTACAATTTAAAAATTCCGCTACAGAATAAAAACTATGTTTAAGTAAAATTTGTTTAACTTTAGATTTGAAGACTGAAATGCTCTAATATCTTGGGTTTTAATATCTTGGGGCAGGTGGTTATACAGTTTGGATGCCATAATTACGCAACTGTTGGCCGTAAGAGAGAGATTATGTTGTGTTATTAAGACGTCGGATGTATTTCTTAGGTTGTAAGCTAAGTTTCTGTCCGAAAACCTAACAGTTAAGTGTGGATTTTCTTTAATATGTAAAACACAAGACATATATACATAGACGGTATTGTTAAAATCTGTAGTTGCCTAAAAGTTCTCTACACGAGTCTCTCTGAGATTTAAAAAGAATAGTTCTTATAATGCGTTTCTGAACTAAAAAAGATCTTTTACGCCTACTGAATTTCCCCAACAAATAATACAGTAGTTTATAGTAGAATAAACCTGTGCGTAATAGTAAATTTTTAAAATTTCGATGTTAACAAAATCGCGAAGATTTCGCAGAACGTAACACTTGGGAGATAATCTTGTGCATAAGTTATCTGTATGTTTAATCCACTTTAACTGTGAGTCCATGTGCAATCCCAAGGATAAGGATGAGTCTTTTTCTTTAAGTGACTTTTCATTTAGGTGAATGTAAATACTGTAATTCTTAATAGTTGGGGAAAAATGTACAATTTCTGGCTTTGACGCATTTAAACTTAGACCGTTTAGTTGACAATATCTCCGCATATCATCCGCACAATTACTGGCAGCTTCAGAAAGTTCCTCAGTACTTTCTGAACTCACTGCGATAGTCGTACCTTCTGCAAATTGTGAAACATTACAATTTGTAAGATAGGCATTTAAATGATTTATAAAAGAATAAAAGCAAAAGGGGTTATGTTTTGTTTTAACACGAATCCGACGAATGAAGGCCAAATGGAACATAGGTGTTCAGAAAATAACGAAAATCGCAGTGAATCTTGAAAACAGCTAATTGGATCTACCCTTACTCATAGAAATTAATTTTTAAAATTAAATATTTGATCCATTTGTCTTTTTGTAAACCTTACCCTTGGACAGTATTTATATCTTATAAATATTTTTTTCAGAAAGTTGTAAAGAAGGCACTTTTTCAGAGAGTTTCTAAACCACACATATCCCACCTATCCTCAAGACAAAATCTTTCTTTTAATTAAAGATCAGGTATGTAGAAAGTTTTTATATAAAAAAATATTTTAGTATCTACCTACCTGATGATAAGGGAATTCCTTCCGACCATGTATCCGTGGATGGATCATAGATTTCAACATCCCGTAAAAACTGTTGACCATCATAACCACCTGTAGGAAAATAGGCATTTTATTTGCATTACGTACCAACATGAAATTATATATAAAGACATTTATTTATTAATAATATTATTATTTGCATTACTATATCATTTCAAAAATATTATTTGTATATTCCGCTTGACAAGATAACTTTAGTTTAAGTCCTATGAACCAAAACTAATACCCAAAGAATTATTTGACTTTTATGAACTAGCAAATTTACTATTTAATACTATATTCTTTGACATCATAGAGTATAAATTTGATTAGGAATTTATAGAGTTCTTACCCATCGCGTATATTCGTCCATCTAACACTGTAACACTAAGAGCACTTCTGGAAATCTTCATATTGGATAGGAACTCCCAAACCTGGTTTTCAGTATCATAACGTTCAACGGTGTTAAGCTGTTTGCCATTATATCCTCCAACTACGTAAATGTATTTATCCATACTACACACACCTAAAAATAAAATTTTATTAATATAATTTTGTCTCAAAAGACACACTACACTATGTAATATTAGTTTTCCTACGACTGCTATGATTTAATATATTTTACTTTATTGACACGCAAAATACTCAAATAATGCCATCGTAGTTACGTATGGTGTGCAACTCATTTAAAAATTTATTTTTCTACAACTATAAAAACACCAATAAATATATGGAAAACAAGGCATAAAGATGAATTTATAGATTGACGTTGCCGTTTCCGATCGCCGTTTGACGTTTCGGTTTCTGATATGGTACATGAAAACGGTAAACAGAATCTATAAATTGACAAATTCAAAGTTGTTGTTTTATCTTCTAACTGAAAACGTCAAACGGAAAACGGAAACAGAAACTCCAACCTATAAATCCAGCTTAAAAGTTACTTATTTCATTTGCCATTGTGATTTTTTTTCGTACGTTCGGATAGTGTGAAAAATATGGCTTACTTGAAAATATAAAGAAAAATAAAATAAATTAAACGACACCACTGTTATACTTGCATGCCATTTATTTATTTAACTTGCCTGACGCGTCTACAAAGGGCTAGTTACTGAATTAATAGAGTGGCCAGTGACAATGCCGGTGGAAGAGGAAGGTTATTAGGCAAGTAAATAGATTGGTTGGATATTTAATTGTATGCCCTCGCTACTGGTACATGTACTTGTACAAGTACTTACCTATGGTGAATAATCGGTATACATTGAGTTAGTAACGCAAGTTATTGGTACAAGCAACTAATTCATTACTATACCAATGTACACGCGACTTTAGTCATATTTTGTTGTTGTAGAAGTATCTATTATATTTTTACATTTATGTTTTATTGAACAAATGCAATAAAAGAATACAAAAATAGTTGGTCTACAACTTGTATTGTTTTAGTGGTTGTGATCATGGATTTCGTTCATAATTATGCAATGAAGGAAAATCTACAAAGTGGGTTTTGTTGCCTCCGCAGTTCAAGTGTGAATAACCAAGAACTGTAAGTATTGTTCGTCATTTTGGATTTAAATACTTATTTTTAGCAGCTGAATGACCATGTTACAATATTGTTATTCTTAATCTGAATCGCGGATAGTGTAGTTTAACACTCATGTAACCAAACTGTTACAATCGTGTGACAAATGTTGTTTTTCTACGACTGTTAAAAAATTGATACATTATTAATGCAATTTTAAACAGGTAATATACCTGGTACTCGCGCTCATTACCCACTTCCATTAACTACGGCCGTCATTAGGTGCTTTAAATATACGGTGTGTCTACGTAAGTTGACGGGGAAACTTTTTATTATTGATTTTACGAAAAAAGGGTATTCTTTCTGCATGGTCCAAAACCTAAAAAGCAACCATCAGATATCAAATTGTATCAGTCCTCTACGAGGTATGGTCAAAAATGTAATTTTCGCTTAGGAGCACCGTACCTGTTTTTTGCTAAAATCAAAAATTGTTATAAATAAAAGATGTTTAGCATTAAAAATTAATTCTAAATATGCAATTTTGCAAGATTGCTAATGTACAAACATAAATTTTCTTGATTTTCGCAAAAAAATGAATGAAACAAATTTTCCTTGAAAATGAACAAAATTGCACACTTTAAAGCAATTTTAAATCCAAACACTTCTTCTTCCGGACAATTTGCGATATTAGCAAAAATAAAAGTTTTTTTTTTAACTAACTTTTTTCCCTAAAATTATTAGTAAAAAGTTTTCCATATGACGTCAACTAACGTAGACACACCCTATGTACTTAAATACGATAATTTGTATGTTTTAGTCACATATGAGTATAAAAATATCTATTAGGCTTGTAACATCAACTAATAATAAAATAAATCACATTCGACTACTAATCTGTCACAAATCGAAAACATTATATTATATATTTGTTTATGTGTGTATTAAATCCACACAAAAGTTGTTTTACAATATTTTCCAGTGATATACAGGGTGTCTCTAAAAGATGCACAATTGCTGAGGCTAAACTATGACGATCTAACCCAACTTATCTTAGTGCAAAAGTGAATGATTTCAGATATACAGGGTGTGTGAAATTTATTATGGTTTTAGTTTTTATAAATAATTTTATTAATAGTAAGTGTATTGTCACAATATTGGGCTGTAGGAAGTTTTGGAAAGTGATAAATAAAAATATGCTATCAATTTTATTGTAAACTCTAAAGATCGCCACCTGTGTTATCTTGCACAAATTAAAAACAAAGGTGTACGTGGTAAAAGTTGATTAAAGCAGCCGTTTTAGAGATATCTGATTAAAAAGAACTTCTTATATGGCCAAGTCCAAGGGATACAGGGTGTGTTAGAATTTGATGTTAAGCTTTAAGTAAGAATGTTTATAGGTGATTTTAAGAAGAAATGTTCAAATAAACCTATGTCTTAAATGTCTAAACTTTTTAAATCCAGAGAAAAAAAGCTTATTTTTTAAAAACTTCACCATCCTGTATCTCAAAAATAGGTCATTTAGAATATAGGTTTAATAAAACCTTTCTTTTTAAAATCACCCACCAATTAACATTGTAAAAGATTCGCATCTAATTATTCTAAACAACCTTGCATATAGAAAGAACAGTTTAAAATCGTAAATTCGATACTCTTTGAAAAAAACAAAAACACAAAAAGTTTTAAGGAATTTAATCGGCAGGATTGTCTCTGCTGCCGCCTTTTTTAACTTTTCTTTATGATAAGCCGCTTAATGCAGGTGTTTAATATCGGCGCGGCACTGTAAAGGATAGCGGCACCGTTCTTTAATTTAGACCGATTGCAGGCGAATTTTCATATATTTTTTTTAAATATTTTTAAAGGGTACCGAATTTGCGATTTTAAAATGTTCACATTATACCTTAGACATGGTCATAAGGGAAATGATTTTTAAAATAAAAATATCTTTAAAACGGCTGCTTAAATCAACTTTTACCACATACACCTTTTTCATGTAAAAAATAAAAAAATTAATCTAAAAGTTACATACAGAGTGGCTCAAAAGAAGTTAGTTCGTTATTAATTTGTGCAAGAGATCGCAGGTGTCGCACACTTAAGTTTACAATAAAATTGATACCAGAATAATATTTCTCACCTCTTAAAACCCCCTACAGTCCAATATTATTAGAAAACACATAATATTAACAAAATTACTTATAAACTACTTAAACCAGAATAAATATTTAACACCTTTTATTTCCGAAATCATCCACTTTTGGATTGAGGTAAGTTGAATTAGATCGTCATATTTTAGCCTCAGGAATTTGTGGTAGCTTTTTTCCGCAACTTTTAGAGACACCTTTTATATCAATATTCATAGAAAAAATATACCATATTGTTACGGACATTAAAAATAAGTGTTTTTAGTTTATAGAATTGTATAAAGTTAGGAACTTTTAATTAAGTTTAATAATTTACATTAGAATTTCCACGTTCTTTCATCTCTTTCAAAAATTTCCGATAACGCTAGAATTATCCATTTAGAACTTTTATTCCATCCTGTACTATAGAATTGTGATATTTTTTTAAAATTATTAGACGTTTCTAAGCTACTATAAAACGGCGATGGAAAAGCTTGGAGTAGTGGTATAGTTTTGACTTTTGTGGTGTAAACTTCGAGACATTGACAACTTAAGATTTTGTCGTTGTTGTAACCATAGTTCCATTGTTAATGAAGGTGTAAAAACGAAGACACGTGTTTTTATACGAGGTGATTCAGAACAATATTATGACTTACAGCATTCGCCTGCGGCACGAGTGCAAAAGTCATACTCTTGGAAAATGAGTTCGTGTTGGTTCTATAACTTTAAAAACTTTCCTAAAAAAATTGTTTAAATATCAAAATGTAAAACTCTCGTTGTACATTAAAACAATGTAAAAACATAAAATAACCAATTTTGCGATTAGACTCTTTTGCTTTTGCACGGTAGAATGGCGTGTTAAGATCATCTACACACGTGTTCAAAATATCTATTTCAATTCTTACCTGCACCACTTCTCTCTGTGTGCATAGATGGAATCATAGTCCACTCGTCATTTTCCGGATGATAACACTCAGCAGTCCGATGTCGGACTGTACCATCATATCCTCCAATTGCATATAATAACCTATTAACTACTGCCACACCTACAGCTAACCGAGCAAAGTGCATTGGCTTGACTAAAGTCCATTTGTCCATCTCTGGATCATAACTAAAAAAAAAAAAGGATAATTTACAAGACCAAGAAATGACTAATCTACGTATTTTAAATATTGAACTTTTTTTCATTCAATTTAATATATTTGTAAAGAATTTAATTTGAAATTTTACAAATTTGAAAAATCTATGATCTATAATATATTTTATGGGTCCACATTGTTTTAAACAACTACAAAATTCCGAATTTTCCTAATTCGCTCATAATTTTGAAGTAGGCCATAAAGCACAATGCTTTTGTTTATTATTTTAAGTATTTAAAGTAATTAACAGTATTTATACACAACCAAAAAAGTAGAAAAAAATATTTAATAACACTTATAATATATAGTATGTCAAGAGGGCGATTTTTCTGCTGCTGTAGCGCGGCAGGTTAATATACAGGAGGATACCTTTACCCAGTTAAATACCTCGAACAAATATGGGCTCCGTATATAAGGCCGCCCGTCAAGGATAAAGGATCAGATTAGTAAAAAAATATCAGAGCATTTCGAGCGCGTCAGATTAGGATTAGTAAGTTAATTACATGCTAAAAAATGTATATTCTCATCTTACAATTTGATAGTAACGTAAAGATAGCGGAGAGCTACAATATTGTAAAAAAAAAAACGTTTTTTTACATTCTCGAGCGTGACTATTTTTTTTTTTTATTTTGAAGGAAATGATTCAATAATAACGAAAACGCCGTTCCCCCACCGATGAAAAGCCAAGCTAAGTTTTGGAACCCAATAGGTCTCTATGACGCTCAAGTAAAACCCCATTTAGCAATAAAGTCATGCAGGGATGTTTCCGATATTTATGAAACACCCTATATCATGAGAACGAAGGCTTTGCGGCAAACATATTTTCACAAACTTATTGTTTTAAAGTTATGCAAGAAATCGTCTAACAACAATAAAACTTCTGTATTATACTCTGAAATATAAGTTTAACCTGCAAGTTTAAAACTCCAACCTCCCAGTAAAAACTCTACTTACGATTCAACGCTATGATGATACTTCGTACACTCTCCACCACCAACAGCATACAACAAACCATCCATCACTGCTACTCCCACTCTATTTCGTGGACACGACATGGGGTGGCATGGCATCCATTCATCTAGGATAGGGTTATACCTATCTACCCAATCCGAATCGTAACTATTACCCGGACTGTTATTTCTTCCACCAACAGCGTAGAAATGTCCCTGTAATTAGAGTGTATTGTAGATAAAAAGTAAATAACCTCGATAATCTACAATTAACAATTGTAAAGAAAATCCTATTGTACAGGATTTTCATTTATACTTGACACCCACTTGCAACAATAACTAAAAAGAATGGACGAGAACTTTTGGTATAAAAGTTTTATAGTAATATCTATTATCTTTTAAGCATAACATAAGACACAAATAAAATTAAAAAGTTATGAAAAATAAAGAGGTAACCTTTTTTTTTTAATAGAATACCCTGTATAATGTCACCATTAAGAAAGTTTTTAAAAAAATATCACATCTGATATACCCCATTTTAATAGTTTTGAAAATATGGCCTATTTAAATCTGAAAAATAGTAGATGTAAAAAAAAATAAATGAACAAAATTACATATTTCGATGTAATTTTTATTTCCAAACATCTTTTCTTTATAACAATTTGCGATATTAGCAAAAACACAGGTACTTTACCCTTGAGCAAAAATTATATTTTTGGCCAAACCTCGTACATGACTGACACAATTTGATATCAGATAAATGCATTTTAGGCTCGATTTTAGGTTTTGGACCATGCAGAACTTTTTATAAAGAATAACTTTTTTGTAAAATTAATAATAAAAAAGTTTCCTATATGCCGCCAACTTACGTAGACACACTGTATAATTTTCATTATACATAAGGCACTATACTTTAAGCACTTTATATTGAGAGGAATACCTGGTAACCAACTACGTTTTATTGTACCAGGTAACCAGGGTTATTGACTTTTAAACCAATGTAATAAATTCTTTGTTTAGGTGTTTTCTCAATATAAAGTACCCAAAGTATAAGCTTGGTGGAAACAGCTTAGACCTGTAGATATACTGGAAATTATATCTGCTGCTCTTCAGATTTAAATGGCCGTATTTCCGAAACTATTAACGATAGATATATTAATTGTTGTATTTTTTCAAAGTTTTTTTAAAAACATTTTTATAATGACATTATATTCAGGGATTTACAAAAAAAAAAAAAAAGTTTAGATCTTCATTTTTGTCAAGTTTTTGATGCTCATTTGCTCCTTTTGTTATGCTTAAAAGATAATAAATTAAAAAATATAAAGCTTTTGTACAAGATTTATCTTCTATGCTTCTTAGTTATCATAGTAAGTAGGTGTCAAAATATAAATGAAAACCCTGTACGTGATGGGGGTAAGTAACATGTCTAAACCAAAAAGCCTTTCTTACCTTTAAAAAGGCACAACCCAATCCTGATCGAGGTACAATTAATCTGTCTAATTTTATCCATGTTTTGTCATCTATGTTAAATCCCTCCAGAATATCCAGGGACTGTTTATAATATCCACCTGCCACGTATATTACTCTAGGAATATTTGGTGTTCTTTCCTTAACAGCTGTTCGGACGTGAAGAGTTAAATCCTAAAAATATTATACATCTAAATTTGTTTATACTGCAGAATAAGATGTTGATCCTTAAGATGAAATAGCTTTGGATGATTTTAAGAAGTAAAGTTCAAATAAACTCATATTCCAACTTTTGAGATAAAGAGTGGTTAAGTTTTTATTATTATTATTATTTTTACTAAGATCTGTAATACAATTCTATGTATTTTCTCGTCTAACTGCTTTTTCGTGCAGGAAAAACTATTTTTCTATGACGGTTTAAAAAATGCTGTTTTTTTGTACTGTTATCCTAAAGATACAGTATTCCATTTTAGAACACTATAAAGTGTCAAAAAAACGGTAACAGTTCGACGTTGCTTTTTTTATAATTTGCTTTCATTTTTTTTATTGTTTGCTTTCAATGCCTACCAGAATTTATTTTGTATATGAATTTATGCAACATAAAATAAGTTACCATAAGTTCTGCCATTACTTCTTTTGGCTCATGTGTCAATAAATTACAAATTTAAAAGCTTGCGGATATATTTAATTGAAAATATTCAAACATATTAATAATAATAAATTTGGATAATTCAGAAATTAAAATTTCAAAACTTATACAGTCATAGAAAAATTATAGCATGGAATGCAGGCATATAAGGTGTATATTTTTTACTCGTGAGATTGACACACTCGATTAACTACTCATGCTGTCAAACTTTCCTTTTGTAAAAATATCACTTTTATTTTATTTTATAAAAATATTTATATTGGTATCACATATTTTCAAAAAAAATGTTTAAACACTTTACCACCCTGTATCTTAAAAGTACAGACATTTAGAATATAGGTTTAATTAAACTCTTCTTTTTAAAATAGCCTAACTATTTACACCCATAAGAATCAACATTGGATTATGAAACACCCTCTATATCACATATTCGCAATAATACCAAAAAATAAGTTACACTCACTTTAAATATTTTCGCTAAGTATTCCTTACACGCCGGTGTCTTCTTAATCACATCACATTTTAGGATCTGATCATTTAAAAATTTAGGCGGTAAAAACTGACACCGTACCGCCGCTAATATATCTTCCATTTTCCTGTGCCTATTTTCCTCATCATGTTTAACCCATTTTAAGACTGCATTATACACTTCTTTCTCGTCCTGTACGTTCAATTCATCTTTTCGTATCAACTGTATCAGTTGATGGGCACTTAATTGGAAGAATTCTTCTTCCTGGCAAATCTGAATAAACCGCCTTTCAATATACTGATTAGCCTTTTTCGACAGTTCCAGACATCCATGTTGTTCGGCAAAATGCGCAATTCCTATTGCGTTACTGGGATCCAATTGGCGCTCCAGGAAGTCGCAGCATGCTTGGATAACGTTTGGAACTTGCAGCATTGTCGCGGCAGGTAACAGCTGACATACTGTATTTTCTGTCACGCGTATGCGACCTGTATACATAAAACTTATAAGCTTATGCATGGCTGTGGGCGATATTCCCTGTAGCTTCACCCTAGACATTTCACATTCTTTCAGACCACCTGTAAACATTGCCTGAAAAGAAAAAATATCGTATGAATTATAATACAAAATATACAGGTGGTTTCCACCTATAAGTTTTTTACCTTTTACGATAGAAGAATGAAATTTGGTATATAGTTACTTGGCAGATTTGTGATTTGGCTGATCTATTAACTTGTTTTCTATTACTCCCAGTTTAACCAGAAACGACTGCTATTTTTAAATTGTAAATGGCACCCCTGGTTATTTTGATAGATATGACGTTCTGAATACACCTCACATGTCATTTTTTGACACTTCTTCTGTCAAAAATGTATTTCTTTTAAGTCAAGTAGCCATGAAAAATAAAATTGATCGTCTTTGTTTTTACGGCTTCCCAGGGCGAAGTCAAAGTGTGCAAAACCTTATTTATGGTCATAACTTATTTTTTTCAAATGGAACGAGGGTGGCTGGTTAGCATATCCTGAAATAGCATTTTATTTCAATAATTTGGTACCACATAGGCGGTATTTTGAGTCCTACCTTTTCTACAGAACACGTAATAAATACTTGATGTTGTCATAAATTGATATTTATCATTTAGTATAATGGTAGGGGAGTCTCCAAGAGGGAATTTTAGGATTTAATACAGCACGGCAGATTAATATACCGGAGAATACCTTGTACCCGGTTAAGTACCTCCACCAAATATGAGCCGTCAGCGCGTCAGATTAGCATAGGGTGAGTTTCCACAAGCCGAAATAATAACAGTATTTTTTTGACCTATTTAAAAATCTATAGCCACTTCACCCACCAATGAGAAAGTATACATAATATAACATTTTTTCTTATTATCTAAGATAGATCTCTATGACGCTTGAGTAAATCCCCATTTAGCATCGTGGGCTCCCCTACTATAACGGTTGGTTAAGAATTATTTTATTACATACATTTTGGATGAAAACTTTTTCCGAAATACGTCTTATGTGGTACAAAATTATTCGGAATAAAATGCTTTTTCAGAATATTATGCCTTATTTTCAAAAGTGCTTGTTTTTAGCCGAGACACAAACAATTTCTTTATTTCCGTAAATATTATTCGCCAAATTGGATCTAGATACATTTTATTCAGTTAATTAATCGTGTGGCAACATTCTTTCTTAATTTGAGCCTCTAATGGGACTTAAAGTAAAGGCTCAAGTGTGGCGTAATAAGGGAATACAAACAATTTAGCATCATTTCTGGTATACAGGCACTAAAGAAACTGTAATTTGATAAGTAATTTGCTAGTTTTTACTGCCTTAGTTTGAGGATCAGATGGGGACCAATATAAAATCAATAGTGGTAGAAAAAAATTGGCACGATCTGATTTAATTTAAAATGGTGTTCGACAGAAGACGAATCAAATGAAAAGTTAAATTTACGAGATAAAGTTAATCAAAGATATATCATTCTTGGTTTAAATTTTGTTATGAAAGTACTGGTACATCCTAGTGTAAGGATTAACTTGATTGAACTAAATCAATACCAAGTCAAAAGTGAACTTTTTGCACGCGAGTAGCAAAAATTATTGCCAATTGGATTAAAAAGATGGACATAAATTAAATTAAAAAAAATAAAGAAAAATTTTTTGCCAAGTCTGCCATGGATCGCTAGGATGCATAAGATTTGATTTTGCAATTAAGTCTTTTCTGGAAAACAATATTTTAAGAGTGGCTGGGATGTTACATAAGACTTTTTCTTTAACATATCTCCAATTAAAAATATTGAACAGAGTGAGATTATCTACCTGTCCAAGTCTGCATACTGGACCACAGGTTGCAATAACTTGATTATTAAAATATTCTATTAAGTAATTAA
The DNA here is from genome assembly GCA_014170235.1 of Listronotus bonariensis. Classification (NCBI taxonomy): domain Eukaryota; kingdom Metazoa; phylum Arthropoda; class Insecta; order Coleoptera; family Curculionidae; genus Listronotus; species Listronotus bonariensis. The sequence continues at coordinate 213,200 of JACEGR010000647.1, forward strand.
AACCTTTTGTGTTCCAAAGAACACTTGATTCAAATTGCCGCAAAACATTATCATGGCCATCCACGGCATACTTGACAAAACTAAATAAATGTTTCCAATATTTTGCTTAGTAATACTTAATTTCCATTTTTTTTAAATATGCTCATATTTAGTTGTCTTGGTGTTAGAAAGTTCAATACAGCATGACATACAATAAAAACATTGGTGAGTTATGTGTATATTTATGTATTGTTGGATCACAAGGACAAAAAATATATAAATATTGAATAGTTATCTGAGATCCAAAAACTTTGCTTTAGCAAATTATTTGTTAGTAAGTATGATATGGTAAAATATTAATAATAGAGTCAAAAGCCAAAAAAGAATCAATCTGAAATTATTCTTGAAAGTAAAATTTAAATCCGAAATATTTGTAGCATTTAATGCAAAGCCACTTTTGCCACCAAAATAGGTGATATTATGTTTGGTATTAATAAGAACAGTGCTGTTATTTGGAAGAATAAGCCATTATTTGGAAAAACAATACCGTTTTTTGAACAGGCTGTTATTAAGGTAGTTGCCGTGGTATAGAAATACCGTCATAAAATTTTATACTTTGTGTATCTATTAAAGACATTATAATTTAATTACACTTAAAATTTGAAATCGATTGACCACTTAGAATCTGAGATAAATTCAATTAAAAATAATTGGATATGCAACATGGATGGTATACGCTCTTTGTAGTTCTGTATCCGTTTTTTAGTTATAATATAACTGTAAGATTTTTTAAAAACTTACAGGCTTTTAATGGATTTGTTTGTGGTTAAAAGGAATTGAACACAATTTTGACCATCCAAGTATTAATAAATAGAATATCGTCTCTATATAAATGATAATGATAAAAGGTATGATAAATAATATCCACCACGCCCTAAATATAGCGTTGCGCAAGATCCATAATTTTTTTAGAATATGACAGATGACAGCTGATATGTAAGTGACAGGTTGGGCAGATTCTTTAATTGAATGCCTTATCTTTTCGTACTGAAGGTCGTTTTTTAGTTTTATGTTTCCAAAATGTAAAAATCAGGAAGAAATACAAACAAATCAATCAAAATTAAAATCATTTTAAACCATTGTTGCTATATAAACTGCAAAAGTTACTTTTGGCCAAAAAATCTGAGTGAAAATGAAGGGCAAATGTTAAGTTCTAATAAGTATAAAACCTTTTACTTACTTTAAAATATGGACTGGCAGCGGCTAAAACGACCCGATGCGCATGGTACAACTCAGATCCTACTTCTAGAGTCACATCAGTAAGCATCCGATGGCTGCGCATCATGTCCATAGCCTGAAATTAACACAAATAAAAAGATAAGCCATTAATTTTAATAAAATATTAAGTATTATAAAAAATATGTACCACAGAGGCATGGGCGCCAGCTGGAGAGGTAGGGGTATTAAGTAATTGTTGTACACTCACAAAAACATTAAGCAAATGGTTACTATTTATAAACTATTTTTAAAAAAGGTGAATAAGAGTTGTTGTTGGTGCAGACTGTCCCAGTAAAAAACCATTTTTATTAGCTGACAACTGTCAAAATTTTGTGTTTTAAAGTGCTTTTTTTTCGATGGTCATTTTTGATATATTTAAGACGATTTCGGCCCGTTTTGGTACCCCAGTTTGGTTGGTTAAATGCCTACCAACCAATTTCGGGAGTCAAAATAGTGACATCACGCCAACTTTGGTACCCTGTTTGGTTTGTCAAATGCTATACCGTGGCTTGTGGGTCGGTAGATCGGTTTGGTATGCTCTCATCCTTTTCTAAAGCTGTTGGTCTTACTCTAAATTTTATTTCTTTAATAATAAAACATAATATTAATAGTTGCAAATATTTTAATTAAAATATTGCTGTTAAATAAACAATTTTATAAAAACCAATAAACCGTTAGGTAGGTTCTTCTTCTATTTACCTACCAAAAATGTACCAAACAAATTCGGATGCTACCATACACTGACGTAACGGTTGTGACGTAAAACATACCAATTGTTACCTACCAAAGTCGGAGTACCAAAACGGGCCGAAATCGCCTTTAGTTTTTTTTCAAGCTTGTATTGTAGGTAGCTATTTTACCTAGTAGCGTAATTTCTTTGAGTTTTGTAATCCGTAGTGAGTAGTTAGAAAGGTAAAACTTAAAAAATAAAATAAAAATTCTTTGAATTAATGCTTTTTAAACCCATAGGAATAATTATCAATCACAAACATCAATAGAATAATATTACAAAATCACAATTTTCCATTTTTAGATTCTCTAATTCAGTCAGTCACTAAAGATAAGATTTACTAACGCAGCAAATGATACATTTTTCCTTTTTGAGTTCTGCATCCAAGACAGATGACAGAGAATAACACCGAACCGAAATATGAGAAAACCTTTTTGCCAAATATGAATTGGAAAATTTAAAAAAAAAACTAAATGTAAAACATGGTTTAACTATTGGCAACAATGATCAATTGATAGAAATAAAAAAAAGGAAAATAAAAGATGTGCTAAATGAATGCAGGGCCGCCGGGTCATGCGGGGCCCCGGTATATGTAAAAGTTACGGGCCCTCTTAATTAACGAAAAAGAAAAAGTTAATGAGCAAAAGAAAAAAAAGGTCCTCACTTCCTTCAAGGTCATATTGTTTACATTACATTACTTTTTTTAATAACCTTAGCCAATGTTACATTATTTAAAGAAAAATATTAAATTTTAAGATGAAAAGTAGAAAAATGGTGTTCTATTTAAAATAACAAAGTTGTCCTATAACGGAAAGTCGTCCATTTTGTTTTTGTGTTAACTTAATGTCACGACCAAATAGTGAAAATATGATACAAAAACTTCCAAATCCAAGGCTTTCTGCGAAATCCGCATCTTGATAACTTTATTGGTTCTAAAGTTATCGCGGTCAAAATGGGTCAAAATGGGTCAAAATATAGTCGGACACCTTGTATTTAATCTCATAATTTATATTTACACACAAATTAACTAGGCTGTATTAAATGTGACAAAAATTGAATAAAAGATTCGTCCTCTAGTGATTTTATACCAAGTTTTGTCATATATTAGATATTATATTATCTAAGGTTTATAGCAAATGCAAGTCACTATTTTTAATTTGAATAGGTATTTACTTAATGCGTAAACAAGATTTTATAAAAAATTTAAGCTTATCGCTCATATTAGCCGGATAATCAGATTGTTTTAGAGAGAAGAAATTTTTTGAAAAACATATATATATTTTAACGATAAAATTTGATCAAATTTACGACAAAATACAGATAGGAGATTTGATTTTGAAACTTACAATATTTCTGTGAGGAGAAGGGGGTGCGAAATAAAAAAAAAATGAAATTAGATATGTGAATTAAAAATGACCCATTGTTTATGTGAAGGCACATAATTTAAAGGTCACACCCATTCTAGTCTAGACAATAACAGACCCTTATAAACATTTTAGTATAATACACAATTTTAAGAAACAAATATGTTAAACCCAATGTTATTTTTTTTAATTTGCATGCAACAGCTATTACAAATTCAATTCATTTAATTAACTTCAGTTGGTATCGACCTAAATTTAAATAGCACAATTAATTCTAAGTTCAATGTCTCAGTCACATAATCATACTGAAATCACTTATTATAACCAACAGTGTTGCGTGTATGAAGTACAAAATTTTACGATATTCTAGAGGTATATTGTTGAACTTACTAAAACATTTTTAAAATAATAATATTATTAATTTTTTTATCGATCACTTCCTATTTAACAATAAAAACATATACAGGGTGTCTCTAAAAGGTGTGGAAAGAAAGCTACCACAAATTCCTGGGGCTAAAAAATGACAATCTAACCCAACTTACCTTAGTCAAAAAGTCAATGATTTCGGAGATACAGGGTGTTAAAAATTTATTCAGGTTTTAGTTCTAAATAATTTTAATAACAAACGAAATACTGTCACAATGTTCGTCCAAAAGAGGTTTTGGGGGTGAGAAATAAGAATCTGGTTAGTTCTATTCATTTTATTGTTAACTCTAGAGGGCGCCATCTGCGGTTTCTTGCACAAATAAAAAAAAATTGAGCCACTTTGTATATACCTTTAGATACAAATTTTTACTATTCAATATATTTTACATAAAAAACTATGCTAAGTAAAATTTATTTAGGCAGCCTTTTTACGATATCTGGATTTAAAAAATCTTTTTCTGTATGCCCAGGACTAAGCTAAAGATGGTGTTTTAAAATTGGGTGCTAATCTTTTAAAATGTGAATTCTTAAGTGACTAAAAAAAAATTATAATAAACCTATGTCCTAAATTGTTTATTATTATTATTTTTTTTTTTTGAATGCAGGGTGGTAAAGTTTAAAAAAATAAGCCTTTTTATCACTTTGTATCTCAAAATTTAGGCCATTTAGGACATAGGTTTATTTGAACTTTTCTTCCTAAAATCACCTAAGTATTCACAGTCTAAAAGCTTAGCATCTATTTATAAAACGCCGTGTGTAGATAGGACCTGGCCAGACAGGAAGTGATTTTTTAAAATCCAGATATCTGAAAAACGGCTGGTTAAAGCAACTTTTACCAAGTATACCTTATTTATGTAATATGTGTTGAAGAATGTTTTTTTTCTAAAAGTTATATACAGGGTTTCAAAAAAGTTATTTCGTTTTAAATTTCCTAAGATACCGCAGCTTACAAAAAAATTGATAGCAGATTATATTTTCTTACCTTCCAGAATCCCCTCTAGCTAAATATTGTGACGATACACCAATTATGAACACAATAATATTTATAAAATACTAAAACCAGAATAATTTTTTAAAACCCTGTATCCGAAATTATCCATTTTTATACTAAGGTAAGTTGGGTTAGATTGTCATATTTTTGCCTCAGGAACATGTGGTTTTTTTTCGCCCCTTTTAGAGACACCTTGTATATTTCATTAAAAACAATAAAATTATGTCAATCTAATTTGAAAATTTGCAAGGACACGTTTTAAGTATTTGATGTAAGATTTTCCTTATATTTCATCATGGTACAACTAAATTTTTACCCTTTATATTAATAATGTCAATTCTAGTAAACACAAAAAGATTAGAATTAATTTTATAAATTATTAGGAAGATTATTTAAGAACAATGTACCCAGTTTTTTTAATATGTATTTTAAAAATTTGGTAAATTGTTTTTGTATAGGTTAATTATTTCTATTTGTACCACCTAACGACTTTAGAATCTAAATAGAGTATGCAAGCCTATATACATATAAAGTATCATAAGAGGTTTCCCCAAAGTAACTAGATCTGGGGACCACTTGTTGCCAAATTTTAAGCAGGTTTTTACACAAACTGATGTAAAATATATGTATATATATTTTTAATTAGTAACAGCTAATAGTTTATAAAATAAAAATTACCCAAGATAACGAGAAAAACTATAATTATCTTTGATATTACTTTAGAAGTCAATAAGAACAGGCATATTAGATTTTCTGACAAATTTTCAATCCGGCAACATTGTAACAAAAGATTTAGAAAAAAATAATGTAAAATTATTAATGGCCAGAATCTCTCCTTATTATAAGTTTCAGAAAGCGTCATCACCGACGTGGATAATATTTTTAAACTGTTATATCTAAACACTAAGACATGGGGCCCACACCAAATTTATACCAGATGCTATGGGCCTTCAGAGGAACACATTGGTAAAGAAAATGTTAATTTTAAAATTTGCAAATAAAAAGTAAATTTTTTGGTGCCTCCACCCCTCCTCCCCCAGAAGAAATCCAAGTAAATATTAAAAGCGAATTAACTTTTTATATTTTTTATTAATTCAAAATTTTTAATAGTTATATATATTTAAATAAAACTATAGCCTGTTGAAATTTTTTCACTTCACATTTTTTTGTGAAAAATTTTCAGATGCCTCTAATTATCAGAAAAACGCACATATTTTAGCGAAATTTGGGATTTGTCAAGGAAATTAAATGAAATTTGCGAAAAAAAAACAAAGGATTTGCTTTTAAAATTTTCATTTATCTGAGGGAGGTCAAAAAAGCAACTTTTTGTCGCAAATTTTAAAATTATTTTTTTACCAAAGTGTTTCTCTTAAGGCCAATATCTTCTGGTATAAATTTGGTGTCGGTCCCATGTATCAGTTTTTAGATATTATCATTTGAAAATAATATCTACGCCAATGAGCGTCATGTTTGTTAAGGGGTAAGCGGGTCTTGGAAGCTTAAAAAGGCGAATTTTTGAGCATTCAGTTTAAGGGTGTCTTTATAATAGTTTTATTAAAATCATTTTTACATTATTAGGGTTCTTTTTAAGAGTATTAAGAAAAAAATTAATATAGAAATATTTTAAAACGGCTGCCGTGTCATCAGTTTAAAGAGGACCCCTCGAAAAAAATATCTTCTGCGGTGGACATGATTTCCTAAAAACTGTTTATCCGATTTGCACCAAATTTTAACCAGTACTTTTAAAACTTAAAAAAATTTATTAGAAAAAAGTTATATACAAAAAAAACGTTTAACGTTCTTGCACAAAAATCGTTTTTTTTCTTTAAAATTCCGCCAAATTTACAAAAAAATTCAAATACTTCGATTACGGTCTGAATAAAGGTATAAATTTCAAATTATTTTTTGTTTTTTCTTCCGGATGATTCTACGACAAGTAATCGTGTCCACCGCAGAAGACATTTTTTTCAACTGGTCCTTTTGATTATTTTTTTTTTTTTTTTTGAATACTCTTAAACGGTACCTTAATATTGTACAAACAATTTTAAGAAAACTATTTTAATCACACGCTTAAATTGAATGCTCAAAAAATCGCCCTTTTTGGGACTCCAAGACGGGCTTTCCCCCTTAATGGGGGTTAACAAAAATTGATACTAGTGCTTAAGAAGCCCTTAATTTTATAAGCACACTATAATTAGAAAGTATGAACATTACATAACTATAACTTAAATTCAGACTTGAAACCTAAGCCAGGGTAATTAGAACGAGGTAGTTTCATAAGGTTAAATTTAGTTCTTTTTGCAGGACAGTGAGACTACTATACTGAATCAGTTATTTATATACAGGGTGTCCGGCAAGTCAACGATAATATTAAAAGGGCTGGTAAAACAACTCATAAGCATCCCAAAAAACATAATATGTCCTCAGTAAAAATCGACTGTTTTCGAGATATTGGCACTTATAATAATAATTTCATACTTTTGAAACACCCTGTATATCATATAGCGATTTTCATAAACGCTTCTGATATTTCAGACAGTTTTTATAAAGCATGACTTTTTCTCAAAATATCAATTATAAAAAAGTTACAGGTATAATTAATTTCATACGTGGCCACGCTAAAGATTTTTCGGAGGTAACTTTTAGTTAATTGTTGGGCTTTAATTAATGAAATGGCTATTTAGTACTACAAAACTGAAATTAAAATTAAAAATATAAATTTCTTTAAAAGTGAGAATCAAAAATCGGATCTAAGGGGAGGATTTTGGCGAATTTCAAGTGCCAATATCTCAAAAACCAACAATTTTTTACTAAGGTCATTTTAGTTTCTTTTTTGGATGCTTATAGGCTGTTCTAGTAGCCCCTTCAGTATTATCGTTGACTTACCGGACACCCTGTATAGTGGTGGCCAAAAAACTAAGAGTGCCGGGTTGGATATTAATATTTCTAGGAATAAATTATACTAGGAAAAAAATATATGACATATATATAACATGTCATCAGTAATAAAAAACATAAATACATGTTATTTCTTGACAATTTTGCTTGTAAACTACTTAAAATGAAAAAAGAGCCACTACTATACACAGCCATTTCACGTTAGTTTGTAATTGAACAAAAATATTATTTAACGATTACAATGTATAGACTTCAGCCTTACTCGTACAGCTCTAAGCAACATTTTGTGAAAACAAAAATATTGATGTGCTAGGTAGAAGAATACGCCGTAGAGTGTACCTGAATGAAATCGCTACAGCCATAACGTTAATTGAGGAAGGTTATTCGAGAAGAAGGGTCGCAGAAATTCTGAATGTGATTCGGGCCGCTATAAACAGACCATGGACTCCGTATTTAATTTATGGCTTTATCAGAAGAAGGCCCGATCCTCTCAGATATATCCTAATCAAACAGTACGTAATAGACTTCATCAGTCTCAGTTGCGTGCTAGAAGGCCGGTTAGAGTCCCTTGTTTAACACCACAGCATCGAAGAATTTTTGCCAAAGCACATCGTCATTGGACAATACCACAATAAAGTAATGTTTTGTTTACGGATAAATCCAGATTCTGTTTACATTACAACGATGGACGAGTTCGGGTATGGCGACGTACAGGTAAGCGGTATTTGGACTCAGCTGTGCAAGAAACTGTTTGGTTTGGCGAAGGGGTCTATTATGGTATGGGCGCACCTACTTAGTGGTAATTGCAAACGGCTTCTTTACGGCATTACGTTGTTTAAAAGAAATTTTAACAGTGATTCCTTTTGCGGATGATATGGGAGCTGACTTCATTTTACAGCACGATAATGCTAGACCACACGTGGCTTGGATAACAACAACTTTTTTAAATGACCATAATATTGAAGTTATGGAATGGCCGGCAAACAGTCCAGATCTCAATCCCATCGAACATCTGTGGGATAAATTGGGACAAAGATTATTGGAGCTGCAGCCTATACAAACCATCCACCAACTTAAAGAACTTCTTATTCAAGAATGGGAACAACTACTCCAAGAGTTAATAAGAAACTTGATTGAGAGTATGCCCAGTCGTTGTGCTGAAGTTATCCGAGCCGGAGATGGGGATACTCACTACTAGTTTTAAAATACTACCTTATTTAGGGATGAAAAAATTAAAATCGTTATTTATTGACCTATTGATATTTGAAATTTTTTATTCCTAAATGACATATTATTCGATAAGTTTAAGACATATACATTTTTAACAATAATCTTTTACAAATAAAGGAGAAAACAATAACTTTTTCAAAAAATTATTACACAAAAAATGATTTTAATTTTTTCAAATTGCTCCTTTTTCGTTTTGAGTAGTGTAGTTAAAAATAAATAATTATATTTTTATACAATACCGAAATGTAATACTAACTTTCTTAAACTTCCTTCCATAATTCTGAGGATGTGTTATTTTTTAAAGGTTACTCGCTTTTTTAGATCCTTTTAACATGGTTATCCCAAAACCGAAATGTTATTTAGTGTAAACCAGTGTTTAACCATCCTTGCCGTATGTTTAGAACCATTATCTTGTTGATACATCCACCATATAGGCATTCTCTCGGTTCGGCATATGGTAACATGACTCTATGCAAGATTTTTAGGTAGATTTCTTTTCTCATGGTATCCTTAATCCAAAATATGGAAACTACTCCATTAGTTTTATATTATTATTTATATTTTTATATTTATAAATTATTATATTAATTTATAGTTTTATATTTCTTCCTCCATGTTAGACTGTACCTATTGTGTTCCTGTTTGTGTTTCTGCTTGCTTAGAAAGGGAATTTTCTGGGCTACTCGACCATACAAATTTTAGTTTTGCAAACGTTTTCGAATGGTCCTAGGTCCTAGTACCAATACTTAGGTCTAAAATTATTTTTTAATCGAGGTAGGCGTGGAAAAAGGCTGTTTACTGACTCCGCATACATTTAGCTTATCAGTCTTTCGTGTGGTTTTTCTTGAACGTCTTTGGTTTTCAGGAAAATTTTCCTTTTTTTTTGTCATTTTTTAAACTCTGGAGATTACACAAAATGATCTTTTAAGCACATTTGCAATAAATGCATAAGATTTATTTTAACCCCTTAATTGAAAAATTAGATGCACTTGTTCGATGCTCCAATACTTTGCGCGACACAAATGATCTTAATGAAACTGTGACGATCTTTATTAAAAGTAACTTTTTTATTAAAAATATCCCAAAATTTTTTATCAAAATAAACAGGGGACATATAGCTACAATAAAGCAAGACTCTTTATTTTTTCATCCATAGAATTTTTAACCAATAACAAAAAAGACCTTTTCTCAAAGATAAGGCATTTATAATTATTTATAATTAATTTATAAACTTTATCAGGTAAACATATTATATGACCGAAAAGATGCAATTTATTTTATTTCTAAATCCCATCCTATTTTAATGCAAATTTAATTTGACTTAAAATTTATTAGACAAAGACACTCTAATTTTTTGGCCATAACTGTATATGGTATATAGGCCAGTAATACAATAACAAAGCAAGCACCATTCGTCATCCAAACAGAGATGTTTACATGCCGGCATTTGCGTGAGATCGTCTCCTTTTCACGCATTGCCCGTATACATTTCTGAGTGGCTGATTCTGTATAGTTATTCATACGTTAGTCTTTTTAAAGACATTTAGGTAGATTGTCGAACAAAATGAAGGAGAGATATATACGTACTTTCATTGCTTCTTTTATGTACCCAACCATCATAAATGACATGTCAACTTGATCACTACAACTGCTACTCTGACTTCCCGCACTCTTCCCTTCATCTCTAACCCTACCGTATCCTGTTGAGTCTTCGTCTCCCTCCATGATTCTTAATCTGAAACAAATATTATAAAAAATTAATTTAAAAAACATCACTAACAAATTATTAAAAATAAATAACTGATATAGTACCAACAAATACACATTTACAAAACTAAAGCAGAAGGTAGAAGATAAACCTGCCTAAAGGAGGCTACAATGTGCCCTATTTCAAACCAGAGTTGGGTCGTTTCGAATACTGAGTATTCTGAATAGAAGTCAGAATACATTTTGCCGGTATTCTAATAAATTTGTGTGCTTGAAATTCGGTATTCGGCAGAATACTTTTTTGAGCATTCGAATACCGGCGCGTTCGTGAATACCGAATATTCAAATGCTTTTTTCTTCGAAGTATTTAAATATTCGGTATTCGAATACTTTCTTTTTCCGGTATTGGTATTCGAATACTGATTTTCACTATTCGACCCAACTCTGTTTTTAACCACCATAAATACAGGGTGTTAACTAATTTCGGTTTAAAAAAATAAGGGCGTACTCCCGAGCTAGTTCTATGAAAAAACTTCATACAGTAAGAACCCAAAGTCCTCCCCTTTTCACCATATAAAATCGAGCGTTCGGTAAATTTTGTATAGTAGTGTACCGCATATGACTCATACAATATGAGCAATGTCTCCATTTTTTCACATATCACTAACAACTTTAAATGTCAATTTGACAGCTGGGCGCCATATTGGCATAAAAAATAAATGGAAAGGGGGTAAATGTAATGTTGTTATTTCCTACTTTCTAAAGGTTTGAAAGTGTCAGTTTACTGAATTTTACTTTCGACCCACGGGAGAAAAGTTAACTTATCTTCCGTTGCTGAAAGTAAAAGTAAACCTAGCAACAATCGCAAAAATTCAAAAGTTTGACATCTTCTCTGATATTTTAGACATCTTTGTGACACCTTTACGCGCGATAAATATCTGGCGGCATAATTTCTTAACAAATTAAAAACCAATTCTTAGATTGCCATATATTTTTGATTAAAAAAATAGGAGTAAATTCAAAACAACATGGTTGTAAATATAATAGTATACAAACCCCGGTGAAAAGTTTCATTTCTCTCTCGAGAAATGGTTCACCTTGGTGCCCCGCGCTTCGGTAAACCATCCTTTTCTCTTGACAGTAATGAAACTCTTTCCACCTCGGTGTGTAATGTACTATTACCAACTACAAACGGTGATACTATAATAATTACCTAAGCCACGCCCTAAAAATATTTTGTAAGGCAAAATCATTTTTGTGTAATTTATAAAAATGCTGAAACATTTTACGCAATCAAGGCAAAAGGAAAAAAGTGTAACGATTAGAAAACACTTACTTTTGAGAAGCCATAACGGAAGAAAAAGACACAAAAATAGGAAAAGTTATTATAGAATGTATAAGTTTTAAGCACTGTAATGCTGAGCACTAAGAACTAACACTGCTATTTTAGGTGTTTTAAATCTTTCTACAGGTCAAATAATACTACCTTGGAGTATTGTTATGATGACCCTTATGTATGGTCATTTGCAAGTGGTCAAATATTTTTCTGAAACCCTTTATTTTTCATGGAACACGCTTAAATTAACCTTTTATTAGGCCATAAAATAAATTTATTCTTTCTACCATGGTGCTTTGTTTTTCAAATATAAGATTTTCTTTAGAAATTTCTTTTCTTTTTCGCAAGAAATTTCCTGGAATTATTGCAAAAGAATGGTGTTAGACACCGTTCTATACACAAGATTATTATAGGGGTGGGGGGGAAGGGGCACCGTTCATAGTAAGGCGATGTACATGCCATATGAGATAAACCGTAGACTTTATAATACGGGGTGAGTTTTTTTAGATGTTTAGTACAGGGGTCTCGGTAAGCATTCCAACTACAGAGCTTGTTAAATGGGAAAATAATTGTAGTTTTTAGAGCTTGGTTTACCATTTTGTTTTGTCAAAAAGTTATGCCTTACTAGATATTAAAAAAATAGATATATATATATATATATATATATATATATATATATATATATATATATATATATATATATATATATATATAAAACTTGTAGAGAATTATCTTCCTAATAGAAAGGTGTAATCCAATATTTAATGTAATAGTCCCCTTTTGACCTACGACATAAACTTGCATTTTTTGAAATACCATAGTTAGCTATGATATTTTTAAATATATAAAAATCAGCTTTTTAACGACGTATACCAAAATATACTTTAAATAAAAAAATGACTTTTAATAAATCGACTTAATTTTTTTGTTTAACCGTGGCTTTTTTCGTTCAAGTGTCTAAATTACGCCAATGCCAAAATTTTTCAAATTTTTATATTGTTATTTAATACTATAAAAAAAGTATTTTAAGTGATATCCCGGCTCTTTAGACAACGAGCATATGCTGTAAAGACCTCACAGAGCCCCATTTTCAGCGTTAAAAAAATATATAAACAATAGAGATAGAATTCCGGGAGTTGGGACTTTTTATTGAACATTTTTTTTTCTTTCTTATTTTGTTAATAACAATGGATTTTTTTTCATGCGATAATAAGCCTTTAAAGGTACGCGTCCACCAGGGGCGGATCCAGAACAACATCTCAGGGGGGCGCAAATAAAAAAATCTTTTATGGTACACCCACCTACAGTTTTTTTAAACATACAAACAAGAAGCTTATATTAAACTAAGAACTAAAAAAGTTAACAAATGTTTAGAAAACAGTTGTACAATTCTGCATTTTCAAAAGTTCCAAGATCAAAGTGGCCACTATCATGTGTTCTGTAGGGTTCAACGGGGGCGCACGGGCCCTCTGCGCTCCCCCTCTGGATCCCCACTCGCGTCCACTAGAGACGGATGTACAAACGGAAAAAATTTTCAACACATAAATCCCGACTCTTTGTTTGACCTCGGGACAGTGCGGACGTGCGTAGAGGAATACAAAGTTCTTCCCGGAGTGGCGGTTAGAGGTGCCGTACGGCGTTTTTACCTTCGGGGATCAAGGAAAGATTCACGCTAAATTGACGGCATCTTTCTTCTGGATCTAAGCGCTGGGAGCGAAGATTCCTATAAGCTGATGGTATCCTGTTTGGTGGTAAACACGAGGTATTTCTCAAATGGCGGGAAATAGATGGGCGTGCCATGGGAACTGTCAGTAATGAAAATAAAGGTTATACGTAACACCAGTAGCAGATCTTGGTTTGACAGCCGATCATTCATGCATTGCATCGATTGAAGAATTATTTTTGTTTCCTTTTGGAATTTCTGGGAGCTACGAGCTCGATTATCCAGATTTTCCGCGGACGAAGCCCTGGAAAGCATAGTCCGGAAGGGGGAGAGTGGTGGATTGGACCTGAAGGAACCAAAACCAAGAAAAAAAATAGAATAAAATAGAACACATAAATCCCCTGCCGTCTGCTTCGATGCGACGCGCTTCTCCGACTTGTTTACAAGGCCAGCGTCCAGCCGTCCGCCCATCATTCTCTAATGGACGCCTACCTACAAAAACATTTTTCTAGACGTCATCCCGAATCGAATGCACTATCCCTCATATTTCAGGAGCTTTGTTTCTATTCAACACGTTTTTGAACTTGTTAGCTAGACTACAAGTTATAAGTTTATTGTATGTTTTTTGCTGCTTAAATGGGCTGCTTTTTAAAAATTGTGCCAATCTGCAGTTCCGGAATTGGTGACGTCGAAACTGCAGATCAAATTTTGTCACGTATTTTGTAACTTGAAAAATATTATATTTTGGCAGAATTGCGGATCAAATTTTATCAGATAAAATCAGGATTTCATAAACACCCTCTGCTTTAAACCCCGTTTTCAAGGGAGTGACTCCTGCACGGTCTGCGTTTATTTATGAATGAACGAAAGAAAGAACACAATTCTTAAGGGTATTTATAAAGTGTGTATTAGTCTTAGGTTTAAATAAAGAATTTAAAAAATATATATACGTAGGATGTTCGAAAAGTTTTGAGATATACGTACATTTATTTGATTTTTTCAAAATAATTTCCACCACATTGAATACACTTTTCCATTTTAACAAACCAGTCACTGAAAATAGCTTTCCACTTTTTATTTGAAATTTCAGCGCATTTTTTTATCCCAGGGCTCCAGTAGCGTGTCTTCAGTTTTAAACTTTTGTCCTTTCAGTTGGCTCTTGACAAAAGAAAACAAGCCAAAGTCACACGGCACCAAGTCGGGGCTATAAGGCGGATGTTCCAAAAGTCTCAAGCGTGCATCTATCAAAAATTGACTGGTAAGTTCAGCTCGATGAGGTGGGGCATTGTCATGATGAAGGTACCAGCTAGCGAGTTGCGAGTTTGGAGGAATCACTCCTAACTTTTCAAGTTTTGAAAGGCATACTGTAGTGTACCAGAGAGCATTTACGGTCTTCTGTTCCCGAAGCACAACACTTTCAATTATTCCTCTTGAACCAAAGAAAACAACTATCATTATTTTTTTACAGATCTTGATTTGCAAACTTCGGTCGGAGTTTCTTCACCTTCGAGAACCCATATCTTATTCTGTTGTTTAGTTGGGACGTCGTAATAATAAAGATAAGTTTTATCTCCCGTGACGATCGACACTATGTCTTTAGATTTACCCTCCTGGAATTTGGACATCATTTTTTTACACCAATTCACTCTTTGTGTCTGCTGCTCGGGAGTTAACTTGTGTGGAACCCAAAGAGTATAAATTTTTCTAAAACCCAAGTGCTCATGTATGATCGTGTGTAATGTTGCTAAACTAATGTTCAATGTCTCTTCTAACTGTCGATAGGTAATTCGTGTGTTTCTTTCTATACCCTTTTGGACGGCAGATATGTTTTCTGGGGTAACTACTTCACACGGTCGACCTGAGCGTGAAGCGTCTTTAAACAAAAACGAGCCCCGCTAAAATTTTTTGTACCATCTGTATATGTTCGCACGAGATGGACAGTCATCACCAACTATAGGCTTCATTTCTTCTAAACACTGTTCTTGAGATAACCCACGTGAAAAGTTGTCTTTCAAAATTGCACGGCACTCGATAGTCGTCCACGACGCCATTGCGCTAAAATCGCTGGACACTAACTGGCGCAAAACTGATAGTTTACTAATAACTATGTAGGACTACGACATGTCATGACATGTACAAACAAAAAACATCAATGTTACTTTCCTGCACCGTTTCCTTACAAAGTATCTCAAAACTTACTGAACACCCTACGTATTTAACTAAACAGAACCTGACTCTGTCGAGTAATATAAAGTAGACACCCTATAATATGTTATAATATATCATCCGTATGCTTAATAAAGTTTATGATGTTGGGTTTTAACCTGTCTGTAATGAGGTAACCTCTAGAAACTCAATTCGTCTAGCAAGCCCCGTCTAGCAACTCGACTATGTCAGTCTAGGAATTCAACATAATCTGTTTTATCTGCGTACCTCTAGTAACTCGAGTACACCGGTATTGTTTACGCAGTTCGGCCAGTAATTTAAAGATAGGTAATAGGGTGAAGGTCCGTACGGACGGTAAACCAAAGATAAAAAAGTCCGCAATTCTGTCACGGAGTAAAAACGGTTAAACAAATACGAAATGTTTGGTCCGCAGTTCTGACACTAACTTTCTACATATCGCTTATCGCACATGGTCTCAGTATAAATGGCGCCTTAAGGGGATTCTTACTATACGTCCCATTTACCGTCACGTTTCGTTTGGAACAACGGGCAACGGTACTATGTTCCCGCTCCGTAAATCGACGTCTAATGAGAGGCGATCTCACGGTGTATGCTACGGATATGGGAGGTAAGCCGAACTCATAACAAACATATTCCCAAAAATTAACAAAACTATTTATGGTATAAACCGCGGTAATAATTGTTTTTAAATGATGAATATATACATATTTAGGCGTTGAACAAATAATCAGAATATATCGGTACTTACTACTGTAGTTGGGGGTTCACTTTTCTTATAACGTTTTATTTATATTCATATAATTTAGGTTAAAAATTGAAATTAATTAAAACTGCGGTAATTACCGTCAAATATTTGGTAAATTTTGAATTCGATTACGGATATGTTAATGTTGTACTAATCACTCTTTCCCGGAATTGTTTTTATAACCTTATTTAGTAAAATTAACATACACTATGTAAATTTTTCTTTAAAATTAATGCATTATTCCATCTTTGTACAACATACTTATTACTTATAGTATTACTTACAGAGTTTAATCAACCATTTTGAAAAGCATATGCTGAAGGAAACCTGTAGATGATTTTAAATAAAACTAATTTCAACGGTAAGAACCAGAATATTTTGGCAATTAATATACATAACGGGCCAGGTAAATAAAGCAAAGAAAATGCTTTTACTTAAAATAATAAGAAATAAAATATACAAATTTGCATAAGAAAAATAAAAACTACCCTATAGTAATAGCATTTGGTTAACTTTATTCACCTGGCCCCACATATCGTCGGTTTAAAGGTAAAAGTAACTAAGTACATTTTGTCTAAAAAATTGTTTAAACATGTTTAAGTTATTTATAGTAGTTTTTTAAGAAATAATTTATAAGTTACATTTATGACATCCATAAATCTTTATTAAAATATTTTGCATGAAAAATGGTATTTCTTTTTTTTCATCACAATTGTTTTATAAAATCGTTGTAATTTCCTGAACCATAAAATGTCACTTAGTAAGTTTAACCTAATACTAAGTACACTTTATAAAATGTCACAAAAAGTAACTTTTTTTACAGTTCGAAGCTTTTTCACACTTTGAATTAGTGTTTTGTTTCAATGCCTATTAAAATAAACTTAAATATCAAGTTATGCAATTTAACAGTAAACGCGACATCAACTGAACCAAACGTTCCAGTTACTTTTGATTTCGTCACTATTTCTTTTAGTTCATGTGTCACTAGTTTTAAAATGTGACAGTTTGCAAAATGGTTTAATAGAAATTATTGAAAATTAATAGTAATAATAAATTTGGATAACTAAGAAATTGAAAAGGATTTTATACTGTTTTAGTATTGTTTCCACAAAAAGTAAGTACATCCAATTTTCTAAAATTAAATAATAAATGCATAGTTATGAAGAGGATAATTATTGTCTCTTAAAAAATAAGGATGCTATGATTTTTATTATTTGTTGTAATATAATGGATGTGCGGCCAAAATTAAAATTTTTAAGTTTAGATAAATAAAACGTTGAAAAAATATAGTATGTAACATATGCATAAAGTGTCTTTATACATTATGCATTATACAGAATCCATAAATGTTTTTTTAATGTCAAATGTCTGGTTTTGCATTTAAACGCTTCATTTATTTAGCTGTGTATTTACTTATCTTAATCTTAAAAAAATAAGTATTTTTTTAAAAATATTTAGCAAAGCAAGATAACTAAAAAGTAAACGCGATAGCTTGCTTTACTGATAATATAATTTTTAAACACACCTTTTTTGTGCTAAAAATAATAAATCACTCGTAGTAAATTAAATACGAGCTTAAATAGACGATAACAAATGTGATAAAAGGTAACAGTTGTGACGTCAGACCAAAACGATGACATTCGCAAAATTTTGGTCCAGGTACCGGCTAGACTGTGGGTGCCCGCTGCTAAACGCTGCTTTTCGTACATCTCTGAAACCGGAACTATACTCTATTTTTTTGCAAGAGAGAGTAATAAAAATGTCTCGGGACGGTTAGAAGGTTGTAAACCATAGGCGCACCAGTCTCTGTGCAAAGAACAGGTAGAAATACACCGAATTGCGTTAAATAAGGATTATAAATTTTATATAATATATTTTAGTATCTTTTCGTATGTGCAACTGAGTGGTTATAAATTGTTAGAGTATTGTTCAAAGTATTACAGTATTGTAAAAATAGCTTCTCCGCAGAAACGCGCATGTCTCGGCCATTTAACTGAAAAGCAGATTGTTAAAAACGTATTCGATTATACAGGGTGCGGCAGAATGGACTCCCACATTTGGGTAGCAAATAAAAAGTCTACTATAAAATATGAAGCTAAACTTTTATTATTTTCAAAAAGAGCACACTGTAAGGTTTTTTTAACTATGTTTTCAAAATTATATCGTGTAAGTGACGGCCGTTAGCAGCGACACACATGCGAAGGCGTTCCTAGAAGTTCCGCATCACTTTTATCACCATGTCTTGAGGAATAGCAGCAGTTTCATCTCGGATCGCTGTCTTGATTTAGGAAAGTCAAGAACCAGTTGCCCTTAAGTTAGCAACCCATTTAAAAATTGTTTTCCGGTCTGGAACAGAGGCATTCGGAGGCAGGAAGCGCGTACAAAATGCTCTTTAAGCTGGCTTAAAAAGACATTCAGTCCTGGTTGATGCAGCAAAATATTGAACATCCTACAGATAGTGTTAAACTAGAGTTGTTTCAGCTAGTAAAAAGTGAAGTCGCCACAAATAAAGCTAAGTACACACGTTTTGTAATTGATGAAATAGCCAAGAAACAAAATATAACTGTATATCGGCTGCCACCTTATCACTGCGAACTAAACCCCATAGAACTTATATGGGCACAGGTGAAAGGTGAAGTAGCCAGAAATAATACTACGTTAAAACTAGTAGATATAAAAAAACTATTTCAAATTGCCATATCTAATGCTTCCCCAGAAAACTGGAAAAAATGTGTCGAACATGTATTAGAAGTAGAAAATAAAATGTGGTCTTTGGATAAAATAGTAGATACAACTGTTGAACCTCTAATTATACAAGTAGACTCATATGACTCAAGTAGTGATAGTATGTCAGATATGGAAGAATGTGAATAACTAGATGTAGATTATGTAGCATATTTAATTAGGTATAGATTATATTTTAAATAATTATTTTTTGACTATGCATTTTTAACATGTATTATTTTCTTAATAAAATGGTTATTATTAACTATAATTATACCAACTGTACAATATTGATATACTATAAATTTTAAAATAATTTTTTTACACATATAAAAGAAACAAGATTTTCATTTTACCTAAACTGTTTAAAAAGGGTAAGTTCCCAAAAATAAACTCAAGCGCACCGCCACTGTCAAGGTTTTTATCACATTATTCCCACGTAAATACGGGTAAACATCTGTTATTTCTTCGTATTTGACCCAAGAGCTTGACGAATATTAGAGCAGGGTCTGCCGGCCTAAAATTATAATACCTTATCAGTACATTACAGGTAGAATTGAAGAAAAATATTTATACTCGGACTAACATAGAAAGCGAATTGCCATAAAATTAAATGATTTATTACTCTCTCTTGCAAAAAAATAGAGTATAGTACTATTGTGACTAAAAATTATTTTTTATCGATAATTAATTTTAACAAATACAGTGACCGGCATAATATCTGAACCAAATAGAACACCATATTTTTTATTTCTTTAAAAAAAATACTTTTGATAAAAATCTCTGCATAAACACTCAAAGCACTGAGCAAAGTTTGAAATAAATACTACCTTTATTCCTGAAATTAGAACAACATATTATTTAAAAAACTCGTTTAGAATTAAAAGTTATGTCATAATTTAAAAAAGAACTTTATATTTAAAATTCAAAAATGAAAGATACTTTTTCAACATACCCCGTATAGGAATTAGATCAAACTAAATTAACATTTGTAAAGTGTCCTTATAACTGTTTATTTTTAAAAATATTAAGTACTGGTTATTCCTAAAGTATTTGAATTTTTAACCCCCTCCCCTCTGGTGAGATTTGTTAAGATTTGCTTCAAAAGTTGTTTTTTTTTAATTCAATAAGGTAAACATTTTAAAGTTCCTTGAGATAAATGTTCCACAATATTTTCTTCTTGTAGAAAACGCCTTCACTCCAAAGATTTTAAATGTATTTTCTTGTCTCTTGATCACAATTTTTGAAAACTTAATTTAATTAGAATTAGGGCAATAAGAGGAAAATTTCAAAAATCTATTTTCTACAGGCATTTTATATAAAATGAAACATTATTTTAAAGAAATTTTTAAATTTTGGTCTAATTTAACCAAAAATTAGTATAAATAAATTGTTTGTTATTTTAAGTATATGTATTTAAATATTCTACGAATAACCTATGTTTGTCATTATAATTTTTTATTAAACAGCAATAAGGATAAATAATTTGCAACAGTTAATTAAGTTTGATATACCCTTCTCTAATTTTTAAAATGTAATCAGTGTTTTGTCAGTTTAGGCATATACAGAGATTTTTGTCAATTTAAAAAGTTTTTCATTTAGTTCAAAAATTATGCCGGTCACTGTATAATAGTCCCTGGGTCAGTAGTGAAATGGACTTAATGATAAAAACACTGTCAAAACTTTTTGAGGATGGTTTCCTTTTAACGAGTCTAGCCCAGGGACTAGAAGTAACAAAAGTGGTGTACAAATATAAGGTCAAATAATCGATAATGCTCCAAACTTGTACGTTGTTTTTATACTCCTTGATGTAAATAGGTTGTAAAAATACAGTAAAAATTTGTCACCGCGTGACGGTGGACGCCATCCTCTCGTCTGATCTCGTAGAATAGAGAGAAACTAATTCACTCGTCGAGAATGCCATGTTCTTGTTAAGACACTACTCTATCATGTCTGGTTTCCTTTCTGGTTAGTTCTGGTTAAAAAGTGGTGGAGCAAAGTAATCTAAGTGTCAATATATATTTTTTTGCATACCAGCAATTGATTAAAAAAATGTGCTCTTTCGAATTTCTTATGACACGGGTATTTTTTCGGACAGCTGGAAAGCTGAACGTCTTCAACCTATCCCCAAGAAAGGATCTAAATCTCTTTCTTACAACTATAGACATATTTGACTTTTCTCAGTTGTTTGTAATGTAGTGGAGACATTTATTACCTCGCAAACTCTTAACTATTTAGAAAATCACAAAATTTTTCATGACAGGCATTGGATCACGGATTTGGCCACAAGAGATCTACATCAGGTCTTCTTTTTTCGTATCACACAATTGGAACAGGTCTCTTGGGTTTTTATTTAAATCTCAGATGCTGCTCTTGATATATCTAAAAATTTTGATCAGGTCTGGCATGACGCGGTACTTAATAAACTTCCCTCTTACGGTCTTCCAGCTAAACTCTGTTCTTATCTCTGTAGCTATCTTTCTGATCGACGTATATCACTTATTGCGGATAGCCACTCTTCAGTCTTTCAAGATGTTAATGCTGGAGTGCCTTAGGGTTCAGTACTGGCACCAACTTGTGCTTCTTCTTCACATCAACGACCTTCTCTCTTCCACAACCAATTCCATTCATAGGTTTGCTTACGATAGTACCCTTTAATCCAGTTTTCAGGTCATCAAACCAATCTTTAAGCACCACTTGGAAAGCAAACGCAGGGCGTTGCAGATATCTCTTTCACAGGACCTCAATTTATAATGGGATTGGGGCACCAAAATATCGTTCAATCGAGCAGGGACACATACAACCAATGACCTTTTATCCTTTACAGGAGACGAAACTTGTTTACATTTGATTACGATCAGA
>JACEGR010000648.1:0-235284 GCA_014170235.1 Listronotus bonariensis
AGTGTAACAGAATATTGAATAATATGAACGGAATGCTTGATTTGGTTTTTTGTAATGTAGAGTGCATGGTGGAGAGGGACACTGCGCCGCTGGTTTCTGAGGATGCATATCACCCGGCTTTAATGTTTACTTTTAATAATTTGGAAGTGAAAGAACGCAACTTTTTGCCAAATATTAGAGATAAAAAATATTACTTTCGTAAGGCTGACTTTCTTTCTTTATATAATGCTATTTTGCACACAGATTGGGGATTTTTGGAGGACATACAGGATGTAGAATTAGCTCTGGAAGGTTTTTATGACAAACTTTATACTATATTTGATATGTATGTTCCTGCATATAAAAATTTTAGAAGAAAGTTTCCGCCCTGGTATTCAGCGGTTATTATAAAGAATATTAAACTAAAGGCTAAAATGCGAATGAAATATAAAATAACACAAAACGAATTTTATCTTACGGAATTTAGGCGGTTGAGGTCATTAATAAAGGAACAATCTAAAATTGCTTATAATGTATATATGATGAATATACAATCCTCAATTGTCGATGATTCTGGGAGATTTTGGTCTTATGTTAATACCAAACGTAAAACTTCCAGAATTCCGGGTGAGGTGTGTTTCGGGGATAGGCGGCTCAGTGAACCACAGGATATTGTTGATGGCTTTGGGAATTTTTTTAGTAGTGTATATACGCGAGATGGACCTGAGGATGTTAACCAAAATATGGGTAATTTTGTTAACGAAAATATTCCAATTCTACAACCCATAACTGAAGCGGATATTATTAAGTCCGCGAAGAAGTTAAAAGATAAGATGACATCAGGTCCGGATCGGGTTCCATCGTTTATTGTTAAAGACTGCATAGGTGCCTTTGTTAGACCTTTATTAAAAATATACAACCTGTGCATTAAAACATCTACTATGCCAAAATTATGGAAGCAGGCAAAAGTATGCCCCATTTTTAAAAATGGTGAACGTAATCAAATTAAAAATTATCGCCCTGTTTCCATACTTTGCAATTTTGCGAAGGTCTTTGAGTCGATTCTTTATGGACGAATCTACCTGTCAGTTCGTGCGTATATTGCTTTTGAACAACATGGTTTTGTAGACGGTAGGTCAACTGTTTCTAATATGGCATGCTTAACACAATTACTGTCTAAAATTTTGGATAAACAGGGACAGGTGGATGTAGTCTATACAGATTTTGCCAAGGCCTTCGACAGAATTTCGCACATGGTTTTACTTAATAAGCTAAGGGCGTTTGGATTTGATAACCCAACTCTGAAATTTTTTCAATCTTACTTAACTAATAGGAAACAATTTGTATTTTATAATGGGTACAAATCGAATGAATATATCGCAACGTCTGGTGTGCCGCAGGGCTCGAACCTGGGGCCATTATTATTTCTGCTTTTTATTAATGATTTATGTCAAGTCATTAAGTGTGACAAGTTGCTTTTTGCAGATGATCTTAAGGTATTTTTGCCCATTGAAACTTATACTGATTGTGCACGACTGCAACAACAATTAAATTACATTCAGAGTTGGTGCGAAGAAAACAAACTCAGTCTTAATGCAGCTAAGTGTCAAGTAGTTACTTACACTCGTAAGCAGCATCCTTTTCAGTATCCCTATTCCATATCGGGAGTAGTTTTGGAAAGAGCTGGTACGCTGAAAGATTTGGGGGTTTTGTTTGATTCGAAATTAACTTTCGTTGACCACATCAACCAAGTAATTCTTGCGGCGGGTCGGACACTTGGCTTCATTGTGCGCAATAGTAAGCATTTTAGCGATTCAAGAGTTCTAAAAACCCTCTTTTGTACATATGTGCGTTCGAAACTTGAATATGCCTCACTGATTTGGAATCCTTACTATGATTGTCACATAAATAATATAGATAGAGTCCAGAAAAGGTTTCTAAAGTTTTTAAATTTTAAAACAGATGGGATTTATCCACAGCGAGGCTCGGATTACCATGTTTTGTTGGAAAAATTTAGTTTTGACAGCTTAAAACTACGGAGGGTGTCTGCCTCCATGACCTTTTTGTTTAAATTGCTGCACGGTGAGGTTGATTGTCCTGACCTGCTAAATCAAATTAATTTTTTTGTCCCTAGATTGAACGCTAGAAACTCTGTAACCTTTATGTGTGAAAGAGCTAGGACTAATATAATGCTAAAATCGCCGGTCAATTTTATGTGTGCCAGTTTTAATAAGATTTCAAGGGACTGTGATATTTTTAATTGTACTAAAAATGAACTGAAAAGGAAAGCCAAATGTAGTTAATAGAATTTATTTTTGAATGGTATTAATACTATTGAATTCTTTGTTAAATAGTTCTATTATTATTATTATAGTTATTATAGTTTTATTATTATTATTATATATAGTATTAGTATTATTATTGTTATTTTCATAATTTACCATGTAAATTGCTCTGTAAATGGGTTCTTGTTGGGCAATAAAGCTATTATTATTATTATTATTATGATACCTTAAAATTTTTGACGACTAAAGAAAAGATTCTCACCTTTTTAAACAAAAACAAATTTTTATTTTGCGTTTAAACGTCATTTTTTTCTAATCTTTATACTGTGTTCCCTTTAAGTACCCCACAACGTAATGCCCTAAGCAATTGCTTAATTTGCTTATAGGTTAATCCGCTGCTGGAAACAATGTATTTCCGATCCCATTATTGTAAAAACAATTTTTATAGAATTAACTTGTTTGTTGTAAATTGTTAAATGAAATTTTTGTTATAAGTAAAATAATATGAATTTTAAATTAATTTAATTAAAAAAACTTATGCATTAGACAAATAATAATATGTATATCAAAACATAAGCTGCCCAAAATGTGCTATGTGTGTTAAATTTACATATCAGAAATGGCATCAGATGTTTTGCACATAACAACATATGGGACCACACGGGAAAAACGATGAAAATCCATTTTCGTACAAAATTATATTTTTACAGTTTATTTTACCTCGTGAGTTGATGCATATCTTAGTCGGAAAAACACAAAAATAATATTAGGGATCATGTCTAAAAGCCTTTAAAAAATTGCAAACCATGCAAAACAATTCAATATCAGATGTTAAAAAGCACTCCCTGAACATTTCTTATTTTTGGTCATTCATCGTTTTTTCCGTGTGGTCTTTATATGCAGATCATAAACCAGAGGAAAAAATTTAGGATGGTTTTTACATTACTTATAGTGTTTAAAAAACCCATGTGCTAAAAAAATTGTTAAATGCACATACCAGTTTTGACAATCCCACAGACGATTTTATTTACTAAACTAGAAGGCCTTCTGGGCCAGTAATATAAAATTGACTTTCTAATCAACAACACCTGTGGGTTCCTTTTTGACGAGTCTACCACGAATACTGCGTACCGAACCATAGCGTGGAAAGAGACGCTTTTAACACAGCCTTCGTCAATCGTCACCGGTATCAGGCGTGTCAGACTGGAGCAAACGCGCTCACTTTTTTGTCGGACAAGTTTTACATGCAATTTTTAATTCATTGTGCCAAAAATCGGCAGTGCTGCTGTCACGAAACAAGAAAACCCATGGACATGTTTTGGGTATCGGTTCGGCGGGTTTCGTACCTATAACTCTTACAATTTTTGGCACAATGTTTAAAAATTACATGTAAAATATTAGTAGTAAACTTGTTCGACATAAAAAGGACGCGTTTTCCCAGTTCGACACCCGTAATATTTGACAAGCTGGGTTAAAGCGCCGCTTTCATATATGTCGGGATAAATATTCGTGGTATCTTGGGGTAAGAATAAACTCTCTAAGCTACTCTCTACTCTTAAATATTTTGTGAGTCGTACTCCACTTTCCTTGTGATTGCATCTCAGTTATCTTCACATTTCCCGGCTTACCGCTAGAAAAAACAATTCCGAATTTCCCTAATAAAACCCAATAGTCCCATATGCTGCAGAACCTTATTACCTGTCACTGTTCACGCCAGTCTTTAAACTACGTGTTTTCTTTAATAGGACATAAAATATCTTTTTAAAAATATTTCAAAACCAAGAAAGGTAAATATTTAAAAGTTTTTATTTCCACAACGTTTAATCTTTTTAAAAATGTTTAGCGAGAGAACTACGGTGTTTTCTTTAAATTAACCTCATTTTTATAAAAATGCAAATAAACAGAATGCCTAAAATATGCTTTAAAATTTGAATTTCATCGAAAAAATCGTTTTAATTTAAAAATATTAAAAAACAAATAGGAACCAACCCACTTAAAAATTTCTTCTTTATTTAATAGCAAAGTTTGAAATGTTGCCAACAGGTGGCAACCTAGGTGTTGTTTTTATATTTTTATAATATAAAGGAAAATTTTTTTCCTGGCGATCCAAAAAAAGAATGTTAATTTTTATTAATTGCACATTATGTATTATGTATACATTACACATAATGTAATTTTTATTATGGAATCCTTGAACTAATGGTGCAACTAACCCTATATTTTTATTGTTCATAAAAATTGAACACCCATGGTGCAACTAACCAAATTGTGTAAAAACTAAAAAATTTCTTCTTCATTTAATAGCAAAGTTTGAAATGTTGCCAACAGATGGCATCCTAGGTGTTGTTTTTATAATATAATGGAATTTTTTTTCCTGGCGATTCAAAAAAGATAACGGGATACTGTTTTTAAATTATTGCATCTTCATCGGTCCTTGACACGTGTGCAAAGTTTCAAAGAAATCGAATAGCTGGAAGTTGGTTAAAATTAGGCTCAAAGATTCCGTTACATAGATAGATAGATAGATAGTTACAACCCAAGTTAATAAAAGCGTGTTAAAAAATGATTGTCTCGTCAAAAAAACTCACGAAAAATTAGCTTGTTAGTAATGACTTGGAAGAAAAGGATGTAGGGATACTTAAAAAAAATAAGCTATAGAAGGATGTATGAAAATAACACTTTGTGTTGCATTATTAATATGCAATATGAAAGATATAAAACTGCTTTGAATTTAACCAGTACAACATATTTTAAAAAAGAAATAATCTAAAAGTTGTCAGTAAAAATACTGTTTCTAAGACGATTGGATAAGTCATTATAATCCCTGGGCCAGTAATGAAATAGATTTTATAATAAGAACACTTTTAAAACCTTTTTAAAGAGGTTCCTTTGGACGAGTCTACCACAAATATTTTTTCATACCGCCATATATGGAAGCTGCGCTTTAATCCAGCCTGTGGCAAATATTTTGGGTGTCGGAATGCGCAAACGCTTTACCTTTTTTTTCGGACAAGTTTACCACAATGCAACATAAAATTTTTAAAAATTAAGCCAAAAATCGTAAGGGTACCAGTCACGTAATCTGCCTAGTCCGATACCCGAAACATGTGTTTGAGCCTTATGGTTTCATGACTGTAACCCTTAACATTTTTGGCAAGATGTTTAAAACTTGCATGTAAAACATTGTGGTAAACTTATGTAATGAAAATATTTACATTTAGCTAAATTTAAAGGTATATAGTCAGTAAAGCAACAGCAAAACAAACACGATAAGTCATCCTAGTCATTTTTTTCATTACCATCAATCCACGAAGATTGAAAGCCCAAATAATAACATAATGTGGGTATCTTAATAGAGGTAAGAGTAAGTTTGTTAATACAGGACCTAAAAACTTAAAGATTTGGATGAAAAGAAAATGTCTATGCTTGTAGCAGGTTCAAATTTCTAGAAACTCTAGGGATACAAAAAACGAACAAAGAAGGAAATTCGGGCCCCGTTGAGTTGACCGTTTAGGGATGCATAAATGCGGCACCACGAGTTTCTCTGTTGAAAGTTGGAAGTGGAGGGCTTACACTGGACAAATCTTTGCAGCAAAAGCCGTAAAGACACCTTTTACACTTTAAGCCCTAGTGGTACACATTTTGAACCATCTATCTGCATACTGTTCAGCGGCGGTGGTACAAAATATAAATGCAAGATTCAAAATGTAATTTTTGGAAAACTACTGTATATTTTGTGAAAAATTTGGTCACATCGCGGGCAGGGTAAGTTATCCTAAAAAGCTTTTAAAATATTCGAAGCAAAAGTCGGTTAATAAAAACAGCATGGCGGTTAAGTTCTTTACAATTGTTTTGAGTGTTTTAATGCTTAAAATATTAGCAAACAAAGGGCCATATGAATAAAAAAGCAAATTCTTTTGCTTATAAGTATCAGATATAGTGGGATTAACTGCAAACCTATTAATAAAGTCAAGCATTTGCTTACAAGTGCAAGTATTTACTTATAGAAAAATGATGCTGCTATTCAGTACCATTATTTTAATGACGCTTGTGGCGTTTTTACTATTGAAGGATCTTTATGACTTTGTCTTGCCAGATTTTATAGGGATATTCCAAATCACCCTTTTTTGATATTATACAGATAATTTTAAATAAATCATTTATATGCCCAGTGATTTATTCCTTAGTTAAAAATATTTTGCAGCTTGGCGGTATAAAAAGTATACCTTTCCATAAAAGGTATTATATTATAAAAAAAAGAAAAAAATTAACATAAAACATTTTTTCATAACTACTTTAAGTATAAGCTATCAATGTAAGTATATTTTTAAAAAACAAAAAAATGCTCCACAAGAATTTTTTTGCTTTTTAGTGCTCCTTAAAGAGACTGATCTTTCAGTAAGTAAAGGATCATTAATAACACAAACAGCTCTTCTTTGCATGGATTCAAGAATTCCTAGGGTTGTTGTGTACGCCACTCCCCAGATATAAGAACAATATTTCAGAGACGGTCAAATTTGCAAAACATACAAATATAAATGTTTATATGCAGGCAGTATTTGTCTAATCTTTACCTGATATTGTTCTACACGCGTTAGACCATCTTCTTTCCACGCATTTTCTGTTTACGTTTTTAATTGACTGAACGTGTATATATACAGCTTAAAGTTTTATAAGTTATAAGTAAAATATAAAAGTTTATATTTTTTTAGTGGTAAAATATAAATTTTATGATGTAAACACACTCTATTTACAGTGCGTAGTGCGATACGACAGGAAAAATAATTTTGAGTTCTATTTTTAATAAATCGATGGGTTTTTGACAAAACATCGTAAGCGACAATTGTCAATTTTACAGAAAACGATTTTTTCTTTCCATTGAGTTCTCTTTAGAACAAAGTTAATGATTTTTGAGTATATACATTTGGTGTATTCCTTTTATGCTTTAGAACCGCCCAGAACGACACCGTTAATGTTTTTTTTATAATGGAATTGTTCTGCAGAACCGTTCTATTCCCTCTTCCCTTGCCTCTCATGCACCATCATCGACGGAGGTGCACGAAGTGTTCTAACACTAATGACATATGCCAAAGGGCAAATACTAAATATACTTTTTATATTTGAAAAATATATGTAATAATTTATTTTGGACAATTAATTAACCCAAAAAATTATTGTAATTGTGTAACCACGAATGACTAAAACATAAACCAAACAAAGAACAACAAATCTGTAAATATTATACATGTCATGCCAATGGAAGAACCCCACTGTTTTTGGTGTTCCTTTTATTACTGTTTGATCAGTCCCAAAGAACGCTTTTACAAGTTAAAAGAAAAACACCAATTAGTGCAGGGCTTTATTTCAGGTTTTGGTTTTTGTTGCAAAATAATGGGATGGGAAGAAAATATCGTTTCACGTAAAATTGACGAATGTCGCTTACGATGTTTGTCAAAAACTCATCGGAATATTACATATAGTGTATGTTTGATATAAAAAAATATTTTGGCATTAATATTATTTGTATATTTAATAAAACAGATAGATTTTAGTAAAACTTACTAATGCGAAATAGCTATTTACACGAGACTATGATGTGAAGACGCGTGGGTTAAAACAAATTCATTTAATATAAGGTGGTTTGTTTTTATTCAAAAACAAAAAGGTGATAACATGTCGATTTTTATTTTTGACTGTGTTTTTTATGGTAAATTCATGTATGTATACAAGGCAACGAAGACTAAATGACAATCATCAATTTTATTTTTAAATATACATACCCATTTCTTATTTTACTTTTAAATTTTGCGTTAAATTATGTCAACAAATAAAACAACAAACAAATAATTTAAAATTTAAGAATTATATCTTTAAAAAAGCTTGGACACCTATTTTTATTTTTGGCTGCGGTTTTTCTATATTTTATTTATGTATATAATCTAAATATAATAGACGATCATTAACTTAATTTAAAAAAAATCTATTTTTTATTAACTTTTTGCATGAACTGCTAACTCTGTTTTATGTACCATATTCCATGCCTAAAGTCAATAGCTATCAAAAAAATAATTAAGAATTTAAAGCTTTGCTTTTTGGGATAACGCTTGGAAACATGGATCTTTATACAGGCAGATCAAACTTTAGTAGGTACTGTTGCTAACTTATTTATTATTATAGAGATACAAAGGCGGTTAAATTAGTAAAGTTGCAACATTGCGTGCAAAAACTGTCCTTTTTAAATAGAACACCCTGTATATTAACCACCATTCGAAAGATCTATTAAAGAGTTTCAAAAAAGTTTATATATACAATTTTAAATAGATTTCGAAATATCCTCATAAATTTTATAGTAAACTGGGATTAAAAAAAAACACGTAGTATATTGCATCACCATTAAATAGATATTTTAAAGATGTTATAGAAAATGCCACATTTTATATGTCTGTCTCTAATATGGCAATTTAAATCTAAAAATTATATTAAATTTTCATTATATCTACAGCTCTAAGCTACAGGCACTAAGTTTAATGTCGAAGATAAAATAGACACTACTAGCTTTTGTCCGTAGTTTCGCATGCGTTAAATTTTTATCTAACCATATTTTAATTAACAAAAACTATCCACAACCAACCAAAACTAACCAAAACAATTTCCTTTTTCCTATACCAGTCAGCGTTAGCAATGTAAGCGCAAAAAACAAATGTGTTTATTTAAGACTTCACCTTAGAAATCTTAAAATTATCAGTGGTTTTCTAATACATTAACGCAGTGTTATTATCTATATAAATCTTTCACTTAAATCACTTATATCTATTTAAAAAAAAATGCTTCAAAATTCGTTGAGTAATTTTAAAGATCTAAGCATACATTCATACATACATACAAAGAGACGCGAAAAGCGACATTGCTTTATACTATGTAGTGATATCCACTATTTGAGAATGTTCCATTTTAAAAAAGTATATTTTTTGTAATAAATGAAAAACTTAATGTTAAATTGTTTCTTGGTTAGCAGCACGTTAATCAGCAGAAAACATACTACAGCTTTACTAATTTATTCGACTTTGAATTATCAATAATAAGAAAGTTAGCAATAGTGCCGACTTAAACATGATCACCCTGTATATGGCTTCAGGCTTTTTATGGTAAAGTTATATATGGAGGATAGCCTAAAAATATGCGACAAGAATAAACCTTTTACGCCCAACATTTAAATGTATTACCAAATTTTTCAATAATGGTTGACCTTAGTTATAGAATATGGTACATAAAATATGTACCTAGTTGAACTTCGGTGTAAAATGCAAAAACCCAATTAAAACAAAATAGTAATTTTTGTTTAAAGTTTGTGGTTATAGCTCTTTTTAGACCACTCTGTAGATATATATTTAAGATAAGAAAAACTGTACATCAAAGTTTTTAGGCGTTTTTCTCATAAATAAAGTTTTAAATTTTAGATTAATTTTTTCAACTTGAGTGTCTTCACAAGCAAATGTTATTGTAAATTTTTTGATAACCCTTATATTTAGGTATAAAACATAATACAAAAAACCTAATTAATAATAATTGCAATATGTAACAAAAAATAGATGTTCCTCTAAATAAAAAGTTTATGGTTGTCGCCTTATAGACCTAAATTTAAGAAAAAATGTTTCTACACACGTGTCCTCACTGTATCATATTACATATTAGTAATTTGGAAAAGCAAAAGCAATGTACAATAAATAAAAACAGCGTATTTGCAAAAAGTATGCAAACTAAAGGTTTTTTAGAAACTTTAAAGACAACATGGATAAAAAGAAAAATTTATTTTCTTTAACAATTTCTTAAAAAAATATTTTGTATCTTTAAATAGGGCCCACTATAAACCGGTAATATTCATTATGTTTTTATTTGTAGGTCAAATTTTTGTAGTTTAAAGAGAGAAAAAATTTAATTTAAAATAAATTTTTGTTTCTTTTAGTGCCTGGGCCAATAATTAAAAGAACTTCATGATAAGAACCCTTTTAAAACCTATTTAGGGGGCTTCCTTTTGGCGAGTCTACCACGAATATTGATACCGCAATTTATGAAAGCGGCGCTTTAATTCAGCCTGTCAATTTGAGATGTTTCGGGTGTCGGACTGGGCGAAAGCGTCACTTTTTGTCTACTACAATATTTTATATGCAATCTTTAAACACGGTGTCAAAAATAGTAAGGGTTACAATCATAAAACCATAAGGCACAAACACATGTTTCAGGTATTGAATTAGGCGGGTTTCGTGACTGTAACCCTTACGATTTTTGGCACAATGTTTAAAAACTGCATGCCAAACATTGTGGTAAGCTTGTCCGACAAAAAAGTGATGCGTTGCCCAGTCTGACACCCGAAACATTTGACACTGACATGCTGGGTTTCAAGCGCCGCTTCCATGTATGGCGATATGAATATTGGTGGTGGACTCGTCAAAAGAGAACCCCTAAAAAGTTTTAAAAGTGTTTTTATCATGAGGTTCAGTTCATTACTGACCCAGGCATCATTTAGCGAGCAATAACAAGCACAATTTCTGTGTTGCGTACTTTTTGTTAGGTATATTGTATTAAAAGTATGAGAATAATTAATTATACGATATTTACATCCCTACATTGCGTTTCATAATTAGATGGCATTTTAAAAAATGGTTTTAATAAAAAAATAAAATGCCAGAAATACGCAGACACTAACTGCTATTTGACGTAAACAGTTAAAAGATTTTATTTGATTTTTTAATGCATATTGTACATACTATGATAACTAAGCATAAAGAATTTTAAAATAAATAGTAGAACTTTAAATAATCAATGAAATAAAAATATGGAAATGAAGAACGTGCGCCCACGCACAATTGTTGAAATATTAGATATGGTTTGTAACTTAAGATTTATTAATTAAGAAAAAAGCGGTTGATGAGTTTGCTTTTTTATAATAAAACTAAAATCTTTAAAATCTAGATCTTTTTACTACTTTTTTTTTGCATTTATTTATATACAATATTTACAGTTCTGAAAATAAATTATTAATTAAAATAAATGCTTCTCACTGCCAACACATACCTATATAAAAAAATCATGCACAGCATCTAAAATACGTTTATTAAAAACAGATCACAATATATTTAATTACTTAGTTAATGCTTAACGATTTATATTTTAGGAAAAAAATACCAGCAACTTTTAAATTTGCACTTGAATAAAAACTGTTATATTTACACTGTATGCCAAAGGGTATGTACGATATGGAAACTTTAAATCTATTTAAGTCAGTTTATTTAAAAAAGGATTATCTTCTTTCTTTACATCTTTTTCTAAACATGTTAATATACAGGGTGACTCTTAAAGGTCTGTACCAAATGCTACCACAATTTTTTTGCCAAAAAACAACTATATTGTAATAAACTTTTTAAATAATTTAATAATTAGAATATTTTTCACTAAAATTGGTATTAGAAGACTTCAAAAAAAAACAGCAAACAGCAATGCTTTGCATATATTTAAATTGTAATAACTTTTTTCCTCTTTGCTTGAATAGAGCTCTAGTACAGAGTTTCCATTCAATCATATTTTTTGAACAAAAGAGTACACTTAGTGAATATCGCTTCCAGAAGCGGTTTTTAAGATAATATTTCAGCTTAAACGTTTTATTTCATGTCAAATTTGTTTTTTTCATTAACTTAAAAATTAAACTTTAAATCAGGCAGTCTTTTTGGCAAATAAGCTGTCCCAACTTTATTATTATTAGTACACGAAATAATTTTATTTCAGTACAAGATAATAAAAAAAAATAAACTAAAAAATATTAGTTAGAATACACGTCTTTTATTGACGTCTTACAATTAGGTAATATACAAAATTGTAAAATGTTTTAAAAACATAAAGTTTATTATCAAGTTGTTTTTTTAATGTAGCACCCTGTACATTTGACCAATTAAAAGTTTTTATTAAATTCTTAAGTTAAGTTTGTATAAATATGTATAATAGATCATGCCTTAATTATTACTGGTTTTGGAGATAATAATAGCAGGTTGATATAGTCATTAACGATAAGAGGTAAAGGAGAAAAATAGTATTTTTGTTCTTTTTATTTTTAAATAATTCTGTCACTGTCAAAGAAAAAACCTGTGGCAGCCAGGTTTTTCAGGTAAAACAATGTGCGGTTTTTAAAAAATTCCATCAGAACCGCAGGAAATAAACCCAGCAACCCCTATATCACCGAATTCCTCGTGAAAATATCCATCCACTGATATAAAAATTTACGGGGTATTCCATTTAAAAACTACGCCACGCATGCTGTAACTCTTTTGCTTTTGTTTTAAATGTTTTTTGATTGGATTATTGAATTCTAAAAAAAAATACAAGAAATGGTTATTTTTAAGTACAGAGATGTGTAAAAATAAGGCCCTGTTTACTTTAAAATGAATAACCCTGTTCTTATGGATCTAAACTAATACAAATCTACCAATTAATAGTTCTAAAATATTATTTAAAGATTAGGAACAAAAAACATATTTTTTATCATTAGTTTTTGCTTTTAATAAGTACCATAACATCCTGATTGCAAACACCAGCAATATCTGACGTATAGTGTGTTACACATTTTGGACGTTAAACACAGTCAAAATTTAGAAGTTCAGATTCTATTTAGAAAAACCTGTTTGACAAAAAAAATGTTGTTTAGAGAAATGTTGTATATTTACTAATACTGATAATGTTTGCAGGCCTTTATGATTACCACATGCTTCGTTAGTAAGATTATCATTATTACCAGTTTTATTACTTTTTGGTTATTTTAATTTACAGTTTTAGGCCGGTCGTATACATAGCAGTCGCAACCGGTGGGTTTCCTTTACTTTACTTTTTTCTTCAATGTTGAGAAGTTTTGCCGCTGCCACCGGTAGAGACTACAAGTTGTGACTGCGGCCGGCATTAATACTTACAATACAGGTTGTTTTTTTACTACGATACGAACCTAAAGGTGGTGATTACTTTTATTTTAAGGAAAAAAGTTTCCATAACCCCATTTTCGGACTTATTCATTTTTAAGATATAGGGGGGTAAAGTTAAAAAAAAAGACAGTATTCTTTAAATGTTTTAAAAATCCTTCTAAATAATTTAAATAAAATACCCTTACACACAATAAAATACACTTATTTAATAAGCTAGGGCGCTTGTAAAGCTTTACATATATTAAAAAAATGAGTCCAGTGGCGTCTCAGTAGGCAACACAACCAATCATATTGAGGAAAAAAGTGAGATACTGAATGTTTATAAAGTTTTTGTATTTTTTTGATTAGGCAATTGAAAATGCAACTTTTTAGTTTCTTGAATATTTTTCGTATCAAGCTTCATTTCCGAGTAAAAAATAATTAAGTCACTTTAATTCCTTCTAAAAGTATCTATACTCAGCTTGATATAAAGAACAGAAATAAAAAATAAACAATGATTTCCTGTTAAATAAATAGGTAGTCGTGTATTTTATCAGAAATTGTTTTGTTCCTTATTTATTAGGGTCGAAATTGTCTATTTTTTTTAATTTGGATTATATTGTTAAGGTTACCGGGATATCAGGGGCAATTATTAAATCAGACTCATCATTTAAAACAATATAGTAGCCTATTTATTAATTTAAACACCTAAATTAACATTATTGAAAGTTGGAAAGGCCTACCTTAATCTATCCCTCGCAGTCTCGACGAGAAGGTAACTTGTTGACTGAGCGGAGAACTACCAGTATCGGAAAGCAGAGCAAAAGTGGGGCTGGCGCGGCCGTGCAAAATGACTTGTATGAACCAGGGCTCCCCACTTGTGCCTACCTTCTTTAAGAGGATATACCGCATCGTCACAATATTTAGTGTTGTTTGTGGGTATATTTAGCATGACTTAAATTGGTTTTATTTTATTTTTTTCGAAAACAAAGCCAGACACGAAGAAAATACAAGAAACGGAATAGTTTTCTATTAATTTATCTTAGAAAAATATAAAAAAAAAAATCAGTGACTTACTTTTTTTAATAATATTGGCTGTGCTGCCTATTAAGAAGCCACTGGCCCAATAATCCCAATCTAGGTAAAGCTTTACAAGCGCCTTATTACATGAAATAGGCGTACCAAATTTTATTTAAATTGGTTAAAAGATGTTTAAAACATTTAGAAATTGCTTAATTTTTTAAAACAATATTTATCGCAGAAATAAAGCAAGTTTGGACATACAGTGACCGCCAAAGAGTTGGACAAATATGGAAAAAATTATTTTTGAAAATATTTAAACACTTTTTTTTGGCAATCACCTCTGCTTATCGAGTAACCAAAAAATCAATAATGACATTCGGCTCATGGGTGTCCCTTGGGGCAATAAAAATTAAATTAAAATATCAAAAAGTGAGGTTAGTTGGCTTGATATCTAAAAAGTTATTTGAAAAAGATGTTTACAGTATAATTTTGGGTCCTATGTGCAAAATTTAAAATAAATAAAAAAAAAATGAAAATTTTTTTTTTCCAAAAGAAATTTGGTCAATTTACGAATTTTAAATTTTTTCTTTAAAATAAGGTTTTAAACTATAAAGTGACAAACTAAATTATTTTATCAAAATTTTTTTTCTTTTACATTTAAAACAAGAAAATTAAAAAATCAGATTTGGTAAGTCCTCTAAGTGGGTCAACCTGTTTTTTCTAAGAGCGGTATTATTATATTACAATTAAAATATAGTAAATGACAAAAAGACTATTTTAAATTAATATATTTAAACATAAACAGTTTTGTAAAGCAGTTATATTTTTATAATTTAATTAAAGTTGAGTCACGCACCCAATTTAAACTTTTACTGATACAAAAATAATACTGCACATTTTATACCAAATTTATTTGCAACATAAGTAAGCTTTGAAACAAATGAAAAACGCAATAATAAAATGATCTATCCTAATTAGATTCCTAAATTACAATATAGCTCTTAAAAAAACAGTTGGACACACTTAGAGTACTTTTCAAATCTGATTTTTAAAATTTTCTCGTTTTAAATATAAAAGAAAAAACAAAAATCATGATAAATTAAATTAGTTCATCACTTTATACTTAAAAAACCTATTTAAAAAAAAATTAAGAATCGTAAACTTCTTTTTGGGAAAAAATGTCTTTTTTTTTTAAATATTTATTTCAAATTTTGCACATCGGTCTAAAATTAAATTCTAAACATCTTTTTCCAATAACTTTTTTAGATATCAAGCCAACTAGCCTTACTTTTTGATATCTTAAATTAATTTTTATTGATTAGCTCCCCAACGGACGCCATTGAGCCGAATGTCATTATTTATTTTTTGGTTACTCGATAAGGAGAGGTGATTGCCAAAAATTTTTTAAAATATTTAAAAAAAAAAAAATTCCCATATGTGTCCAACTTTTTGGCGGTCACTATATATTTAAAAAACATTTTCTCATAAAAAGATATAGGATATCACTCTCTTAAGTTTCGTACTGTAGTTTAAAAACACCACGTATAACAAGCGTTGATAAAGAAGACAAACAGAAAACTATGGAGGACAAAATTACTACTTAACACTCCATTAAAAAGTCCAAATTTAAAAACGGTGTCATTATAAAAATCAACAAAACATTTTTGTGATCTGTTTTTATTATTCAATTATATGCAAAACAGCTTTAACACCAAATAAAATATAACCATGCTACGTACCTGCAAATAACGTAATTGCAAAGCAGCTGGTGAATCACCAATAACCTCTGAAGCTTCACGAAGAGCACGAGATGCCTTTTGTTCTCCTTCAGCTGCGATTACCTTGGCGCGGGCTTCTCTGGCAGCTTCGGCTTCGGCAGCCATGGCTCGTTGTAGTTGAACAGGTAGACGAACATCTTTGCTGTAAGTAAAAATCTCACTACATATTGTGGGGACCATAATAATTTTTATAGTTTAAGAGCCAGTAACGCTTGTTTTATGAAGTCTTTGATGCACCTTAATATTTTACCAGGATAATATCTATGGAATGAGTAGTAGGAATACCTATGTTTACCTAACCCAACCCGGGACACCAGGTACTGCGCATAATAGAAAGATGTACTAATATATAACCCAAAAAAGTTTGATTTACAGGCCAACAAACGTAAATTGAAAGTTTAGCCAATATACAAATAAAATTTAAAAAGGCAGATACTTTTGAAGGCATTTACATAAATTAATCCCCTCCAAAGTTGATACTTTAAAAATACAATATGAATTGTTTAATTTATTTCAAAATTTTAACCTGTTCCTAATTAGATATTTAAAAACCTAATTTCTAAAAGGACAGACAGTTTTGTTTGGGTTTAGTTACCGGCAGACATGAA
Source organism: Listronotus bonariensis (assembly GCA_014170235.1). Lineage (NCBI taxonomy): Eukaryota > Metazoa > Arthropoda > Insecta > Coleoptera > Curculionidae > Listronotus > Listronotus bonariensis. The sequence goes on from JACEGR010000648.1 coordinate 16,614, forward strand.
AATAAATCTAAATATGTAAAACGCGAAGCCAAAAATTCAGCCACTTTGTAGAGAGTTCTATGGCTCTGGTTTACATGATCTTTTTATTAAATGATTATCTGGTTACTAAGACGTCTAACGCTACTTTTTTATGTTTTATTACTTATTTTATTTTAATAAAAAGAAAACATATGGTTGCAACGTATGTTGCCTATACTGCCGAGAATATGAAGTCAAGTTAAAAAAAAAATAATTAATCATTAACAAAGTAGCGTTAAGACATCTCAGTAACCAATGGATTATTTCAAGGATTTCCTGCCAGAAGGGCGTAACCACATAATTTGTGATTTTCTTTTTATTCGCTAAATTTGACGCTTATGGCGATTTCTTTGACATGACAGATTGCCGTATTTCCTGCCTCAATAGAATAGCCAATTATTGCAATCTTTTTGTGGCATATCAACATTTATTACAATTTTGAACGTGCCAGAAGGTCCTATGTTCTTACATTAAAAGAAAATCACAAATTATGTGGATACGCCCTTCTAGCAGGAAACCCACGATTAAATAAAAAAAGACCATGTAAACCGGAGCCATAGAACTCTCTACGAAGCGGCTGCATTTTTGGCTTTGCGTTTTAAACATTTAAATTTATTTATGTCTGGCGGTTACTAAACTCCAAGAAAAATATCTGCCGTTTGAAAATTAGGTTTTTAAATATTTAAATAAGAGGTAGTTAAAATTTCATAGTAAACAAACACTTCATATTGTATTTTTAAACAAACAACTTTGGAGGGGAATAATTTATTTAAACTTCCTCAAAAATATCTGCCTTTTAAAATTTGAATTAAAAATTACCCAAACTTTTGATTTACGTTTGTTGGTCTGTGAATCAAACACTTTTTTGGGTTATATTTAATTACACTTTTCTATTAGGCGCAGTACCTGGTGTCCCGGGTTGGGTTGGGCAAACATAGGTATTCCTAGTACTCATTCCATAAATATTATCCTGGTTAAATTTTAATGTGCATGTAACACTTGGTTAAATAAGCGTTACTGGCTCTTGGACTATTAGTTACTGTAAATGTTGTCGGGTGATGCGCCGCAGTGTTAAACTGCTGAATTGTTATCCAAAGTATCTTAAAATTTGGCAACTATATACATATTTTTGATGTTAAAATACGACTTCTTTTCCATACACATTTGTTAATAAAATCTTTACAAATTTGCTTACCTGCTTACGAAAAGCAGTAAATTTTTATTTATGCATGAAATAGGTCCAATCCCAAAATTCGCAGATTTAGGAGGCTAAACATGTTAATGACAAAAATTTACACGCTATATTTTTGTAATATTAAGCTACATAAAATTGGTAATAGGTATTTTTTTTGTCTTCCTAATTTTAATGATATAATATTAAACACTTTTTGACAAAAACGCCATAAAATAAAAGTGGAGCAATTGCGTAAAATAAAAAAATTACCTAGAAGCTGTCACTGTTAGTTATATTTTTAACTAATTTTGTATTAAATTTTTGGTATGGTGTATAATAATTAAAGGATAATCTTATTTTTATTATAAAGCTTTGATCAGAAGAGTTTACGAGTCCTCTAAATGGGTTTTTCAAGAAAAATTAAATACATGACCTAAAATAACATTGTTCACAAGTTTCTGTAGAATTTGCTCTAATATAAATAAGAAAATTCAAATAAATTAATTTGTTAACGGTTTTTTGTTTTTAATTTATAGAAGTGCACCTAAAAGTGCGGTCTTAACTGTGGCGCATTTCACCCCAAAAAGGTGTTTCATGGCTGATAAAAAAACGTTTCTCTTATTTTTAAATGTACTACAACATATTGCTGATTTCATTAAAATCGGCGGGAAATACCTGGGATGATTTTCTTGTTAAAACAAAAAAGGTTTTGACAAACTTAGTTAGTAATTGCAAAAACAAAAAGAAAATTTTAAAAAAAGACGTTGGTATGTTAAGGCTATAAAAGAGGATATTAAAAAGCATTGAGCTATAAATCTTTACAGGCTATGTTTATGTTCCCAAATAAACTTTTAAATGTGCTGTTGTCTTTAATTTATCCTCGTGATGTGGCCGTGCGTTACTATTTAAAACAAAAAGCAAAAAGTTGGAATTCAGTGGAAACCAAACACTTTTGTTAATTTGTGAAATACGTATTTTATTTCTTACAAATCCGCTCTCTTTTATATAGCCAAAGAAAAATTGACATTACAAAAATAAATATAAAGAAAGGTTACTATTTTATTTCCCGCCTATACTCCTTATTTTAAAATTACTCCTCTCGAAATAAACCAAAAAGTTTATTTTCTTAAAGATAATTGCATTTAAAAATGTCGTCTGTAATTCACTTTTTATACTTTATTTTACTATAAACAATTAAATATTTTAAAAATGTTTATTATTAAAAGTCTAGAAAAACTATCATAATTTGCTCTTTAAACACCTGCTTTTCCCCAAATTCATACACAACACAATTTTCCAGCCTCAGTTTTTTCCAAGTAATGAAGTTTAATAAGATTTTGTATTGTTTTATCGATTACAAACCTAATTTCTAATTAATTTTGCTAATGAAATTTTGCTTAATAAACAGTTGAAAAGAAATAATCGACTTCAAAGCATTAATAAAACTTATGGACCGTGAACAAAGTGCCAAATTTTGTCAGGTATTTCCTTTTAGTCCATAACTCGTAAAATGCTTTAAGAGGGTTATCAATAAATCGTTATGAGCGTCAGCCGCGTTTCCGATGGTCGAATTGTACAGGGTTGTCCAAAATAGATCCACATTAAACTTGCGTTTTTTAAAATAAAACACACTTGTTTATTTGTTTATTTTTGGATTGTGGCAATAAATATAAAGACTTTTTTTTCAGCAATACCAATATCAAAAACGTAAGGTTTTAAAGATATTTAGAAATTAAAAAATTCTTGACAAATACAAATTTTTAATATATGCTACCTTACTTACGCTTAACTTTATGTATAATGCTAGACTCTTAAGTGTAAAATCACCTTCATTTAAATTCTTTACTAAAATTTATACAGGGTGTCCAGAAACTAATATTTATTATTATAATAATTTTTGGACACCCAGTATAATTTCTAGTAAAAAATTTAAATGTTTGTGACGGTACAGGTAATACTTTAGCAATCTAACATAATATACAAAGTCAAGCGTAAGTAGGCTAGGATATATTAACATTTTATTTTTGTCAAGAATTTTTCTGAAATCCTAAATATCTTAAAAACCTTAGATTTTTGATAAAGGTATCGCTAATAAAATGTACCTTATTTTTATTTCTACAATAATACAAATAATGGTATTTTACTTTACCCTTACTCACAAAATCCAAAGTTAGGAGGGTACCATTTTGTTTAAGTTTACCAATATTTATTTTGGCTACTTACATTTCAACTCTTTCCACATTGATCCCCCAAGAGTCTGTGGCTTCGTCCAGGAGTGCCTTCATATGTTGCGAGATGCTTTCACGCTCACTGAGAATTTCATGAAGAGGCCTTTGACCCATTATATTGCGCAGAGTCGTCTGCGCAAGAAGTCGAGTTGAATGATGTGCATTTTCCACATTGGCGATTGAGACAGTGGCATTTGACACTCTGTAGTAGACAACTGCATCCACGGAAACTGTTACGCTGTCCTTGGTTAAAACCTTTAAAGAAGAAACAATCCATTATTATTTGGTATTTAAACTCAACCGAGGTTAAAAGTAAATATTTATTTAAAAAAACACGCTTTTAAAGCACATTAAACCAAAAAGTTTTTATTTAATTTTTAAAATAACCCTAAACGAAAAATACTAGTATTATTTAAAAAAAAAAAACGTAAGCGCTTTGTGTCATATTTTTCGTATATCTCGTACCCAACGATGTTTTAAAATAATGCTAGTATTTTCCTTTAATATTATTTTAGAATTATTTTTAAAATTATTGTCAATTATTTTCTTCGATGTGTTTTAAAAGCGTGTTTTTTAATTTTTTCAAACTATAACTATTGCTTTTTAACCCGCTCTTATTAGCGTCACCTGTATGTATGTATATATGTAACTTGTTAGGGTTAATATGTTACACGTAAATACTAATTTTATAATTTAAATTTTCTATAAGTACCTACATCGGGTGGGCGAATAACGGTAATATAAAAACAGCAGCTACCTTCTATACGTTTATTTAACACGCTTTTATTGGCTTCACTGCGCATATGTATATATTACAGGTCCCTGTAACCGAAGTCATAACTACGAGTATTTATAAGGTCGGACACTAGGAGTCACTATTTTTTACTTTATAGGTGCTCTTATTTATTATACAGTTGCCTGTAATGCAAATTGAATGTTTTTAATGTTTGACACTAAGGGTCACAAGTAAAATTTTTAAAAAGCTGTTAGCTACAGCCGGGTGTGTATTTATTAATAAGCTTTTGACGGACAATATAAAAGACCGAAGAAACAGCATAGGTTGGGGGTCCTGATTAGTTTTGGATAGTTAAGTCTTATTTTTATTTAATAATTAAAATTCCTTTGCTGCAACTTCTAAATTGATACACACGGGGCTGCAGCTAACCGCTTGGTAATTTTTCATAACTTAACAAACTAAAAAGTAAAAAATAATTGTGGTTAAAGAAACAAAAAAATACGCTTTTAAAGCACATCGAAGTAAAAAAATAATTTCTAGAATAATATTGTGACGTATAATTTTGAAATAATACATTAGGGCCACTTTACGTCACTTGGACAAATATACCATATGGCACTATCTTTTTGGGACCATGAGGCCGGTGGACAAAACTATCTTTTTCTTTTACTATAAGACTACAGGAACTATTTGACTAACTAAATTTAGTACGGGCATACCCCCCACTAGGGGTAGCCCCTAGGGGGCTTAACTAAAACTTTAACTTTATACTTGACTTCACTTCTACTACCTACTTCTTATCTAATATTTTTCTTTTCTTAACTTCTCCTCCGCATTCTTGGGTAACTCTGTTTATATACAAAGTTGAACCCGGTTTTTGGTGACTTAGCACGTTTACAACCTTGCCGGTTCGAGGTCTAAGCTTTGACATTACTGGGTATTTTTTTATTTGGCATTTTCATGAGCTCCTGCAGGATGACATCCAAAGAAGTGCAAAAACTTGAGAATGTTGAGAACCAAAAACGAATTTTGAAGACCAAAAAAGAGTTTTCCTCCTTTCTTAAAGACATCAAGAATTTTTAGCCTTTAAAATATGCTTTTGCATACATTTTCTTTGCTACCCAAAGCCAGGGGGTGCAAGTGCACCCTTGAACCCCTCACGGGGCCCGTGGGTTACCCCACTTGAAATTTTTTAAAAAAAAACTTTTATATTTTTAGGTTTTTTTAATTAACTAATTTAACGAGATGACTTCATTGTAGAAAAGCACTAGACAATAAAAATCTTATATTTTCTAAATGAAATTGAAATAGATACAGGGAAATTTAAAATAAAAGGAATAATATTTAAACAAATAGAAATAAAAATAACAATAAAATAATTATGTTCGAACTAAAGTGTTGTAAGTTATGTATTTACTTTATTTCTATTAATAAAATATTATAGGTTTTGCTGTAATGGGGCTTTTCTATATTTATGTTATACTTTATTAAACTTATCCATTTATTATAAGTATATTGCAAGCTGTCATACTATCTTTAAAAAAAATCACATATATTTTTAAAAGTTTAAGTAAGGTTATTAAAATAGATTAAAATTATAAATGTTGATTTTTAATAAAAATTTTTTCAGTAATACCTATACCAAAAACGTAAGGTTTTAAGGATATTTAGGAATTAAAAAAATTCTTGACAAATACAATTTTTAATATATGCTACCTTACTTACGCTTAACTTTATGTATAATGCTAGACTCTTAAGTGTAAAATCACCTTTATTTAAATTCTTTACTAAAATTTATACAGGGTGTCCAGAAACTAATATTTATTATTATAATAATTTTTGGACACCCAGTATAATTTCTAGTAAAAATTTAAATTTTTGTGATCGGTACAATAAAATAATTATGTTCGAACTAAAGTGTTGTAAGTTATGTATTTATTTTATTTCTATTAATAAAATATTATAGGTTTTGCTGTAATGGGGCTTTTCTATATTTATGTTATACTTTATTAAACTTATCCATTTATTATAAGTATATTGCAAGCTGTCATACTATCTTTAAAAAAAAATCACATATATTTTTAAAAGTTTAAGTAAGGTTATTAAAATAGATTAAAATTATAAATGTTGATTTTTAATAAAATATTAATTTGAAGTGGTTAAAAAAACACAAAAAATAATTTTTAAAATACCTTTTTTTGTTAATACCCTTTTATTAAAAAGCCAAATTAATAAAAAATTAAATTTTTAGTAAATTTAACAATAAAAAATACATTAAAAATGTGTTTTTAAAAAGCCAAAAACTAAATAAATATAAACAAAAATATGAAGGGTCTTCCATACGAAAAAACATATCTTAGGTAATTTTCTTAAAAACTGCCCAAAATAAAAACAACTTATTATACCACAATATTCTACAAAAAAATACATTACCTATCAAAACTTTTTTAACTTTAATATCAATCGACTTGAAGAAAGAGTTGTAAAATATGGGCCAAATTATCTAAAAATCACTTTGTAGCTCCTAGATCGATCGCAATAGCCATGAAGTGATATCATTACAGTTGTTGTCTTAAAAAAATCAAGAGTTCTTCAATATAATTTTGATATTCCATACGGTTTTCAAGATCCCCTGTAAAACCATCGAAAATAAAACACCCTGTACAAGCCAATAAATCTTACTAAACTAAGCTTGAAGTCAGATCGGGCAAGTATAACTAAATAATGGTCTACAAGCTTAAACAAGAAATGCTTTAGCAGTATTCCCATATTGTTGGTATTAATGTATGGCTTTCTTGCATATTTCACACAGAAATCTGCATTTAGTATAAAGTAACCAGCAATAGAGTCAGGTGCATAAACTCGAGATGATTAGCATATTTAATCCTTTACGTAGGTAGATAGACTTGCACAGGATCATAAACAATAAGTAAACCTACACAATACAAATATCTAACTTGAACAATTAAATTTAAATAATTTAAAATAGATTACTTACGTGATAATTATAAAGTATGTCTTAAATTTATGGTATGACAATATTGACGATAATTTAAAAACCCAATTCATATTTTTTGGGAATGAATTTAAAGTGATAGCAAGTATCATCAAAAAATATGTACAAAAAAGTAAAACTAGTATTAACCTTATTTATATAAAAAAATTTAAAATGAAAAGTCATTAGAACAAGTAATTAGGTTTATTAAATTATTTACACAGGTAAATATCGCAACAAGCTTTTTTATCATATAAATTGGGTAACGAGGTTATATGTTAATAGTTAGTTTTTAAAGAATAAGTTTATTTTATTCTTTTAGTAAATTTAATTAAAAGCTTGTTTTAAAACAGTTTACATTTTACTTATATTTTTTTTACTTTTTATTTATTTTATGTTTCTTTGTCTGTTCAGTTCATTCAACGCATCATTGTTGCAAGTTCGTTTGCCGGTTAATTTAAAACAGCCAAGTTATTTATACTATTTTTGCATGGGGACCAAGAGTAACTGTATAAAACACGTTACTTTGAATCACTTGAAAAACTTAAAATAAAACATATATTGAATAAATATTAACAATAATTATAAGTAAGTTAAGTATTTGTTTTAATTAAAATTAATAAAAAGTAAATGGGAAAACACTTGAATTCATATATGGGGTGTTTCCTAACTGCGGTAAAAAATTTAAGGGCGTATTCCTAAGCCAATTTTGTAAAAATAACATAGGTCCGGAAATACTTTGTTTCTAAGATACAGAATAATAAAGTCTGAAAAAGAAAGTTTTTTATGTATATAGTAATTATACCCTATCCGATTTTATTAAAATTTGGCTGTGGTATTTGTTTTAATAAAGGTTAATTAGACCCTAACATAATTTTAATTAGTTAGACCAGTGGCGGCGTGATATTTTTAATTTTAAAATCTAAAAAGTTTTGTGCCTTCAGTTTTTTTGAATATTTGATTTTTATCAAAGATTTATTTTAATTATTTTTTAGTAAAAATAAAATTAGGGGATGTAATACAAAAAAAGAGGACCTTAAATGTTACTTATTATAAGTGAAAATATTTTTAAATCTTAACTCCCCAGCGATAAACTCTGTATTTTAGTTAATAAGAGTTTACTCTAAAGTATATTGGTGTTTCCTTATTAAGGTAAAAAAAATTAAGGGTTTATTTATAAGCCAATAAGATACTGGGTGATTTACTTTCGTAAGGGGAATATAAAAATTTAGCCAAATTTATTTTTTACTTGAAAACTAAGCATGCTACGTAAAAATCTTACGTAACAAAAAAGCTGTATTTTTATTAACTTAATTTAAATAATATATAAAAATTTATAAAAATCAGTGGCTTACAGTATTTTTGTCAGAAATACTAGTTTTTGTAAGACTTAAGACGCCACTGAACTAGCTAAAGATTTTGAATTAATTAATTGGCAGTAATGTCAGTCAGGTATATTATTTTTTACTTGCAACGTATTTGAATATACGACCATGTTGTTAAAGTAATATATGTTTTGGTTGTTTTTTTTTATTAAAGGAAATAAAAGACAAACCTATTACAAACGTTATGTTAATTTTAAGACCGCTATAGAAGGACGGCAGGGGCGGCGGATTTAAAATATTATTTTTTATATTAACTACATTAGTCTGTGTAGCAATTTTGTAATTTTAGGTAGTTATGAGGGTCATAGAAAATCTTTTATTTTTGTATTGTTCCCTTAAACATTTTAAATATTGTTTAAAACTTCAATGAGCTTGTGGCGACAGAAGATCTTTACCGATTTCAAGAAACTTTTGTCAAAATACTAAGTGAGGTTGTAGGCAACTTTTTTGGGGTATTAGAATTCTAAATTCAAAAAAATCAGGCTTTTTTACTCCACCCTAACATACACATAAAAATTGAATATGCAGTTTTAAAAATCATTTAAAATTTTATTTTTCTTATAAAACTTATAATTTATTTTAATTTATTATATTTTAAAATACGCTACGAAAATTAAATGGGAAACCACTATAAACACGTTATTTAATTAAATTAATCTGCTTAAGTGTTACGCCAGGCTTAAGATGTACTTAATTTTGAAGTGGTTTTAGTTACCACTTCTATTTACCCTCGACTAATTTCAGGTCAACTATTTCTTAAACGGGTTGTTTCTTTGTTAATTACATTAACTAATCTACAAACTTTAATTTTTTGTCGCTAAAATAGTTTGTATTGCTTTCTTTAAAACGTCTAAAAAATGTTTTATTACTTAATATGACTGCCATTTTTTTGTAAAATAAAAATAAAATAAGTAAATTTAAGGTTTTTTATATACAGCGTGTCTACTTAAGTTCGTACCATATGGAAAACGTTATATTATTATTATTTTTATGAAAAAAGTTATACCTTATAAAAAGTTCTGCATGGTTTAAAACCTAAGATGGAATTATAAGATAATAAATTTTTGCAGTGGTATACAAGAAGGCAAAAAGTACCTTTTTGTCCTAAACGGTCCTGAGTAAACAGGTTGTTAAAATTTTCAAAATACCAAAAATTTCGATTACACTTATTTTAGTAAAAACTCTTATACTGGATATGAACCCTATTTCATTGGGTTTTTATTATTTTTGTTACATAGTTGCTAATTAAAAATTATAATACCTAATTTTTAAATGAAAACATCTTTCAATGTTTTTTTATGGTCTAAAAATACGCAACTAAGTGATTTTTTTCTCAAACTAAACAAGATACGAAAAAATAAGAAGACACAAAAGCAGTATTTTTATTTGCTTAATCTAAGAAAAGCACAAAAATTATTTTATACACATTGACACAGTCAGTGGCGTGGCGTTTTCTTGTTAGAAATATTCCTTTAGTTGCCTCTCGAGACGCCACTGGACTTACTAAATATAATTAAGTTAGTGATTAATTACCCCTTAATGTCATTAATAATATTGCCAAATCAAAACAAAATTGGGTAAAGAATAGTTAGGATATTTAAAATAACCTTTTTCTTAACACTTTGTATCTTAAAAGTTATTAAGTTTAGGACATATGTTTTAATAAAAGAAAATTACCTAAAAATAAGCTAAGGAATCATACCTAGTATTTTTTACCATTAATTAAATAACACCCTATACTTTCATGGATAAAAAGCATTTATTTCTTTTTTAAAGACGTTATTTATGTATTTGTCCAAAAAACTACTTTTGACTTTTTAAAAGTTTTTTTTTTTTAGGGTAATACGTGACTTTTCTGGTTGTTTTAAGGCCTGCCAAGTTTTGGTAAAATGATAAACTTCTGGGTAATTACTTACCCTACATCAACTGTTAACTTTGGCTGCCCTAGGGGTTTTTTAATGAAAACAAATCCTCAAAATGGTTTTGTAATAACAGAAACTTGCTTTTATGTTAATAATTAAATGTCAGTTAAAACGAGACTTATTGCTTGTTGTTATACTTTAAATTTTGATTTTCTATTATTATGTATGTTAGAGAGTATTGTTATAAGTTTTTTTCTATAATAAAGGAATTATGAAAAAATATTTTGGGTCACAAAGTTATTTAGAGTGAATTTAATATGTCAAAATGGCTAATGTTACTTAGTTAAATATTGATAAACCATTTGTATCACCCCAAAAGCGTTCTAGCCAAGAGTTAAAAAATGTTGTTAAGGGCTTTCATAAAAACAAAAAATACAACCATCTTTTTGATGGTATTTATTTGGGGACACGCCAAACGGAACCGCTATTCCTAAAACAAAATGAAGAAAGAACCCTCAAACTCAAAATCATTTGTTTGATTTTATAAACAACTGTTTTCTTCAGTTTTAAAATCCAAACCTGAGACATAATCAAAATAGACCTATTACAAGTTAATTTTTAGCGTACATTCCCGGCTTATCAAATAATATTGTGAACACCCTGTATGGGAGGTATACGGGTTCTAATAATTTTAATATTTATTTAATTATGTCGGCATTAAAGAAATCACATTCAAAAAATTAAAACAAATAATCAAGAAAATAGTGCAAGGTTTTTTGTCACCAAACAATAACAAAATCTAAGTTATATTATTTTATTCATGGTCAGTAACTAAGTCACCAAGTGCTAAGTCACCAAAATACTGAGTTTAACTTTGTATATATACCTAAATTGTACAAATAATGGAGAGAGGAAAGAAATTAGAAAAATATTAGATAAGAAGTAGGTTGTATAAGTGAAGTCAAGTATAAAGTTAAAGTTTTAGTTAAGCCCCGTACGGGCTACCCCTAGTGGGGGTATGCCCGTGCTAATTTAAGTTAGTTAATAAAATGGAAAGTTAGTTTTGATGGTCCACCGGTCTCATGGTCCCAAGAAGATAGTTCCATATTGTACATTTGTTCCAGTGACGTAAAGTGGCCCCATATGTAATTACTAAATTATACGTCACAATATTCAATTGAAAACAAACCTATATAATATTTGCACAATCTTTAAAACACAAAATATTATAAGATCTTAATTAACAAAAACAAACCACACAATGTAAATAAAAGTACAAAAATGTTACTTATAAAATACCTTGTGAGTGTGATAAGTTTATTATAGGTGAAATTTGTAGATCATTAGCTAAATGCATAAAGAACACAGAACATACATCTAAAATACAGAATTTCAGAAATCTAAAATTTGTCAACACGCATTTGAAAACAATCACAGAATAAACTGGAATGCTTTAAGTATTTTAGCAAAGTATGTTCTAAAAACCCAAAATTAAAGAAAAGTGCATACATATTAATAAATAAAAATAAATAAATAACATTATTATCTGTTAATTTAAACCACACATGGTTACGTTTGCTTAATGCTGAGTTGTCTTCAGGAAAACTTAATATCAACTAACTCATAATCTTTTCTGTATTTTAAATCATTATTACGTTTGTTTCCTTAATTTAATAAGTTTTCATTAAAACGTTTTAAATGATTGGTTGGAGAGGGGTAAGGTATTTAATTTACAACTCACGTTTTCAAAGTCAGTTGCCCCCGATAACTCAAAACTACTGCACCGATCCTTTTGAAATTTTAAACACTATTTCTGTACATCATTTACGAGGTAACGCTGTCGAGTTTTTAAGCGCATTGGTTTAAGGGGAGGTAAGGTATTCAATTCACAACTCACGTTTTTCAAAGTCAGTGCCCACAGTAACTCCAAAACTACTGCACCGACCCTTTTGAAATTTTTTAAACACCATTTCTGCACATCATTTTACGAGGTAGCAACTGTCGAGTTTTTTTTTTTTCATAATTTTAATTTTTGCAATAGCAAGTTAGCCGATTTTTCCCACAAAGTGTGTTTTTCACTTCAAAGTGTTCGAAAAATGAAAAAATTTGGAAAAAACAAAAAAACTCGACCTGCCAACGTCCCTGAGAAAAAATATTATCTAACGAATGAACTTTGATTTTTTGATTTCGGCTGATCCAACGCAAGTTATGAGGGCACCGCAATTCAACTTTTTCGAGACACGTCCGAACAATTGCTGCCATTACCGTATTTTTAATATTTTTTTGTAAAAATTTGATGAAACATTCTTCGAGATGTCATACTTAAATATTACCATTGGTTAAGTAAATAAATTTTAACTGTGTCGTCAGAGAAAAAATCCCACGAAAACATGGCTTTTTTGTACGATTTGATATAGCCCCCGTACCAAAACCGTTTTAGAATGCTTTAAATGGAATTTCAAAGCATTTTTGGTAAATGTTAAAAAAAAACGGTTCTTCTAACAATTAGCCTTAAACTATGCGCTTATTTTTTCACGTTATTATAGGCACACTGTATCATAATATTCTTGGTTTTACCCAAGCCAAAAATGGTAAAATGGTAAAAAAAACAAAATTAAAGTTTAATATTCAAGTCTAGCTTTGTAAATACAATAATAAACTTTTATCAAAATAGGACAAACACAATAATCAAATAACAAGAAATTTATTTTCGTATTTCTCGAACGTGATCACAGTCACGTTTATCAGAAGGTTGCAAATTACACACTTAATACCTGAAGTTATAAGAAAAAACATAAATTTAGAAATTGCACGTTTACGTACTAGTTCCTAGGCCAGTAATGAAATTGACTTTTTAATAACCACACTTTTAAAACCTATTAGGGTTTTTGAAGAGTCTACGACAAATATTCATACCGCCATATATGGCGCCTGTCAATGTCAAATGTTTTAGGTGTCGGACTGGGCAAACGCGACACTTTTTTTGGCGGACAAGTTTACAACCATGTTTTACATGCAATTTTTAAACATTTTGCCAAAATTTCGTATTTGTTACAGTCATAAAACCATAAGGCTCATTGATATGTTGTGAGTATCGAATTGGGCGGGTTTCGTAACTGTAATTCTTACGATTTTTGTCAGAACATGTAAGTTATTGTGGTAAACTTGACCGACAAAAAATCAGACGCGTTTGCCCATTCCGACACCCGAAACATTTGACATTGACAGGCTGGGTTAAAGCGCCCCTTTCATATACGATGCTATGACCATTCGTGGTAGACTTGTCAAAAGCAACCACCCTCAAAAGGTTTTTAAGGTGTTATTATCATGAAGTCAATTTCATTACTGGGTCAGGGACTATACCGGGTTTTAACTTATAAGCTTATAGTCCTCTTTTTTTTTTTTTTTTTTTTCACCCTTTCGAGGTCATCCCACCCAGGTCCGACGACCGCCCACCTAGGTGGTGCACTGCAGCCTGAAGGCTTCATTGTACCTTGACCCCTACTCCTTCTCATTCACACACCATTCATTCCATAACTTAGATGGTTGTTGCTCGGTCCGCATCCCCGAGCAGACAACACCGTGTGCCGCCGCCCGAAACACCGCTGCCGTCGGACACCCATCTAAATTATGGGCGCGCATTTCACTGCTTAACTCCAGTGATCGACGTTTGCCGATACAACCGAAGCCGCCACAAGCGCGCCTATAGTCCTCTTAATTTTGTTTATATTTTTTAAAGATTTACAGACTATGACTATAGTATATTTTTTTCAAATGAAAAACCATAATCAGGGTGTATCTAAATAAATGCGAAAAATTTTAAAAGGTGATTCCTTGTTCAAAAGAAAGAGTAATTGGCGTTATAAACATAGGGTCAAAAACCAACCATTAGGAAATTACCGCGATACCAAAATAGCAAATAAAAAAAACGTTTTTCTTTTTTATCTTAAAAACGAAAAGCGCTAAAATAATAAAATACTACGAAAATATTGCTATGATAAAAATACACTTTTTGATATACATATTTGATGAAAATTTATTGAAAGTGGTGGAAATAGACTACTCCTATCGTTTTTGTCAACCAAATTTAAAAAAGGCTTACGCAATGATCTTAAAAAATATTTATTTGGATAGCCTTATTTATTTTATGTATGTATTTAAAATAAAAAATATGTCGGGACAGGGCAATTTATTTTTCCGCAGATGACTCCAGTTGACCAAGAAGCACGCAGCGGAGTCCAGTTAAGTAGTCAAGTGCGGAAAAGGTACCTTCGGTAGGTGTTAGAAGCGCTACCTTTTTTAAGAGCGTAAAAAAACATTAAGCAAAACTTTATTACATAATTCTACCTTTTAATATGGGTACCAGGACAAGAGGGCCACAAACGCAATGAGGAAGCTGATAAATTGTCAAAGGAGAGAGCTGGCAGGACAATGGTAGATCCCGAGCCCTACTGTAGTATTCTGTCATGCCAAATAATGTCATCTATTAAATCATGGAAGATGAGGGAATCCCAAGACTGGTGGATAAGAACACCAGGACAGCGTCAAGCGAATGTATTTATTAGAGCTTACTCGCCAGAATTTACAAAAGATCTTTTGAATTACAACCGGAAGGCAGTAAGAATAATAGTGGGTCAACTAACAGGTTATGCAGACTAAATAAACACCTGGAAACCATGAACCTGGAAGAAGAAAACCTATGTAGGTTCTGCCCGAAGAAGGAAGAAACTGTAGAACACGTATGGTGCTACTGTGAAGCCCTTTGTCGTCTGCGGTTAGCAAGGCTGGGTGAAGAAAACCTTGGCTTGGATAGCGTGCTCCAACCTATGGACGAAGGACACACAATAAACCTGAGCAGGTTGCAGTGATAGAGAATATATAATCCACCTACTAATCTAATCTTATCTAATCTAATCTACCTTATAATACCCTACATGTTCTTATAGTCGGGGTCGCTTTTATCTTGGCGTTGTATCAATTAATCAAAGACCAAATCTTGTAGTTAAATTCTGTTTTAACCTATTTAGTAACATCTTTTAAATACAATCCGTCAAAACGAGATACAATAATGAAAATGTCAGTTTACAACTATTAAAATAACAGAATTTTAATTGAGGAATGGCATTTATTTTCAGTTTGATAGTTCAAATTTGAAATTACAAATATAATATAATATTTTGGACTATACTTTGGCCACTATCAATAAATAATAAATACCTAGTAAGTAACTATAGTTGCTGTAATTTTAAACCCATAAAATACATTTGTTATTGTGGTAACTAGAGTTATTGACTTTTTAAACCAATAAAATACATTTTTGTTCAGGTGTTTTTTTTTAAATTTATGTATGGGCGCCAATGTATAAAAATTATTCTCATAGAATTTTTTGCAGAATCATGTTTAGAATAAAATGGTGATTACGACGATCAATAATGCCAGCTCGAATTTTGGTCAGATTTTTTTTAAACCGCAATTCTTTCGACAGTGAAGATAAATATTTTTTTGCGCCAAATGAAATTGTATTTAATTTTTTGACTTTTTAAAACTAAAAACAACTCTTTACATTTTTTCGTAAAATGAACATTTATCAAGTTATAATGATGCAAACAAATAAAAATAGGCAATTAGGCACAATTTAAACATTTAAATAATGTATGACAAAATGAAAAAATTAACTAATTTATTTTTTTATAGTATCCTTAAACCTTTTGTAACAATTGCAGTAAAAGCATTTTGACTATTTTAACATTGCAGATATTTTTTAAATTTTTTCACAAAGTGTTTTTCTTGATTTTAATTCCCAAAAATCTCTGCACTTTTCCTGTATAGATATGGTCTCCATATAAACCCAGATCGGCCTGGTGTGTTCCAAGGTTACCACGACAACTTCCCTAAGGTGTCGCGGTTAAGGTATGTAGTTGTCGTGGTAACCTTCAAATACACTAGTCCAATCTGGGTGCTGTTTATATGAAGACCATGGCCGCGGTCCGAATTGTGCTCACAGCATTAACGACGTATAGATTGCTAACGTGCGGTCCGATATAAGTGAGCGCGCCAACGTTTGTTTGCAGTATTAATAATTCAGCCCACTTGTGAGTGTGCTTACAAATTCCACAAGTTTAATATAACCTAACAATGTGTGACATGAGTGAAGCATGTAATATAGTTGATGACTATGGAAAACTGCATTCCAAGTATTTTCCGCAATCAAGGAAAGTGACGATAGATAATTTTTATTTAAGACGCTAAGAGTCACGGACACAATACATTGACACAAGAATAAATATATTAACCAGAAGGATATCTCGAAGGCGGCTTCTTTGATGTCTTCTAGCGCGTCTCATGACCTCGAACTGCATATTTTGCAGGCGTTTCATGAGCGTACCTAAGAAATTAACATGTTTAGGCGCCTATCTCTTAAAAATATATTTTAATATTATTATAATGCATTTTATAACATCTATGCAATCAAATAAAACAGATGCTTTAATAATATGTCGTATTGAGATATATTAATAATTATTATGAAATGTGTCTATTTATTTTCGCATATGACAATTTTTTATTTTTCATATTTTTGAAGTTTCTATTTATCCATTTGAGGGTATGGAATAGTCTAACTGTAACAAACCATTTAATTAAATAACTAATTGGAAATTGTTCACAAGGATGTAAAAAACTATTTTTAAACGGTTTTACTTGACCTGTTTGTTATTTATTTGGAATTATTTTTGGGTCAAATCTAGTAAATGAAATTTGACCCCCTTCCTGACGACCGATCGATCTGAAATTTGTTACACTTCCTTAGTCTTGATGACAATACAATATAACATATTCTTTATGATTGTAAATCCAACATGGCCGCCGATACAAAATGGCGGATTACATATTACTTTACTACAACCTCAATATGGGTATCAAATTAAAGGGCTTTATTGGTAGAATAGAACCCACTATGAAAAAATAAAATCTAAGATGGCCGCCGCCACAAAATGGCGGATTATATATTTTTTTTCACAAATACCTCAATATGGGTATCAAATAGAAGGGCTTGATTAATAGAATAGAACCCACTATAAAAAAATTAAAATCCAAAATGGCCGCCGCCACAAAACGGCGGATTACATATTTTTCTCACAACTACCTCAATATGGGTATCAAATGAAAGGGTTTGGTTGGTAGAATAGAGCTCACTATAAAAAAAATCAAGATGGCCGCCGCCACAAAATGGCGGATTACATTTTTTTTCACAAATACCTCAATATGGGTATCAAATGGAAGGGCTTGATTGGTAGAATAGAACCCACTATCAAAAAATTAAAATCCAAAATGGCCGCCGCCACAAAGTGGCGGATTACATATTTTGTTCTCACAACTAACTCAATATGGGTATCAAATGAAAGGGCTTGGTTGGTAGAATAGAGCTCACTATAAAAAAATAAAATTCAAGATGGACGCTGCTGCAAAATGGCGAATTACATATTTTCCACAACTACTTCAATATAGAATCGTTGGTTAGTTCTGGTTAGTTATAGTAAGGCGAACTCAATAGAATGAGAAGTATCAACTAACAACAAAACTAAAAACTTGAAAATAAATTATGTAAAAAAACTTTTATGTTAAACGGTTTTATTGTACTAAAAGCTAAAAAATAATTCGGTAAGTCCTAGCTACCAGATCGCACCAATCTTCTCATCAATCTGGGGTATTGATCAGACAAATAATAAAATCGTTGGGCAATTGACATTTCTATCATAATATTTACTCTGGATACGCTTCAGTTTTTTAAAATATGCATTGTATAATTTACACAAGTGTCTATTTATTTTTCCATATGACAATTTTTCTATTTTTAACATCTTTTACGTCTTTAACGTCTTGAGGAAATCTGTAAAATTTGTTCGCACCATCATCGTAGGATTTGTTTTTACAATTTTTAAAACTTCAAACAAGGCCTACTTTTTTCTTTCTTCTTCCATGATAGGTAATTAATTACACAATTCACAGAAAATCACTAAACAGAATATTATAGTCCAGAAAAATAAAACGTATCGCAATAAACTATATAAAATACATTGACCGTTACCGAGTCGTTGCTTCGCCTTTCACTACTGCACTGGCAATTTCGGTTTAGAATTTCGGTTTAGTAGCCCTCGAAGGTCACAGCCTGCGTCGCTCAAGGTAAAAGAGATATCCTTCTGGTATTAGGTCATAGCGTGTGGAAAAAGTATTTGCTTAGAATTCATTGTAAAAAAATATACAGGGTGTTCCATTTAAAAATAGCAAAGTTAATATTATTTCTGGTTAAACCAGAAGTGCCACATAAAAGCTGAATAATTAGTTTGCGTCCTGTCAAGCCATACATCCCTCCAATATTGTAAATTCGTTACCCTAGTAGTTTCGTGGGTACCCGATTTAATAAAAAAATCTGTTTGTATATGTTTATGTTAGCGGTTCTCATACGGTGGGGCGCGTCCCCAGGAGGGGAAGCCTGTTAAGGTGATAAAGGATGCGCAATCATTTTAAAAACAAAGTTATTAAAACCGATTTATAAAATTTTTATTGTTAAATATTAAACTACAAACTTATTCTAAGCCTAGTAAATTTAAAATATTCATAGAATTCAAAGACTAATGGCTACATGCGCCTGCTTTGTGGCACACAATATCTGTAAATTGGGGTTCACTAACGATCCTGAGTTTTTTTTTAATTAAAGGCTTTTTCGATATTTAGATATAACGAAGCAACAGCAGAAAATATGGTTTCATAAAGATAGAACGTGGAAAAAACTAACAAAATCCGTATCGCTTTTTTATTACTGATAAGTCATTTGGAAGTTCAATCCAGAAATTTGTAACATATTTAGTACTGAAATCCATTTTGTGTGAAGTGCTGGACGAAACGTGTATTGGTTGTTCTTCTTTTTCCAGTGATAGGCAATTGGATTTAGTGTCAAATGAATTACAAACCCAATTCCAATTGAAAAATTGATATTTTCTTCTGCAAAAAGTTATAACACAAATACATTTAAGTTTTTCCCTGGAAATAAAAAATAAGAGTATTAAGTTCTTCAAAGATATCTACCAAATAAGAGAGCTTTAATAAAAATAACTTGTCAGAAAAATCTGTCAAAGGCTTATGACCTTCTTCCTTCAAAAATACCGCTATTTCACTTCTCAGTTCATAGATACGCTTGACAACCTTACCACGTGATAACCATCTGGATGAAGACTAAAACCATAAATATTTATGTTTAGCTCCCATACCTGTAAAAGCGCAGAGAAAATTCCTTATTTTAATGACCTGGTTTTTATGTAGTTAACTACTTCAATAACTAATTCTAAAACAATATTTAAACCAGGGCTTAGAGACTTCTACGCTAAAGCTTCCTGATAAGCTATGTAATGTGTCCAAATATTATCAGAGAATTACCTCTTAGCAAGCGCTTGCAAACTATTATATTTTAAAGACATGGCTTGGACTCCATCAGTGCAAATCCCAACACAATTTTTCCATTGCAAATTCGCCGCAATGATTAAGCATAAGCATTATTTATAATTCTGAATAATTTATTGGCTTTAGTTCTTTCTTTAATAAGTGTACAAAACAGTAACAGAATCTGATGTAACGATTTAAATGGGATTCATTATTGAAGTCAGTTGCTTCATCAAGTTACAGAGCAAATAATTTTCCGACTACCTGAAACTCAAGCTGCTCCTGAATGTCAGCAGATATACCCGAAATTCATCGACAGATTGTATTACTTTACAAAGGAATATTTCCAAGTTGTTTAGCATAGCTTTAACCAAACAATATTTCTACAATGTCTTTAGTAGCGGGTAATATAAGTTATCCTGCAATAGTGTGTGGTTTTTTTACATTTAGCTACTTTGTAAGCCACTTTGATAGATGCTAACAAAGCTTTTTTGTTCACTGCGAGCGTTTTCTGAAAATTTGTCTTCTGTGTTTTAAATGATCCAAGTTTTTCCTCGAAAAAATTACGCGGTTTACTGATATATTCCTTGTGCAATATTTCTAGGTGTCTCTTTAATTTATTGGGTTTTATGCTATCAGCAGCTAATACTTTTAAACACATAACGCATTGCGGTTTTTCTTTTTCACTAATTTCAATGGTTGTAAAGCCCACATTTGAATAAGCTTGGTGATATTTTTGGGTTTTAGACTTTTATCCTCGTAAATCAGTCGAAGTACAAAGTTCTTCCTCGTTTAGTGTTCGTTTGTCTCCCATTAGATATGTATCTATATTTAAAGAGTAGAAAATATTCAGCGTTAGAGCAATAAACTCAAAAATTTCTTATTTAACTTTAGCTAACATTAACTTAAATGCCTTAACACAAAAGTGTTGTGATTCTGTCAATCAGCTGATAAAACTGGGTATCTAGATCAAAAGTGTCAAAAATATTTACCATATTTATAGAAATATAGGATTTTGGGTTTGTGTCTCGCTTAGAAGCAAAAGCACTTTAAAAAACAAGGCATTAAATTTTAGATAAAATATTAGGCATCATTGTCTAAAAACCCAAATTAAACAAAGAGTAGTTACCAGCAGACAAAACGTAAGTTCTTGAATTTGTACACTAAAACTGCAGGCATAACAAAACCGACTTTGCATCTTTTGCTTCATGGCAGATTTTTTTACGGTTCGATAATGACAACCACCAACGGCACACGGTGTTCTGCTCGGGGATGCGGACCGAGCAACAACCATCCAAGTTATGGAATGAATGGTGTGTGAATGAGAAGGAGTAGGGGTCAAGGTACAATAAGCCTTCAGGCTGCAGTGCACCACCTAGGGGGCGGTCGTCGGACCTGGGTGGGATGACCCCGAAAGGGTGAAAAAAAAATGACAACCACCAACAATTAGCACAAATTGTAGACTAATTCTTCTTGTATGTTTAATTGTATTTATTCAATAAATTATAAAAATTATTTAAAAAACACGATATTAACTGCCACAACAATAAGAAAACCGTGACTATCAATTGTCATAAACTCTTATACTAGTTCAAAATTATTCCGATGAGTGCTTTTTAACAATGTTGCAAGCTTAATTTTAATTATGTATAGCCGCGCATCTTGCGTCGAGATTTGATGAGGTTCGACATCTTTCGCGAAACATCGTCCTCCGCACCAAGTGCATATTACCATACCAGCTGGATATACAGTGTTGCCTAGTCTAATAATAATTCCCAGAGATGACTATTTAATTATAGCAATACAACGGGGGTGCAAAATTGTTTGAAATAAAATGGGGAGGCGTTAAGTATAAGAGTCTGAGAACCGCTGGTTTATGTCTTTAAAATCATTTTTTTAAAACTCATATATGTATACACCCTTAATTAAAATCTCGCTACTTTATGTAAAATTATTTTTGTAAATAATCAAACAGGCAAAAAAATATTAATTAGAAAACATATTTATATTAAAAGAGAAATATTTTACACATTTTTGATAAAAGGTTTAAAGATTTGTTTACAAAAATATAACTCAAAATACCGGTTTCAAGCATAATTGAACTATAATATTTGTAAAATATGTATAGCTTAAATAATAAAATGTCTTCAAAACTTGTTATATTACATAATAAAAAAGTAACTATTCTTATACAAAGCGGTAATAATTGAAACAAAATAAACAAATACGAAACTAATTAAATAATAAAAGAGAGAATAAAAACCTACATTCTTTACCGCGTTTCATTTTTATTTGTAGAAATCTAGTGATATTTTAGATCCGCCATAATAAAGACATAGTTTACCGGGGAAATTCACCAAGTTATCAAACAAGCCTATTAGCACAAGAAGTTTACAATTACATGTTAAATTGAAGATATGTTCTATACTAGTTAGGCAGAGTCATTTATTCGATGATGATTCGTTGAGTACACGCCTCAATCTAGAAAAAATGGGACCTCTCTGCTCCTGGTCCCGGGGTACAGCAAGCAGACCCTGTTTAGTCCTATTGACCCATATGTACTGGCTGGTTGTCTGAAACAAAATAAAGAAAAAACCCCCAAAAAGTTCGAATTAAAATTCGACGTTTCGGTGGCAAATCTGCCACCGTTGTCAAGATAAAATTAAGTAAAATAAAAATTTAAAAACTAACTAATATTTAAGTTTAAAATTTTTAAAAATTTAAGCTTTGAACTTTAGGAAATTCTGATAATATTTTTGACATTAGTGTCATGAGTGACAGATATAACGGGTGTTTTTATTATTTATAATACAAAAACGTAATGAGTTACGTGATTTTTGGTTTTCCTTAAGATACTTCAGCGTCTAGTAAAGGTAACCATGTAATATTTAAATTAACTCATATTGATGCTACCCAGTTATCTTTATTTAATAATAGGTACGAACTCTTGGCACTTTCTTTTATTTTCCGTTTTTAACAACAAGTTTCATTTGATTAGATACTTGAAACATTCCAGTTTACTCTGTGGTTGTTATCAAATGAGTGTTGACAAATTTTAGATTTGTGAAATTCTGCGTTTTTGATGTATGTTCTGTGTTTTTTATGCGTTTAGCTAATGGTCTACAAGTTTCACGTATAATTTATTACATTCACAAGAAATCTTATGAATAACACTCTCAAAAAAAAAACAACCATACAACATGTTAGTTTTATTAAATTGCATTTTTATTTTTAAGTTGTCCCGAAATTAATATTTTTCTCTCTAAAAACTAAGACAGGGAAGCCACACCAAATATGCCACTGCAGACCAGTGTTTTTTAAACTGGGGGTCGCAAAGCTGCTTTAGGGGGCGGTCGTGAGAGGTTAAAAGAACTAGCTGATGTAAAAAAATTAAGGTCTAAAAAGATAGATTTATTAAGAAAATGTGAACAAAAATAATTATACTCGTAATCCTTTGGATACAAACGAATTAACAAAAAAAATCCTATTAAATCATCCGAATACGAAGTTGCACACATCAAGTCTTTGGTTATTAATTCCAGATATTCTGTTTTTTTTTTCAACCATATGGTATTCCAATTGGTAGACTCGAATTTAAAGTGTAACATCCCATAGGCAGATAATTCCAGCAATTTTTCTTTAATCTTAGTTGTCAAATTTGCCCCATTTATAGCTGCAGTTAAAAATGGATTTGACCAGTGTTTGCATATACCTCTTGCACAGAGGAGTATTGACACAATTCTTTTTCAAATTATTTGACGCCATTTTCTACCAGCCATCAATGCATTGATGTTTATCTCACATCCAACTTCTTCATTGAAAGACTGTATCGGCCAAAATGATTGGAAGTTTTTTGATTTATAGAAGATGACAAGACACGTTTTTGTCTTTTACAGTTATGACATTTTTATTATGTCCCTGAATACTTTTATTCAAGATATTTAAATGCTCAAATAGGTTATAAATAAAAGCTAATTAATGAAATTCCGCATCAAATCGCATGCTTGCCGCACCATCTGCGCCACACCCCACTCGCCGAATTCGATGTAATGCCCCATATTATAAAAGTGTGAAATTAATATGGACCACAAAAAGTGGTTCTATAATAGCCAATCCGACCGCAAAAATTTTAGTATCGTTGGAAAATTGAACTACAGGCTGGCGACAGACGACCACACACCAACCACTTGTTGTGGTCGCTATTAACTTCAAAAATTGGCCCGTGGAAACACAGCCTAAGGATTAAACTGGAGTTTAAAAATTAAGAATAAACGCAAAAATTATATTTTCTTAAAAAACAAACCAGTTTATCTTAAGTTTAGGCGGTACTGGAGTAAGAGTTCTGAAATCTCAAGTTTAAACAGAAGTTAAGGGTCGGGGGATCGCGAAATATTTTTCTTACTAGGGGGTCGTGTCAAAGGGGCTGACCAAAAAATCAATTTAATTTCGCAACTCCTAAAAAGAAAATATTAACCAAAGTGTTCGTTTTTAGCCCATGTCTCTCATTTTATATCATTAAAAAAATGGAAAGCCTTGCTACGCTCTTGGACCATGTATTAAGCCGCGTCCAGACTTGCAACAATTCGTCAAACATTCGACCAAACTAACCAATCTGTTGCGCGCTCATTTGACGCCAAAAACCGACAAGTTCTAAATCACCGGTGAATCATTAGCGAAACCCTTGAAACGACGTAAATTCCGTCCACGTCCACGTCCGTGCTATGTAGCGCGATAAGCGGCGTCATTATTAATGACGGCGTGGAGCGGCACAGCAAACTGTTGTCTGGACGCGGCTTAAGGTAGCACATATGATATAATACATATAAACCGTGCTTTTTCTTATTTTATAGTCTATAAAGACTTACAGAAACAGTCTTTAACTTTAAATTTTTGCTGGGTAAGTATTGATCAAAACAAATAAAAATCTTGGTCATTTTTTTCCGAATTTAAATTTAACGCTGGTTCAGTTTACTAGTTTTAAGATGTTAATATTAAATACCCTATTGTAGGAAATATGAAATATTAAAATATTACTTTTATTAACATTTGTTTATTAACAATAATAAGAATTAAAATTCGTCTTACGCTGTAAAGTAATTACTTTTTAATGACAATAGGAATTCCTCTATACGTATTTATTTACAAGGTTAAATTAAATAATATTACAAATTATGTCTTAAAGCCGCACCTAGCAGATTTTTGCATAGAATTAGACTACTTAAAAAGCAATTTTTGGACAGTGTTTTGATTATAAGATAAATAATTATTAACTTAAAATTTATTAAAATTTTATTATAAAGGGTGCATGGTTCAAATTGAGTTTCCACATTAAAAGTATATAAAAAAAAGATATTATTATTAAAACGTATTTATTTGCCCATTTAGAGTAGTTCATTACAATTATGCATACAACATGATATTAACTAAATGACTTCCGTGGGTCATGTGGCATGACGTAATCCGTTTCCAAAAATTTTTCGACTACTTTGTGGCACAAATTAGGTCCTATGTTGGTGATTTTGAGTCTGATCACCTGTTTCGGCTCCGCAATGGTGTTGGGGTTATTCTCGTAGGCTTTGCTTTCGAAATACCACCAAGGAGATTTCCGCTGTCTTCGAGTAGTGCGGTTCACGTTTACATAGAAGTCTACATAGACTTCCCCGGTAAGTGGCTGAAGGTGTCGTACGAGCGTTGCTGTACCCTTGGGGATCGAGAAAAGATTCACGCTAAATTGGGGCTTCTTTCTTCTGGGGCTAAGCGCTGTGAGTAAAGATTCCTAAAGCCTGAGGTTTTTACGTTTTGGTGTTGAACACATGGTGTCTCGTATGGTCGGGTGAGGTGCGCAGGCCTTGCGGAAAAGCGTCAGTGGTGAAAGTGACGGTTATGCGCGATACCAGTAGCAGCCTTTGGCTTGACAGCCACAATTTATGCAAGTTCAGAAGTTCATCGCTGTTGTTAATTGTTTGAAGTGTTTCTTATTCATATGCTAGGAACAGTCTGGGAGTTTCGAGCTCAATTATCCAGATTTTCCACGGACAAAGCCGGGAAAGCTTAAGCAATAGCTTATATGACCGGAATGGGAGATCCGGCGAATTGACTTAGTATCAGAGCCATAAAACAAAGAGATAGAGATAGAGATACCACCAAAGAAAATAATCCAAAGATGTTAATTTACAGGATTGCGGCGACCAATTGATATGGCCGTTCCGTAAAATAATGCGACCTGGAAACTTGCCGCGCAGTAATTATATCGTTTTTCCTGATGTGTGACAGGTGGCAGCGTCCTGTTAAAACCAGAGATCTTCGAAGTCCATATCGTCCAACTGTTTCCAGAAAAACTCTATTATCGTGTTCCAATAGCGAAGTTCAAACCGTAAAAATGTATGTAAATGACGGAATGTATTATTCCTTAATTGACCGTTTTCATAATAGGCTTAAATAATTTTTATCCAACACTTACATATAATATCTACATAATTGATCAGATTTTGAGGATATAAAGTGTACTATAAGTCACTAGTGAGCTAAAGTACCCTTAAGCTCACTAGTGAATTATAGACAATACAAAGTTTTGTTGCTGGTGTTGACAATGACAAGTAACAAATAATGGATGACGTTTTCAAATTATTTTTGATATTAAAAACGATTTATACGAAAGTGTTGGATAAAATTTTGTATTAGACACGTGAGTTATTACATATAAGTCACTTAAGAAAATTACTCTCTCGCCCTTCGGGCTCGAGAGTTAAACTTTTCTTGCGTGACTTATATGTAATATAACTCACTTATCTAATAAATAACTATAACACGTCGTTCAGTAATATATTGCTCCATGACTATTTTGTTTATATTTTGTCCTTAAAAATGGTTTGTCACCTTTGACAAATTCAGTGGCGTTTCAAAAAATATATATTTCTAATGTGGAAACTCAATTTGAATCACCCTGAATTATTAATAAGTATTAATTTATGTGTGAATTACTATCTACTTTTCTTTGTCAAAATGTTTTGCTTAAGTTTAAAAACCACTGCAGGAAAGCTTGTATGTTATCTACTAGCTCTACTAATGTTGTTTTTATTTAAATATGTCCAGTTAAAAAATAAAGACCTAAAACTGTATTTTTTTACTAATTAAAAAATATTTTAAATTATATTTTTAAAAAAGCAAAATGAAATTGTGATAATTTAATCCAAGTATTTGTTTTGCACTGCATATGCATTTCAATTAACACGAGCCACCCCGTATGATTCTGTTATTTTTACACTTATTAAAAAATCTAAAACGCGTCAAATTTTATTTTTAGGGGCCCATTTTTTGTAAAAATTTACTTGTTGAGGATTATCCCCTGTTCCAACACAAACATCAAAAAGTTAAAATGAAAAAGGGGGTCAAGTAATACCTTATCTTACAGATCTTCAAATTATCTCTTTAATTATATTTATACAAAATTATTTTGGTAATTTTTCGATTTTCAATCCATTAAGTGTGCAACAAATAGAAAATTTTTTATTTGTAATTTTTCAGAAAAAATAATAATAATTTTTATAAAAGTTAGTGCATGGTTTCAAACTACATACCAGGGTAGCCAGGTACTGGCCTAGGGACCCTCCTCTCCTAGCCATGGGTAAAATTAATATTTTTTGTAGATTTTAAATTTATATGTAAATTTAGGAACTCCGCAACGACAAATACAATTAAAATGTATGTACAAGAAGGTTGACTGGTCAGTATATTCTGAGAGGGAATTTTTTTATTGCAAACAATTTACTACCGCATAGGCGGTATTTTTAGAAACCACCTAATAAATTAATAATTTTGTAAATCAATATTTTTATCTAGTTAACAAATGATTGATAGGTAGAATTATTTTATTAAATACTTTTGGAAAAAAACCTTTTCTAAAACACCGCTTTTGATGTACTGAACGGTTTGAAATACAATGTTCTTTTAGGATATGCTAATGAGTCACCCTCTCAACATTAAATTTTTTAAAGGTTTTCGTGTTTAAAAATCATTATTCTATATTTTTATGGATGTCACCTGTAATGTTGTTTTGTGTCCCGCAATAATTTTGAAGAGCAAAAAAATTCCAGTCAAGGGGGCACCCCTGCCGCATTGTATGGTCCATTCATTTGCCTATTAAAAAGCACATTTGTAAAATTCTAGGGCATCGTTAATATCCTTGCTAAAAATCTACAGTTAAAATTTAGCAATTTTATTTTGTTAAGCTAAATGTGTTTAAAAACGCAATTGCTTTAAAGAAATATTAAATTAGACTACCTAAAAAAATTGTGTCATAAAGGTTTAATGTAAAATAATTAAAAATCATTCAAAAAATAATTTAAGGACGTGACTTGATTTTTAAGCTTTTAACTTTAAATTCTAAATAACTTTTTTATAACATTTTGTTGTATTTTTGAAAAAAGGGGTACTTTACTCTCAAGTAGTTTTTAGTTTTTTGTCCTACTTTAAATATCCTTGAACTTTTAATAAAACTAACTACTGCTATGGACCGTGAAAAAGAAGACACTTTGCTTTTCCATGTTTTTCCCAGACCAGTTGTGCCTGCCTCACAGGACTTATCAATGGGGTTGTACAGGGTCCATGGTGAATAGCACAGAAAACACGAATCCTTTTTATGGCAAACATAGATATAAATCCCCAGGGCCGTGCGTACCGGGTGGTGCAAATGGTGCAAGGCACCAGGGCGCAATCCTTTAGGGGCAGAAAATTTTGAAAAAAGGACGGAAAGGTTTGACATGCGGGAAGGTAATGTTGGAAATAAAATGTTTGAAAAGAATGTAATTTGAAAGTGGGAATCATTTTTTTTGCTCTTCAAAAATAAGTAAATGGAGGAAAGAAGCAATGAAAGAAACGGCAGTGTATTTTAAAATTGAGGACCTTTTTTTTGCTCTTCATCCCTAAATTTACCAAAACACATTGTGTTATAGGGGTAGCCAATAATTTTTGGCACCAGGGCGCACCTCACCCTAGAAACAACCCTGTAAATCCCACCGTCGAGCCAGAAATTGCATTCAGTCAAGTCTGCATCGAGTATTTTACCAGAGTGGGATGTTAAAAGTGGAAATAATTTTTACTGTCATTATTAAATACGATATAAAAAATCTTCGTTTATGAACAGTTTAAAGAAGATACCTGCTTTTCTATGTTATTCACCAGGACCCTCTCCCCAGGCTGGTTTCGTCTGCATTACATGACTTATCAATAGGGCAAAAACCGGCCTGGGAAGAGGGTCTCTAATGAAACACATAGAAAAGCAGTTTGTCTTCTTTAACTGTCCATTAACAGAGATTTTTTATCTTTGAGACAGCTCACGAAAGCTGTCGGCTGTCGGGTTATTATATGTTTAACCCATTTTCTTCCCTGTTTCGTCAACGTTGTCTAAGCACTGAAACATGCAGTATTTGCATTTTAAGACAACGCGGTAGTACCATCACGAACGTTATTTTTAAATAACTACTACCTAAAAATGTCTTCCCGGCTAGAAAATATATTATTGTGACAGTAAGAAATTATTTATGCCTTTAATATAGAAGCCAATTTGTTTAAAAATATTAATATTATGTACCAGCCAAACGATGTAAATTTAAATACAGAAAAGTTGATTTAAATCAACAAAATGTAAGACACTCTGTATAGAATAAGTTTTGGTTGGAAAGCTGTTTTCTACCCGATTTTTATCTATAGGTTCTTTACAGTTAGCGGCCAAGAGAAAAAAGGAAAAGAACCAGAGGAATTTAAGTGCCCAGAAGGTTCAGGAACCGGAAATTATGCTGATCCAGCTACGTGCAGAAGATTTTATCAAGTAAGCTTTGTTTTGACTTAAATATTAAGATTATAATACAACTATAAAACCAAAAGAAAAGAAAATCTAGTTGTATTTTTTAGCGCTGAATTTAAATAGATTAGTTCTTAGACCATGGCTACAGCCATAACAGAGTGTTTAAAGTTAGAAAAGAATGAATTATTGAGTGAAGAGGTTCTTTTTAAATTTCTTTTTTCTTGCTACATTTTTTCATCTGCGCACGGACAAGCAGACTCTTCTGTTTTTGTAAATATTTAAAATATTGCATCAAGTAAAATTTTACGAACCGAAATATTACCAATAATATATTTAAATAAATAATATAGGGTAATTTTTTTATGTGCTAATAAGCTTAAAAAAAACATTTTTCTAGACGTCATTCCAAATCGAATGAGCTATCGCAGATATTTTTAGGATCTTTATTTCTATTTAACACGGTTTTAAACTTGTTGACTAGACTGGGGAACTTCTTATAAAGCAATATAAGAAATCACTCTTTAAAGCTTTCGTACCGTAGCTAGGAAACACCCTCTATAACAGCAGCGGCTGGTAATGGCCAATTAGGTTGGATAAACCCGCACCCTTGTCAAATATACCAATATTTTGTTTTAATTATTGTTTATTACAGTCTATTAAATCACGGTAACCCGTTATTTGTTCTACTATTTAACATACACTGGCCCGCAAAATTAATCGGACAACGAAAATTTGATAATTTTTTGCTGAGTTTCAGTCTGTTTTATGGTCATAATTTTTTTATATTAAAGATACAAAAATTTCTAACGAATTTGTTGTTATACAGGGGTTAATAAAAAGATAACTTTTACTCTAAACTTCTAAACACCCTGTGGAAAAAGTTTAATAATTATTCTTTTTGCTGCATTTTAAAGACTCATCTTTTATTAACAACTTGTTGTTTGATTTATTTCGGTATCTGTATCTTTAAAGAAAAAGCATTGGTTTAAAGGAAACAATGCAATAATGCTTTATTAGCAATAAAATAATTTAAAAATAACATGGCTAACGGCAGTATTAGAATTTATTTATTTATTTATTTAATCGGGTATTTCCCTCACGAGCCTGAATAACAACTCTCATTTTTTCGGGCATAGATTCAATTAAAGAAGCAGTCACCTTTTGGGATATTTGTTGCCACTCGTTTGTCAGTGCTTCTTCTAACGCAACCAAAGTTTGAGACTCGCTGTAGTTCAGCCTCACTTTTCTTCTCTCTGTTCCACAAGTGCTTAATAGGGTTGAGGTCTGCACTTCTTGGGGGCCAGTCTAACACATGAACGTCAACATCAATTAAATATTAGGTATCTTGTTATTTGTGCTATGTGCGGTCAAGCATTGTCGTGCATTAAGATAAAATGTTCTCCTATAAATGGCTTATAAGGTACCACATGTTCTTCTAAGCACTCCCTAATGTATCTACCGGCGTTAATACCTTCTTGAAGTATAACAAGGTCT
Source organism: Listronotus bonariensis (assembly GCA_014170235.1). Classification (NCBI taxonomy): domain Eukaryota; kingdom Metazoa; phylum Arthropoda; class Insecta; order Coleoptera; family Curculionidae; genus Listronotus; species Listronotus bonariensis. The sequence continues at coordinate 47,743 of JACEGR010000648.1, forward strand.
GTATGGGCTTCCAATGAAATACCGCCCCACATCATCACCACTCCGCCACCAAATTGCACTCTAAGAAGAGATACAGCATTGAAAGTATCTTTCTCTGGGCCTTCTCCATACTCTTTGACGTCCGTCAGATGAATATGTCGTAAAACGAGACTCGTCAGTAAAAAGATCATTTCGCCATTCGTCCATGTCCCAATCTGCATTAGTTTGAGCAAACTCCAGGCGCTGCCTTCGATGACAAGCAACTAATAGAGGATCTGTAGGCAGGTACACGAGAGGTTAAATTCTGATCCGCTCACCTTCTGCGTCATCAGGTGAAACCAAGGTAACCGTAAACATCTGCCAGTCCTCTAACCAAAGCGGGAGCAGAGACTGTTTGCTCTCGAAGAACTTAAAGACGAAGAAATCGATCGTCAACTGGGTTTGTAGCCCTTCGTCTTACCCTGTCCAGGTCTACTTAAATAAGAACCAGTTTGTCTAAACCTTTGTATCGCATCGGATACCGTACTGCGTGGATGGCCAAGCCCTTCTACAATATACCAAATTGGACGAACATCGTCTCGTAGAGCAACGGCTTGTGCCACTTCTTCTGGGCTCATCGTCGTCTCGTCTCATAACTCACTTTAAATATAATAACCTCAAAAACGCTTTAAAAAAGTACAGCAAAATTAAATCTTTAATTCATTGACAACAATCTTTTTGACATGCCACGGATGCCATGGAAACATCTATTTCTTTTATCATAACATCCAGCTTTGCAATATTTTTAAAAGCAAATTCTTGCTAATAAAGCAATATTGCATTATTTCCTTTAAACCAGCACTTTTTGTTTAAGTATGCAGATATCGAAATGAATCAAAAAACAAATTGTTAAGAAAAGATGAGGTTTTAAAATACAGTAAAAATAATCATTATTCCATTTTAAATTTTTTCCACAGGGTGTTTAGAAGTTTAGAGTACAATTCACCTATTTATTAACCCCTGTATAACAACAAATCCATTAGACATTTTTGTATCTTCAACATAAAAAAAATATGATTACTATAAAACTAAGCCTAAGACATTGAGCAAAAAATTATCAAAATCGATGCAATACCAACATTTATTAAGGATTGAATTTGAACAAAATTTTCGTTGTCCGGTTAATTTTGCGGGCCAGTGTATTATCACTAAAAATAGATTAATTACTTATAATAAGAGGCATAAATAAAATTTAAAACACTAGTTTTTTACCTATATGGTGCGGGCTGACCTACCAAATTATGTTGTATAAATAGTTATTATGGCAACTTTTTTCTTGTAATATTTTTATAGATTTTTTTAGTGTGTTGATGGTTATCCGTATGTAAACAGATGTCCTTCAGGACTATATTTTGATGACATAAGTAAATTCTGCACATTTAAAGCTGAGGCCAGGTGTGGACCTATTGCTACAAGTAAGAACAAAAAATATAATTTAAAAACAAAAATATTTATCGGCAACATAATTAGATGTCCGTTATCGAGTTTCCATCCCTTACACATCCCTTTCGGGTCCAGTGCTTGGAAACCTGGATGCTTGTTTAATGGCTCTTGGTGGGGTTTTGGTTACCCGTTTCCATGAGCTTTACCAAGCTTACTCATGGATCGCTTTTATATCCTTGCGATCAAGTGCGCCACAAACATGGGATCATACCTTCGGGTACCCATGTCCACTACAATTCACCGCTGAATGAGCCTGGATCGGTACTGACTTTCCCTCTCGCGTGTTTGGGACCCACTCCTTATTTTAACTCTTTTCAGAGGAAAGTGGGAAGCACCCCTTGCACGTTCGACAGGATCGTCAGCCACCATCGAGTTATCCGTTGGTTCTTACGCCCACATCGAGGTGTGCTGGGGGAGGAAACTCTTTGACGTTAACACCGTGACTTTGGAAGCTCGTCGTGTCTAGGGCTTGGGTAGATAAGATATCCACTGATGAGTCCAGGCCAGGACGAAACACGAGGAATTGCGATGAAAAGGTATACGATTGATCAGTTAACGTTAGACTGTTCAGTACAGTGGGGACCACGCCAAACCCACCATTTCCAATTTGGAAGGTCAGGGGTGCTGAGTAAATAGACGATTGGGCTGACCCATGACGCTCGAGTCCAGGAGCATGTAGCCTCGTCTACCGCGCGGGAAGCCCATACGTACCATGCGATGCTACGGGTACCCAGCTGGTAGAACTGGAGGGATTGTCTTACGTCGTTCGTATACATTCTCAAAGCTCATCCTCAGCTGTTTCCAATATTGGCTGCGACTCACCAAAACCGTATTCCGTACAGTTCACTCTGCTCGGACATACACATCCAACAAACATAAATATCATCATACATTATGTCTCAGGATAGGGGTTTCAAAAGGAACCAAAAATTTTAGAATTTTAATACTAGCCTAAGATCCGAATAGGAAGCGACCTGCACTCATTTGGTTACCGAGAAAAACTTTTTTATATTAAATATAGTATTTAAACAAAGATATTGCTATACAAGGTTGCCTAAAAAATATGGTCAAGGCTATATTTAAAATAAAAAAATAACCTCCAAATTTTTGACACAACCTGCATAATGGCATCACCTATTTTTTAATAACATTCTTAAGTTAGTTAATAAAGTATGTATGTTATAAATAATACAGAATGTCCCCAAAAATTTCAATATATTCTCTGACTTAATTTATAAAATTGGAGAGAAAAAATAGTGATATATTAGTAGTGTTATGTAGAGTTTAAAAAATGGTATTATACAGGGTGTGTTCAAAAATTTTGAGGGTATTTTTTAATCTAAATATAGCCTTGACCGTGTTTTTTCGGCAACCCTTTAACAATACTTTTATTTAAATGCAGGGTTATTTTAAGGAAATATATTTCTGTTTACACAGTATAGAATGCAAGAAAATAAAAACATTTTTTAAATAAAATTATGTTTAAAAATGCTTTGTTTTCGAAATAAAGAGTGTTAAAATTTTAAGACAAAAATACCTTTTTATCATAACTTTTCAATCACTCCAGATATGTCCGAAAATTTGGTACACTTTTTTAACAATTACATTACATTTTTGCTGTAAAAGTTTTTTAAAATTTTTGCCTGTGGCATTCCAAAAGATTTGTAGTAATTTTTTTAAGGAAAAAAAGTACGCCACTGCTTTTTGCATCAATATTATTTTAAAGATTATTATTCACTTTAAAGTTAATTTGGTCCCATGTTATTTTTGTACGATAAACGGTTTTTGTTTAAAAAGTAAAAACCATTTTAATGCATGGAAAAATCTCTAAACACCATATCAGGTGTTTTGTAATCATGTGAAGTTCGTGTTTGACTTTTAATAAAAATTATAACTACTGAATATTTTTTTATTAGATTTAAATTTTAGTTGTGTAAGTTTTTGACCTTTTTAATACAAATTAGACAAAACTAATTTTACATACAAAATACCATATTAGGTTTTAGCCATTTTGACTTTTATTTTTTCAAACGAAAACCGTTCGTCGTACTAAAACATATCAAGTGACCAAATTAACTCCAAAGTAAATGAATAATTTAAAAATAATATTGATTTGAGGAAAGCGTATTATTTTTTTCTTAAAAAAATTCAATACATATCTTGGTTGAACACAACTGGTAATTTTTTTCAAAAAATTTTACAGCAAAAATGTAGTGTAATAGGAAGTGTACCAAATTTTGTGATGTAATATACAGTGCATGTTCTAGCTATCATTAAATTCGTATTCAAAGTTTAACCTCCAAATAAATTAGAATAAGGAATGCATGATCTTAAAAAATGGGTTATAATTTTATTTGTTTTTCTTTTAATTCAGACATTTTTTTTACTCTGTTGTAATAATTATTTATTAACCTCTTAAAAAAACAGTGGCAGAATTGGTTATTAACTTCAAAGGAAGAATAGCCTTATTTTTAACAACAATGGATTTTTTAATGTTATTAATTTATTATTATAATTGCCTATTTTATTTACAAAAACAGGTAGCAGTTTTAATTTTTTTAAGCGTTGGTATAAGTTTAAGCAAAAACATATTTTTAAACGCCCTTTAACCCGAAAATTTCATGTGTTGTTAAAGTTTTAAATGTTAAGTAAGGGACACGCAGTCTAATTGATTTAATTATAAATATGTAGCTCCTGCGCCTATAACGGAGGCACCTACAGACCTAGCAGTAAAATGTAATCCAGCAGAGTGTGAGTTACCGTACTGCTTTTGTTCAAAAGATGGCACCCAAATCCCAGGAGGCTTGGAACCCGAAAAGGTAAGTAGAAGCAAAGTATTTCTAGTATAGGTAAACTCTTAATTAAAAAAATTAAATAAATAGAAATTATGGAAACAACATTTTTTTAATATTCTTACTTAAAGAAAAACCCAGTATGAAAACATACACACAAAGTTTTTTAAAAACAACTTAAAATTGGCCAATTCAGGGAAATTAAAGCGATAAACCCCTGACAAACTAGACTTTTCCGTTTAATTTTAGTTGGCATTTTCAGATTATTTAAATAGTATATTTTCTAACTAGTGCGGAAAGTGCCAGTTTCCGCACGCGACTGCAGTTGACCGAACGACGCGTAGCGGAGTTCGGTCAAGCTAGAAGACGGTACAATGGGCCTTGAGTGCGTTTTGCTATGTTCAAAGGTAGATGAATTTTGGGAAAATATTTTGATTGATAAGTCCATCTTGAAACTTGTAGAGCTTTCTAGGTAGCCTTCTGCAACAGATGATAACTTCGAACCATGCCTTCACCAGAATTAGCTAACATTGTAGCTGAGAAACGGCGAAAGCTAAGTCCCGTGTAAAGTTTTGGGTTTGGAAGAAGTAAATAGGCAGCCATTTTAGAGGGCATCTTGCCAAAAGAATTTTTTCCTATGGACTGGACAGTACAAGCAAATTTTTTGTAATTAACAAAAAATCTTCTGTGCGGTGTTTCGGGCTTTCGTAAACTGAAATACTTTCTATACAAAACAAGATATTTTCCATTTTCAATTTCCTCGGAAAGGACAAAACTTCGGTTAGAATGGTTTTTGAAGTCTGGAATATTTACAATTAAAAGATTCCCATTATCGTCAATATCATCAATGCTAATTTTAATCAATTCTTCTCGACGACACGCACTAGCTAGTCCGAAAATTGTAGCTACCTTCATCGCTAGATAGACATCATTTGGAGCATCATTAATAAATTTTGCTATATATCTTTGGAGAAAATTTAGGCCTTCTTAGGTCTAAATTCCACATTTTGCTTTTTCAAAAATGTTGTAACTTTGAAATATTTGCTTAAATCCATGTTCTTTTCGATTTTAATGACACTTTTTAACATGGAATACCTTGACCATAAGGTATTGGGCTTACATGTTTTAGCAAGTTCTGCGAAATATGCCATAAAAACTTCTTTTAAACTTTTGATTTTTTCTCGCCACACCAGCTTGTAAATGCTGTATATTCTTTCTCGTACCTGTGCTATGACTTGGACGGTAATAAATCTAAATTGACTATTTCGGCTGATTTTAGAATAAATTCAGGTAATTCCTCGTCAGAAGACTTCATGGGAAACGTTTTTGATTCAAAATCGACGATACTGATCAGAATGTACTAAAGACACTTTTAATTATAGATGACTTTTAATGACTTTGATCTTTTATAATATGGAGACCGGCACCTGTCAAAACTAAAAATCTGACAAGCAAATTTAATATATACCAGGATTTTTGAAACAATGTTTGCGTGCGGAAAAGTGCTGCTTTTCACACGCTAGTGGAAAAAAACTTTAAACGACTTGCAAATAATTTAGTAATACAACTTATTGATAGCTGATACACAATATTAACACTTAAAACTTGAGTAGTTTTTATAGTGCTAGTAACAGAATAATGTTAGTTATCATACAAATAATACGGAAATGAAGTAATAAAAATACTGTGCATTCATTTTAAAATAAACAAGTCCGTATAATTTCGTTATTTATAATTTATACATTAATAAAAAATTATTTGAAACACGTCAATTTATATTTTTATGGGAACATATTTTTGTGCCAAAATTTGCTTGTTCAGGATTATTTTCTCCTACCCCCAACACAAACGTCAAAAAGTTTTAAAGGTAAGGGGGTCAAATAATACCTTATCATTCAAATTCTCTTCGGTCTTTTATGATGATTTTTGTATATTAGAGTTTTTAAGGCGCGGACCCTAAGATTACAATTCTGAAAAAAATTTGCGGCAACGTTTTGTTTTCGAGAAATCCATCATCAAACCTGAAAAGCAAATGCACCTTATTTTCACTGTATTGCTACTTCTTTGCAAATAATTCTAATTTTAAAGCTAAATTCCTTATGAGAAAACAAAATGTTTTGTGACATTGGCTTTATGGATTAGATCTAATCTTCAATTGTCGAATTGTTGATAAAAAGAGGAATAAGTAAGTAATTACTTTTGCGCACCTATAAGCGATGTCAAGAGTAAATAGATGGAAAGTAAATATTTCTGTTAGTCCAGAACTAACAACTTGTATATATTTTTTTAGGTAGTAACAGACCCGCTCATGCACTTTATTGAAAAATGGAGTACTCTACCTAGTATGATTTTTTAAATAGTAAATATTGACTATACGCTCATCATTTTTTGATATATTTTGTAAGATTGGTGACTATTTATTCGTTATCTATAAAAAAAGGTTTATACATAATCGTTAACCCTGCCCATAATTTACTTGGTATATATTCTTAAATAAAAGAAATTTTACAAGTCTTTGTAAAAGTCCTAGGGTGTTAAGCTTAAACCCCAATAATTTTGAAGTCATTATGCCATTAATCCTATATAAAATTTTTGAAAAGGTATACAGGCTGTCTGTGGGGGTGTCTTCGGAAGTTCTTACCAAATGGGAAACTTTTTAATTATTAACTTTACGAGAAAAAGTGCTTCTTCATTAAAAGGCCACTGAGACGCTAATGTACCCAATAAACTCAATAGTTAGAGCCTTACAAACGCTTTATTGCATTAAACAAACATACCAAATTTCAACCAAATCGCTATAAGGGTGTTTAAGATATTTATAAATATCGATTTTTTTAACGCTTTAACGCCCTCTATCTTAGAAACAAAGCAACTTCGGAAATCCGTTTATGAAAACTTTTCTTTATACAATAATATAAGAAATAATCCCTTAAAGTTTCGTGCCGCAGTTAGAAAATACCCTGTACCTTACTTTAAATACAAGTATTTTTTAAGCCACCCTGTACATCCAATGTACAGGTATTTTTGTGGAAATGTACTTTTTCGTCAAGCAGGACTTTTTATGAAAAGCACTTTTTTCGTAAAGGTAATAAGTAAAAATTTTCCTATTTGGTATGAACTTTGGAAGACACGCTGTATACAGCGTGTCCGCCTAATTTCTTTACATATGGGAAACTTTTTTATTATTAGTTTTACGAAGAAAAGTTATTTTATATAAAAAGTTCTCAATGGACTTAAACCTAAAAAGCAATAATTAGATATTCAGTTTTTTAGTAGTATACGAGGACTCCCATAAAAATATGAATTTTGTTTAAAAGAAAGTACCCTTATTTTTAAAAATATCGAAAATTATTATTAAGGTAAAATGTTTAGTAAAAAAGTAACTTTTAAATATGCAAACTCATTTATTTGCAGGGAAATAAAATATGGTAAAACGGAGATAAAATTACATTTGTAAATACCTATCTTGATATTGAATATCCAAAGCTTAAAAACTGTCAAAATAGCGAAAATTCCCAGAAACGCTGGTTATCGCCTAAAAATTAAAGAGAAACTTTTTTCTTGTAAATGAACAAGTTTGCAAATTTAAGAGCTATTTTTATTTCTAAACATTTTTTCTTAATAATAATTTTTGATATTTTCAAAATAAGGGTACTCTCCTCTCGAACAAAATTCATATTTATTTAGATACCTGGTATACTACTGAAAAAAATGAATATCTAATGATTGCCTTTTTGGTTTTAGATGCTGCGAAACTTTTTATAAAGGATAACTTTTTTGTAAAATGTATAATAAAAAAGTTTCTCATATGTAGAGAACTTAGGCCGACACACTGTACATAAAAAGAAATATACGTTTAGTAGAAGTATAAGCTTAGGATTATGTATAAGCCCTTAAATATTTTTTCAAAGATAACTACAAGTGAATTAGCGTCTAGTATCTTTTTTCACTAGCATACGTTTTTTAATAATGTAAGTTAAAAATAAAACTAAAACATACAATCAACACTTTGTTTACGATTGTAATTAAATTTTAAAATATTAAATAAAATCACACTTTATTTTTTTATTTATATTTTCTTAGCTTAGTTTTAAATATGTTTTAAAAGCCACTTTCTAATAGGCTGAGTTAACATTGCTTTTAAATATTCGGTATTCAAACTATCCAAGAGTTTTTAAGTTTGTCCGGTTTGGTAAGCATCTTTTGCCAGTCCACGTAGCATGTTTAAATTTTAGTTAAGACAGAAAATAAGATCATTTTCTGAAACGTTGCGGCAACTGCGATTTTGACAAAATTTGGTATACGGGGGATTTTATGCCGCTAACCATAAATTATTTTTTTTACAAAACGTTTTTGTGATATCCATTATTAAAGTTAAAATTTAAACTAATCTTATTAATACTTTTTTGTTTTCTTTTCAACACAATATTGAATAAACACCTTTTTAAAACCCGGTTTTTTAATGTATTTTACAGATTTTATCAAATAGGTTAATTGCGAAGGCTCACTTTTAAAACGCTGCAAAAAAGTAAAATTCATTTCAGTTTTAAAGGGGATAAATCAAGATCTGTGGGTTACCAAAGCTTTTAATCAAGAATTGTATGCAAAAAGGCGGAATATGTCTTGAGAATAAAACGTTTTCAAAAAAAAGTCTTTCAAATTCGTGATCAGCGCCCCAAAAACCTCCGTATACCAAATTTTGTTAAAATCGGAGCTGCCGCAACTTTCTAGACTATTACCGAAAATTATTATTTTTTTTTTTTTTATCTTTGGACAAACCACGAAGGCTAAAAGCCTAAATACTAACGTACCGTGGGTGTCTTAAGCGGGGTAAGAGGGAGTTTGTTGACACGGGACTTAAATACTTGAAGATTTGGGGGAAGGAAAGACCTCCGCGGGCAGCAGATTCCACAACCTAGAAACTCTAGGGATAAAAGAACGAACAAAGTGGGAAGTTCGGGGCCTATCCAGTTGGACCGTATAGGGATGCATACGCGCGGAACCACGAGTTTCTCTGTTGGAAACCGTAAGTGGAGGAACTATACTGGACAATTCTTCAGAGCATAAGCCATGGAAGTACCTATAAAAAGCGATAAATCCCCCACAGCCCGACGATGTGCAAGAGAGGGAAGCCTTTCTGTAAGTGAAGGATCATTAATGAGAGCTCTTCTTTGAATAGAATCAAGAATGCTTAGGGTTGTGGGGGACGCCATGCCCCAGATATGAGAAAAGAATATTTTGCTATTGGACAAAACGTAGGAAATTTTGGTCTTTTAAATAGTATGTTATTTTTTAAAGTTTAGTTTTTTAAACTACTATAACGTAACTTTTGTATTGCTGCCACGATTTATAAAAGAATGTTGTTATTTACCAAGACTGCTGATAGTTACGGAAAAAACACTGATACGATTTAGTAACAAAATGTCGGTATGAAAATCGCTCTAAAAAGGTAAAATAAGTAAATTTATGTTCGCTACTGGCAGCAAATTCAATGTTTCAGTGTACGGCTTTATTAATGTAGATTTATGGTGCACTGTCATTTTGTTAATCAAATAGAAAACCTGCTGTATTACAGCAAGTATGTGTAATGCGGGATGGAATTTCTAGAATTTTTACTAAACAATACTTTCGTGTTCAGTTTTTTAACGTCTTTGCTATTTTAACAGTTAACAATGTATCTTTTACCTCGGTCTTAATTGCGTTATTTTCATATCGTCTCATTTATTGAGATAACATTGATTTTTTTAACAGTAACTTTTATTTTTTTTTATTTAACTCATGGTATGTACTTTATATAATTTTTTACAAATTTTTACATTACGGACTTTAACATAATATTTAAATTGCCCGGATTTTATTAAATATACATATACATCTTTTAACAAATTTTTACACTAAGGTTTTAAAAATGCTTTTTAGTTAGTTTTTTTTTAATCGATCTAGATTCTTTATAAGAATTGTTGGGCTCTAAAAAAAAATTAAATGTTTTGTTTTTCAGGAATAAAATAATTTTAAATAAAATATATTTTAAAAATGTTTGTTTTAATCAGCATAAGACGATTAAGGTCAATCAATTGTTTCTAATGTGTGCGGGTAGAACGTATATATCTATGAATTAAATAAGCTATGATGGATGGAAAAATTCCCTTTTCAAATATGTGCGGGTAGAACGTATATATGAATTAAATAAGCTATGATGGATGGAAAAATTCCCTTTTCAGTAAAAGTATTTTAAAAATTTAATAGATATGGCGTAAAAATTATAAACAACTAACTAAGTCTCAAGACTTATAGAGAATTTATAAATATAGGATTAATTTACTTGTAATATGAAAAATAAAGTACCTGGTATTATTTTAAAATAATAATGTAAAATAAAGCAAAAACACTATTCTTAAATCCCGTTTATGAAAATTAAAAAACTACATTTTAATATTCCTTTTCTCTTTCTAATTAATGGTATTAAGTCCATTCTCAAAACGTTTTGTATTGGTTTATTAAATGTATTTTATTTACTTGTGCCAACTACTAACTTAAATTACCGCGATTCCTCTATTATGCAAATATCGCCACTGTTTTTTTCTTTTGTGCTTTAAAAACCTCAGAAGCATTTCCTGATGTTGTTGGTTTAGAAATAATTATAGGGAAAAGTTGCTTTGCTTTCTTGTGTTTTATTACTATTTTGATAATAATAAAATGTTTTTAATCCTTATTGTTTGTTTGTAAGGGCTTATCTTTGAAAATACTAAACCGACTATAAAAATTCTTTTACAATTAGAAAGCTACGCTATTTAGGAGTTCTATAGGCTATGCCCAACGAAGCAGGCCCAAATCAGCTAGTATTTAATAAAATACAATAGTTTCTTTATTAATTTTATTTTATATTGTCATAGTAAATCAATTAAAAACTTTCGGTATTTTTTAAAGGTCCTTTAAACATCGTTATAATGGTAATATAATATTCTGGGTGCATCACTAAAATATTTAAGTTTTGTCCTACCTTATTTATTATTACCAATATCACTACAAAAAGATCTTTAAAAGAGCTTTAAGAAAATACGACATTAAGTTTATCTAACTTTATTTGTTTAGAAAATATCCTCATTAAAATGAGTTATAATGTAATTTTTAAAATAGAGCCATTTTGTAGCAGGCGAAGATATTGACTTTATGTCCTAGGATTACAAAACTTCTTAATTTTTATGAAATAATACCGAACAACTCAAAAGTTAGGATGAGGTCCTGACTTTAGACAAGCGTTGTATGTTGTTTTCTATATTTTTAGCTATAATAAATTTTATGTTGTGGAAAATAAAAGAAAGTCAACATATAGATAAAGAATAAGTTTAAATGATAATACAAAAATATTTTATTTTATTGTAATTTTAAATACTTACTGCTAAAATTAAGACTTTTAAAGAAATAATAAGCGTAAATATCTACTTTTTAATTTATTTATATTTAATTCATTTATTATATTACATTTATATTTAGACTTATAATTATTACCCAAAATGCTTTAAATGACAATAAAACAATGTATTTTAAAGATTTAAATAAAACAATTAAAAATAAATCAACGAAATACATGAATTTATGATTACTCTTGACAATAATAGGTCTTACCTTTGATTAAGCACATTACTATAATAAAATAATTATAAGTTAAAAAAAATGATGAAAAAGCTCTCTATTGTAAAATTTCTAATAGTTTTATTTGGACTGAATAATACACAAACATACCTTTATACCAAAAATCCGCTTAAAGCCAAACGCCAAACCTCTCGCCAAAATTTAGCACACCCGTTCGGAAATTGCCAGGACTTCCGATAATTTAAAGCCATGGATGTTGTATCGCCTCGGGCAGGCACAAACCAAACAGCCTGATCCAGATCCCATTCGGGATTTAAATTGGCCAACTAAGCCATGCTAAATATTACAATGGGCGACAATCCGACAGCGCTGCGTTTGCACTTTTTCTTTTACATTTAATTGGTTTTTGTTTTATGTAAATTTCCAACTAATCTTAGTCTTTAAAGGTTACCAAATGTAACGGTGTTAAAATTATTACCTTTAATAATTTTAAAGACATTAAAGGGACGTTTTTTTGAGTTGTAATACAGTCTATCCGACCTCTCATAAATACAGGGTCATTAAAAGGTTCGGTTTTACCAAACTTGACTATTTATTTATTTATTTTGGTCGTATCTAGTAATTGGACTTTGCACCTTTCCTGACGACCGATCAATCTGAAATTCGGTACACATCCGTAATCTTAATGACAATACAATAAAATACATATTTAATAATTGTAAATCCAAGATGGCCGCCGATCCAAAATGGCGGATTATATATTATTTCACTACAACCTCAATGTGAGTTTTAAATGAAAGGGCTTGATTGGTAGAATAGAGCTTACTTTGAAAACATTATAATTCCGAATGGCCGCTGCCACAATATGGCGCAGCCTGATCCAGATTCCATTTGGGATTTTAATTGGCCATAAGGCCATGCTAAATATTACAATGGACGACAATCTGACAGTGCTGCGTTTGCACTTTTTCTTTTACATTTAACTGGTTTTTGTTTTATGTAAATTCCCAACTAATCTTAGTCTTTAAAGGTTACCAAAGGTAACTTTATTAAAATTATTTAGCTTAATAATTTTAAAGAGATGCAAGGGGCTTTTTTTGAGTTGTAATACAGTGTATTCGGCTTCTTATAAATACAGGGTCTCTCTAACAGGTGGAAGAAACCACCACAACCACGAATTCCTGACGTTAAAATATGACGATCTTACCCAACTTAGTTTAATAGACCGGGTTGTAGGGGCACCCATGTATCAAATATTATTCTTATGCAATTTGTTTGCGCAGAATTAGGTTCAAAATTAAATACCGATTACGACGATTCTTGGCTCTAGATCGAATTTTGGTCAGATTTTTTATGCAATTGTTTTGACAAGTAAGAAAAAAAATTCCAAAATAAATTTAATTTAATTTTTTGACCAACTTTCCACCAAAAACGACTCTTTACATTTTTTCGAAAAATTAATATTTATTAAGTTATATTCTTTTAAAACAATAAAAATAAGCAATTAGGTCATAACTATACCATTTAAATATCGTATGAAAATATGAAAAATTGCACAGAAGCCAGTTGTGTGCATTTTGTTTGTTAGAAATACTTGTTCAGGTGCCACTCGCGACGCCACTAAACTTAATAAAATTAATTAAGTTAGGGTTTAATATTTCTTTTGTGGCTATTATGACCACTGCCTAATTGATTTAAATTGAATTGAAAATATTTTAGATAATAGAAATTAGAGTTTTTAAAAAGTTTAACACCATGTATTTTGAAAACAATGCATCTCTAAACCTATGTTTATATAAACTTTTATTTTTAGAATTCGCTTGAAAATACGCCCTATGTTTTTTTACCGCAATTAGAAACCAGTCTTTATAAAATTAAATTTCTGTAAAAAAATGGCAAAAAATATAACATTACCATGAGTATCGAGTAACGCGTGTTAGTTACAAGCTGACTTAAATTTGCATAATTAATTAAACGTTGTATATTTAGCTGATTTATGCATGTATTCATGTTATAAATTGTTTTTAATTAGAGTATACCTAGTTATAAAATAGTGTTAAAATAAATGCATAACATAAAAAAGTTGTTTTTAATTGAGTTTTATGGTACCAAATAAAATCTTATAGATTAAAATGTAAAGATATACATAACAGGAGAATTTATATCTTTTTATATGGTTAATAATATGCAGTCCTTATACATTTAAGTGGTATTAATATAAGTAGTGAGGATAGGTTTTTTTTATAAATTATTTCCTATCTACCTAAAAGCTGTTTTCCTCCTAATACATTTTCTTATGATACATATTGCTTTATTTTCAATCTTTCAAAGAGAAAAATCTAAAAGATAAATAGAATAGTGTGTAAATCTTTGGCCAAACAAAACATATTTCTGCGGAGTCAGCATCCATTAAGTAAGGGTTCTGCCAAAACTTTTCCCTAATATTTCGAATTTGGAAAAGATGTTTGTTATATTTGGATCAATAAATATACATCACGGTTGTTTGAGTTTATAAGAATCAGAATCGTACTGAATTTATACAAAACGACTGGTTCTTTTAATTTTTACATTTAAAAATGTTATAAAATTACTTTCCAAAACTGGAAATAATTGTAAAATATATCACATATATTTAACTAAAAAATGTCTAATTTTTGTTCTTTCTAAATTTTAAATATATTTTTATTTTCAATTTTAAAGCGTATTTCTTTCATGTGGTGTTATTTTTAAATGTAATAAAGTTTTTACCCTGTTTTTTAAAAATTTGAATTTACTTTACATTTTTCTTGCTAATTCTATTAACTTATTTAAAAGTAGTGAAAAAAATATAAAGAAATATGAACATTTTTTTTATTGCGTAAAGATAAATATGAAAATATATACGCATTTATTAAATGCGTAATTAAAATTTTAATAGAGGAACAAATTTTTAATAAATCTATGTAAATATTTTTTTACAATTGGATCTTTTTTTTCTTTCGCCCTTTCGGGGTCATCCCACCCAGGTCCGACGACCGTCCCCTAGCACTGCAGCCTGAAGGCTTATTGTACCTTGACCCCTACTCCTTCCCATTCACACACCATTCATTCCATAACTTGGATGGTTGCTGTTCGGTCCGTTAGTTCACCCCCGAGCAGAACACCGCGTGCCGTTGCCTAAAACCGACAACGCCGGTCACCCATCCAAGTTATGGGCGCGCATCGGAGCAGCCACAAGCGCGCCTACACAATTGGATCTTAACTTGTCATCTAATTTATAAAATATCTTATTTGTATTTGTAATTTTAATGTAAGCCTAATATACATTCAGCACAAAACGTCTTCATAAACCATTTCACACACCGTTTTATTTGTACGTGTTTTTTTTGCGTTTAAAGAAAATATTTTTAGATATTTTTAAATTATTTGTTCATTCACTTAGCTTTGAATATTATGTTAATCATTAACAAATATATATAGTGGCGGCAAACTAATTGGAAACGATACTTAAAAAATAATTTAATAATTTTTAGTAGAAATAAGAACATGTTTGAATATTTATAAAAATAAAAAGTTAAAGTACAATGAAAGTATGATTGAAATAAAATTTGAAATTCCTGTATACATTTCTGTATAAAAATTTAATGTGGGAAGTTTATAGACAATTTTTGTGCAGATTGTATGCCTTATCAATTAAAACATTATGTTCAAAAACATCATATTATATTTAATAATTTATTGGTTCAGTAACGTGTAATTTTAGTAATGTGGCAAATAATTTTTCTCTATTTATTTTAGAATAAATTTGATACCTCCCTGTTTTTCTCTTATCAAGAAAACCCGTATAACCTTATTTCCTTCCATGCTACACAACACAATTGCCTTGATTAAATAAGCTCATTGAATTCAATCTCTTTCAAAGCAATCTATCCAATTTTCTGCCAGTCTTATCTCTGTCCTCGAAGCCCTCCCAACTGATGTTAGCCAATCAGGATACGAGTAGAAGTAAACTGAAAAGACTTCTGGTTTCTGGGATCTATTTAAATACCTTGAATTAACTAAAAGATTTATCTGGTTTTGCCGAAACCCCTTATATTTTTTAGATGAGGTTACAAGACAAATTGAAAACCTATAAACCAGGAAAGAAAAACAAAATAAGGGGAATGGAGAAAATCACTTTAATAGACAAATCCAATGAAATTTGTCATTCAATTTTACCAAAAAGGTATAGGATTTTAACTAAGAAATGACTCTTTGTCATAATGCAACATTAAAATTTAGTACAAAAATTTTAAGAAAGTATTTATGAAATCAGAATGGTACTTTTGTGGCCATCGTAAAAAATAGGATTCTGAGCACGGCCGCCGACGGTTGCTCCAGAAAGTTAAAGTAGGGGTACGAGCATCGCGACACGCTGCAAACTGCCGACGCAAGCGCCAGAGCAATTCATATTTCACTTTTGCCTTGGGGAACAACGAGTAGCGTTGCTGGTAATGAGAATGGGTCTGGCGCTTACGTTGGCGGTTAGTAGCCTGCCGCGATGCTCGGAATCGTACCTTTAAGGTATGATTCCGAGCATGGCGGCAGGCCGCTAACCGTCGATGCAAGTGCCAACACATTATACTTGTTTCACTCTTGCGTTGGGGGTAACAAGTAGCGTTGCGGGTAATTTCAATTGCTCTGGCACTTGCGTCCGAGGTTAGTTTCCTGCCGCGGTGCTCGGAATCATAACTTTATAATAATTCCCTTTTACTTTGTAAGTAAGTAGTAGTATTGATGGTAATGGAAATTGCTCTTCCGCTGTCGTCGATTTTGTTTGCTGTCTGTCGCCGTGTTCCATATCGCGCCTTGAATTTTATAAAAAGACAATTATTTTAAACTGTGGCTACATTTCGCATAAAACATCAAGAAAGTTTACGCACCACAATATATAGTGTATTAATTTTTCTTCTAAGAAATGTTAAAAAAATATAAGAAAGAAGAAAAATTTTATGTGACAAATTAAAAAAAATATAAAACAGGATAAGAAAAAATTTAAAGCTAAAGAGCGCTCTAATGGATAAATCTAGTTAAATTAATTATATAAGTAATTATTAAGCAGTCGCATAAAAATTGTTTAGTTTATAATAATTAGAGTGTTTTAAAATTAAGAGCAAATATTTTAGGAGCGTATTTATGAAATCATCATGAGACTGTTTTAAATACCCACATTGTGTCTGCTAATTTTCCCTTTAATGAGGGAGTGGAGACAACGAAACTTACGATAGTTCTAGCTCGAAGTTGGTTCATTTAAGAATAAATATTTTTGAAAAAAATGATTTATATAAATATAAGCTTTATAACAGGTGTACTAAATGTTTAATTCTTTTGTAAAATAGAGTTTATCGTTTTAAAAAATTGGTTTTGTTTTTAATATTATATTTTTAAGGGTTTTTTAATACCAAAAAGCAAAACGTTACACATTATAGAATATTTATGAATGCTACTTAATTACGTTTATAATTTAATACAAACCAAAGGAAATATTAGTAAACCCAACTATAAATGGGAGCCCAATAAACAGTTTGTTATATTGTCCTCTTTCTCTAACCAAAATATATCGCAGGGTGTTTTATAAATGGCCATACAACGTTGACTTTGGTTCTCATATTACTGCAGTGTGTTTTGAAAATTACCGCTCGCATAGAGAATTATTAGAGGCGGGGTAAATTATTTAATATTAATTGTAACTTCAAATATTTCTTTGTGTCTTTTATACAATCATTTTTGTGCTTATATGTAGAGTTTGCTGTAATTATTCTGTACTATATATTTTATATTGATATAAAACCAAACAATTTATTGCTTGTTTGGCAGTTTTTTGCCCTCATGCTGCAGGAAAACAATTAAGTATACAGGATGTAGAGTTTTTATTTACCAACAATAATGTTAATTTCAGCACTCGAATACTGCTATCCACATTTCGGTATTCAAATACTCGGTACGTCGGTATTCGAATGCCCAAAAAATATTGTCGTCAAATACTAAAAGAGTATTCGAATACAGAATCTCGAATACTGACCAAAAAATTATTTGCCGAATACCAAATCTATTCGAATACTATTCGAATAACGGCCCAATGTATTCTATTACTATAAAATCAAATTTTAATTAAAAAAAAGTTTATTTTTCTAAGTAATGATAAGCGATAGGAAAAAATGTATAGGACTTTTTTAAATACTTTTTATGCTTTTTAATTTAGCATTATTCAAAAATATATTTTTAATTTTTTTCATTTGTAAAAATATTATTTTCGCGATTTTTAAGCTTCTTGTATATTACTGAACAATATTTATTATTGATTTTAACATTTCAGATAGAACAAACATTTTTATAGAGAAAAACGTTTTTTCAAAATAATAAAAATGAAAATTGCTACAGGCATAGATAAGTCCATCCGTGGACACACTGTATAAGAAAATATCATAATTCAGTATTTTAAAATCCTTTACGTACTTTATGTTACAAGTGTTTTTTTATTCCCAACAAATTTTTAAGAACCAAACGAGAAATCTAATAAATAGTTGTAAAACCATAATTTACGTACTTCTGCATCAAAGCAATGTAAATTTTGGGAAACAGCATACAGTACATCGCTGTTCCCATATTCATAATCACGTTACTCCAGGCGTAATAAGCGCAGTTGTAGTTACAAAATGAGAAACACACAGTGCTGCAAACATAACTCGGCGGTGGCTGCAAGTATATCACCAACACCCTGTTGAGTTATGGGTAATGCACATTGTGTTTATTTAATCTAAAATACAACGCGGCCGGTAAAACAAATTACAGCTTTATTGGGGAATGAAAAATTGCTTTGTTGTAAAATTATTGGATTTAAAATTTGATTAATATTGTTATTCGTAATTTAAATAATGTAATATACAATTACAAATTTGCAGTGCTAATATTATCCAAAAACGTGAAAGAAAAATACTTATAGAATGTTATACACGTCGTCAAACTTTAAAAAATACTTTTTCTTATTGCCCAACTACAAAAAACAATACTGGGCGGTCATGAATTGCGGTGGCTGTTAATAACGTAAGAGAAAAAAATGGCATATTTTTTGATATTCCTCATACCTTTAAAAAAATTTAAGATAGCCAATCGATGTATTTTAGCTCGGAGAATTTGAAAATCGTATTTAAAAAACAACTGCACCAAAAACAAAAGACTTACCCCATAAATTTTGTATTTTTTTAATGAAACACCATATTTATTATTATATTTTTAACACGCTTTATTAACTTGGGTTGTAACTATCTATCAATCTGGCTGGCTATGTAACGGAATCTTTGAGCCTAATTTTAACCAACTTCCAGCTATTCGATTTCTTTGAAACTTTGCACACGTATTAAGGAAACATGACAATGCAATAATCTGCAAACAGTATCCCGTTAAGTTCCAGCATTTTCCAGGAAAACCGGAAAAGTGAAAAATCGTCCGTTCTGGCGGATGCGCAAGATTAGACAATTGAATAATCGAACTTGACAACATTTGCCGACGGGTTGGGGACAGGGGCTCAATTCTGCTAAATTGAACTCATTCGTTCGCTGAACGTATTCGTTCCGGGAGCGTATAACCTTCATCTGTTTTTTTAACGAACGAATAACCTTCACTTGTTTTTAAAACAGGCGGTCATCAAAATAATAATGCCCAACATGACTTATACATAAATTACCAAGCTTCTGTAATTTGTAAAAAATGATAAAAACACTTACTTGATGCCTCATATTTAGACAAAGAAAACTATCACTAGGTAATAAACCAAAGCATTTTCAATACGTTGTTTACAGTGGAAAACATCATTTTCAACAAATTTAATATTTTTCATAAAACGGTAATAAACTTTTCTAACCTCTAACTTTGGTGTATTGTGGGTTAGCTACCTACTGACTGATAGCCTAGTTTACACCGCAAAGCTACCCACTGACTGATAGCCTAGTTTACACCGCAAAGATCTTTGGATTCTTTTAAATGAGTTTTAACTTTAGTAATAAAATCAAAATTGGGTATCAAACTTTACTATTTATGAGTTTGCATAAGATGAAAAGTACGCTTGACTTTGACAAATCTGTCATATTTTAAATTTTAATGCGGTGTTGTGCGCCAATTTGGGAAGGTGGCTATGCACGAAAGAAAACTTTTTAACACGCTTTTATTAACTTGGGTTGTAACTATCTATCTATCCATCTGGCTATCTATGTAACGGAATCTTTGAGCCTAATTTTAACCAACTTCCAGCTATTCGATTTCTTTGAAACTTTGCACACTTATTAATGACCCATGACAATGCAATAATCTGCAAACAGTATCCCGTTATCTTGTTTTTGATCGCCAGGAAAAAAAATTCCATTATATTATAAAAACAACACCTGGGGTTGCCATCTGTTGGCAACATTCCAAACTTTGCTACTCAATTGCGAAGAAATTTTTTAGTGGGTTGCCATCTGTTGGCAACATTTCAAACTTTGCTACTCTTTGCCATCTGTTGGCAACATTCCAAACTTTGCTACTCAATTGCGAAGAAATTTTTTAGTGGGTTGCCATCTGTTGGCAACATTTCAAACTTTGCTACTCTTGTTCACTAAAAATTTTTTCGCCATTTTGTCAAGAGTAGCAAAGTTAATTGATATAACGAACTAAAAAATGAAAAATAATTAATAGTTTAAAAAAACTAAAAAAACACGCTTTTATATGCAACCGAACTAAAAATTAGAAAATAATTTTTCATTAAAAATAATATTGTCATTTTATAGTAAAAAGCGTGGGGTGCTTAATATATTAAATGTTATAATTATTATATTTGCCAATATCTATGATGGAAAAGTTATGAAAAAATAGTAAAATGCACCCCACGCTTTTTACTATAAAATGACAATATTATTTTTAATGAAAAATTATTTTCTAATTTTTAGTTCGGTTGCATATAAAAGCGTGTTTTTTAGTTTTTTAAACTATTAATTATTAAATTTTATGATTAATTCTAAGTGATTTTCATTAATGGTACTATATGTTTATCTGTTAGAGTTTTGAAGTTATTGGCGCTTAAAAAGTCACCTTTTTAGCCTATTTAATTAAATATCTCTATATAAAATACAGGTAATGCAGGTGATTACCTGATACTTCAAAGTCATTGAAAATTTTACCAATATTATTAACATTTATTTAAAAATAATGTAATTACTTACTGTAGTTTTTATATAATGTAATGAATATCAAATTATAAAAAACTAGTATTAAAATCCACCAATAGGTCAGTAAATTTTAATGACTTTAAAGTGTTAGGTACTTACCTCTATTACCTTTATTGTAAATTGATATATTTAATTAAATAATATTAGCCGAAAATGTGACTCTTTAAGCGTCAATAACTCAAAAACAGTAAAAGATAAACATGAAGTAACCTTTATTAAAAATACTTAGAATTGACCAAAGAATTCAAAAATATGATTTTAATATGATGTTCTATTTAAAAATTTTGACATTCATGGCGTATTTTTTTTTTTGTTTTTCATGCAATTGATTTTTTTAATACGATTTTTAATTTCCTGGGCCAAAATACATCGATTGGCTATCTTGAGTTTCTTTAAAAATATGGGGAAAATCAAAATATATGCAATTTTTCCTTTTAAATGGAATACCCTGTACAAATATTAAATTTAACGGACGATTCTTTAGGTGATTTCAAAAAGAAAACATATAAACATGGATCCAGAAACTCTTTTTTTAGGAGACACGGTGTTAAAATTAAATAAAACTTATTAAGTTAAGTAAGGGCTACAGTTTATATTTATTAACTTTTTGTCCTTTTTGACTTAAAGAATTTTTGGTAAATTTAGTATTATATTTAATATTGATAGTTGTAATTGAGATTTATTTACATTAAGTCGTATAGACACTTACAAACGCGCAAATTAACATAAGAAATAGTTTTTAAAACCTTTTATCATCGTTCAGAAAACAAATATATCACTAATAAAAAAATAAAAATAAATTTTATCATTATAAAATGATTTATAATAAAGTTGTTTAAACTTCAAGGTTATTATAAACATAAAAACTATTATTTTTCGGTTCCTATATACTAACATCCATCTTTTTTTTTTCAGGTGAGTGCTCTATTAATTTATCAACCAGGATATATATTCGTTAAAGAAGCTATAAAACTGCTATTCGGTAAAGTATTATTACTTTAATAATATTTATTTAAAGGGTACTATTTTTTTGCAAAAATATATTTTACGAGCCGTGCTCCAGAACATGTGAGTGATCTCCCGGATGTATACAAAGCTCATAAAAATACTATAACAAGTTTATATATTTTCTTTCAAAAGCCTTTTTTATTGAGATATGAGCTTTTAAGGGCACCGCGCCAGAAAAATCTGTTTTTCTTGAATAACTTTTGTAGTATTTGGTTTAATAAAATAATTTGTTAATATGATTAATTTAAGTAAGAGTTTCTTGTCTTTGTAAAACATTTGTATTTATTGGATCTCCATGGGCATACTAACCCTTACACAATACTATTAATTATTTTACACCTTGTATAATTAGGAAATGCAAATTCTGTTTTTAAAAAGTTTAAACCCTTAAAAAAATAAGTACTTCTGTTCGATGGCTATAAAATCATTAAAGAAAAAAGAACTCTTTGTTTAAATAGGGTTAAATTTAATCATTTTGTTTTTCGGTTTGACATAGCCACAATACTGCAACATTTTTTTTATTGTCGTTAAACTAAAAATAATCTTTTCTAACAGGTTTTTAGAGCTAATTGCAACAAAATAACAATATTTTTTAATTTGATGTCCACACTAAAGAAAAGCTGCTTTTTGACGAAAACGCTTTAATGTATTGATATCGAACAGGCGTACCTTTTTCTTGCCAAGGGTTTAAGTTATTTAAAAATATTGTTTTTATTTCTTTATTATACAGGGTGTAAAATTATTACCAATATTGTGTTAGGGTTAGTCTGCTCCGGTAATATAAATATTTATTTTACCAAGTGCTATAAAAGATTTTAGGAAAACCTTATTTTTAGCGTCCTTTAAGGGCATATTATTTTCATGTGTTACATGTAAAACTAGGAGAATGCTCTGCAATACCCTGTATAGAGAAAATAATATAGCATTTTTTCCTTTATGCAAGATTATAAACAATACCTATAAATGCATAATGATGAACGACCTGAAGAAAATAAAGTTTTATTTTGCGTTCAATGTGATCCTAGATATGATAGCAGGAGTAGGAAACAATATCCTTTGTTGGAGTCAAGCAGCAGCATATCAACTCTCAGGTTGAAAAACATACAACAAGAAAACAAGCACTGTTGTTACAGGAATATAACGCTGCGCCTACTCAAAGATAACAAACGTGTAAAGTGAGATATATTATTATATACTGTGTTAGTTACACTGGTGTTTTAAAGTGATATGTGTCTAAAACAAGAAAATAAAAATAAGTTTAAGCATACAGATTTTTTTCTAACTAAGGTACGAAACCTCAAAGGATTTTATAAAAAAATCTAACAGCACCGTAGTTACCTCGTACCTAAGATATTGGCAGAGTTGGGAAGTATTCGAATACTTACTCGGTATTCTAAATGATCTTCAAAATACATTTAGCTGGTATTCGGCTGAATACTTCTTTGTCAGTATTTGGTATTCTGGATTCTGTATATCGTTCTTGATTAACCCTATTCGAATACTTGTTTTGTATTCAGATCTCGTTTTTTAAATCCTATATTTGAAACTTGATATTGACATCCTCTTTTAAAATAATAAAAATGTTAACATGTATCAGTCAAATACAATTTTATACAAGATAAAGAGTATTAAGCGTGGGTCGAATTATTGCACTTTGTTGTATTTCCTCAAAATTTTATTAATAATAATAATATCCCCAAACTGTATTAAGCTATAAACCAAATCGAATTAGAAATATTTCAAAAATACCAAATTTTTTAAAGGTTAACGCCCTATATCTCAAAAATAAGGCAACATCCGCTTGTGTTCATAGGACCTGTTTTTATTAAGCAACGGCTAAAAACTTAGAAAAAAATCATTGTCTATATCAATTACCAGTACCACAAATCAAAGAATTTAATGTATTTACTAATTCACAGACCACTGAGTTTAATAAGCCTACAAATAGTTGAGGAAAAATATTTTCCAGTACTAATTATTTCTCAGAAAATTTATACAGTTAATGATTAGACGCATAAAGGAAATTTACTAAGAATCGTCACAATTACTTAAATAGCTTACATATTATTTTTTGTGTTAAATATTTTCCAGGTACTCGGTTTACTAGAAAATGATTTCTGAGATAGTTTAAAACACACAAAAATCTAGTTTATTTTAATGAAAGTTAATATATTTGTATTATGTTATGCTTTATGCGAAACTACATACATATTACGTATTTATTTAAAAGAATAATATAAATTAAATTAAGAATAAAAAATTCTAATGTAAACTAAAATTTTAAAATCCAGAGACACCAAAGTAAAGCATATTTTTTTTTGATATAAATATTCTGTTATTTTTAAGCTTTTAACTAAATTTCAGCAATAAACTAAAGAACTGTTTGTGAGTTTACTACACCTGAGTTAATACGTGATAACGAAATCCCGCTTGGTAAAATTATGAAAAGAAAAAGTAAGGAGATTTGTTTCAGTGGTGCAAGAGATATTTTTTTTTAATTTAACAGTTACAGTGACTCCTATAGAATAAAAAAACAATTTTTATATACAATAAATAAAAATATTTTTATATCACAAGTTAGATAACTATTAAAAAATATATTAATTTACACTGCTAATACCTAAGAGTAAGTACACGTCGAAAAAATGTCTTGAAGAGCATGATGGTAGAAAATGGAACTTAATAATCTTTTAAGTACCTACATCTAAAACACTAAGATGTTATGAAACTTAAAATTTATTATGACTCTTTCTTTGAAAATCCAGGAGCAGTTAGTAATAGGCATGATGAATAAGATTTTTATTGGGATATTTTTGCCCTGGAAAAGAGATATCAATCCAAATGCGGTCTAAACTTTGTAAAGAAATATTCTAGTAACTTAATGTTTAAGAAAGCGGTTACAAAATATTTTCTTTAATACATTTAAAATATGATAAAAGGATTTGTGTAACAAAAAAAGTTAAAAATGTTGTTTCCCAGTGATATTACAGAGTAGTAGTTAGTGCACGCGGACCGTGATAAATAAGTTTAATAGAATTGAAAATACTTGATAAAGCTTTTTCTTAAATTTGTGATGGTCCGCTCTAGTTCTTAGCTTCTCATTTGTCAAAACCACTATACTCATAAAATTTGTTAGAAAAAAGCGACATTTTGTGAATCACCCCATTCCAAATCTAATATTATCTTTTCGATGACCAAGTTATTTCAGTAGGCGTGTTTAGCCCATAACAAACTAATGAACTTTGCTCGTTCAGATAACAATTTAAGACGTTGTGTGTCTCATTGTCTCTATTCGAAGGACGATCGCCGGGGAATTCCCGTTTCTCCCGCGTTTAAGTTCCTTCGTATATAATACCCGGACTGCTCTGTCTAGCACGTCCTGCTCCAAGACTTATTGCTCCCAGAGCCTTGTACATAATTTCTCCGTTGCTGCGAGACTCAGCCACCCCGTTTTACCGCCCTCAGTGTCCTGAAGGAAACTAAGAAAAGTGTGGTTGATGTCGATATTAGAAAATGCCCATTTAATAAGATTACGGTTACGGTAGTTAAAGGGATCTTAAATGGCCAGGCGTATCATTACATGGGTCTCTCGAATTTGTAAAAACAGTTTTTTTGTTTTGGGAACTTTTTGTTTGCACACCTAATAAACTTTTACCTTTTTGATCTTTTTTCAATTATTTGGGCACCTCGACAAAAATCCATAATTATTTCTTCTTGTTTGGTACCCTAAAGGGGCGCATAGAATTCTTAAGTGGATTTATGAAGTGTGCATTAGTCTTGGTTTTTTGTAATAATAACAGAACTATTTTAATGCAATAAGACGGATACTGATTTTAAAGTATTAACACATGGGTTTTATTTAAATTTGCATTTGGCTAATGCGCATTACAACGCTCATGTAAACTTAGAATGAATATGTCTGTCTATATTATTAAATTATATTTACACCTTTTTGGTACCAAACAAGACGAAAAAATTATGGATTTTGTCCAGGTAACCACACCAGAATAACAAGGCTCAAAAGAGGTTAACTTTTTTAGGTGCTCAAACATGAAAACACCGTAAGAACAAAATTATTTTGTATACAGGGCGTTGTGCATGTTCAAACTTTTACTTTAACAGCTCATAGATTTTGTTATGAAAAGCCAATTTACCAAAAAATGTTAGGTAGTTCTGGTTTGTACATGTATGTACAACTAGCCAAGAATTTTAAAAGTAACGAAAACTTTATCACAAGATCATACAAAAAAGATCATTTTTTAAAAAAAGGTGTTTAGGTGTATGTGCACCATAAAATTTAAGGTGTACAAAGGGCGTTTTATTCCCATTTTGTGTAGGTTAATAAATATTATAATGTGTTTACCATTTTATTGTTTTATTAAACGTCCAACACTCTTTTTTAGTAAAACACGTACAGCTAGTTGAGGCGAAAATCGCAAAAAAAAATAACTATTTCGGAAAAAAAATGAGGCATATTCAGTAAATAACTAAACGTTTGACCTAATTTTTTGCTGATCCCATGCATAAAGTAAAAGTATTAATAAGAAGAAATATATCTTCTAATGGAAAAATAAGAGAAAAGTTTTCACAACCACAATACATTTTGTTAGTGCTTAAATTTCTTATAATAAAAACAAAAACAAGATAGTTTCTTTGTTTAAGAAAAAACACTGTCGTTGCAGAAGCACAGGTACCGTATTTTTACGTAGCCAAGCCAATTTCCCACAGTCGATAAGTACAGGGTACTAACTTATCGGCTCCTCTATCGGTTTACTGGATCCAATTACGCGAGCAGCATATATAAGACCAATGAAATCATGAAATACCTTTCTCTTAGATAGAGATCTTCCTGGTAGTTGTAGTACGCGTGTGCTACCCTTGATATTTAATTATCATAATGGGTAACAATAAAAAGCTACAAGTTGCTGATGTACATTTTATTTCAAATATAATAGAATGTGCATGTTTACTAAGGAGCCTTACCTTAAAACTAACCAGAGAACAGTTTTATGATTTAAATTTGGAACTAAACATTAAAGCTTCCATGAAGCCTAACTAAAGGCGAGTTTTTACTGGTTATTTTTAATGAAACACTTTTCAAGTGTTACGAAAATATTTTATAAACATCAGAACACCTATTTACTAAAAGTAAAACACATTTTGCCTCCTCCTTAAAAGTGGAAAATGTTTTTTTCTGTTAACACTAGTTAATTGTGACAAACTAAAATATCAGCATTATTTTTTATGACACTTTTTAACTAATAAGTTGGAAACACAAGAGTTTTATGAAACCTAAAATAAATTAATTATTATGTAAATCTATATGCATAATAATAACTCATGTTTTTAGGACTTTTAAAATTATTTTTGAAAGACCTATTTGTTAAGTTCTTACTACGAGTAAATACGAAAAAACCTAGTTTCATGGCGTAAAAAAATATAAGTCTGTTTAATACAGCCTTCTTGGAATTTATAAAAAGCCTATTTTGAAACAAATTTTAATAATAGTGCAAAAAAGTACATAATACAATACTAACAAAATGCATATTAAAAACAATTGCTCATCAGCAGTTCGATTTTGGTAATAAAATTTATTACCAAATTCGTTTTTCACGTTAGTAACATTATTTAATGGGGGCCGTTAATTTTTCTGGTCATTTTTGCTGGGCAAAAAGAACGAAATGCTAATTTAAAAATCTATTCACAAAGAAAGCACCTTTGGTTGTACCTAATACGCAAAAAGCCTACATTATTTAATTATTACAACAGATCCAATTTTACATTTAAACACCGGTGTTAAAGTGAGAGAGAAAAAACTATGGTTTATTATATCTCTCTTAAAATTATCGTGTTCTATACCGGGTGCCCACGAGATTCCTTTCCGGCTGCCATTTTTTATTTATTTATCGATACTAATGAAATTTGTTAGGGCTGTTAAACTAACCAGGAGTCATTTTAAGTGTATACGATAAACTTTTATGACTTCTGGTTTTACCGAAAATGACTGGAACTTTTGATTTTAAATGGGACACCCTGTATATTTTTTATTTTTCGGATTCTTTAAATTATGTTTAAAACAAATTTTGGACAAATTTTATTTTTAAATTAAATTTTTATTTTACATCTAGTGTGCCATGATCATTCTAAAATCACTCCTTATGCTTTACATACTTTCAGAAAAATACGAAATCGATTTTATCTTTTCAAACTTTTTTACTAGAGGGCTCAAAACTTTACTTTACTTTAGTTTTTTTTCCTAGCTCAAAAACCAAAGTAGGACCATATGACTTTCATAATATTTCTAAATGCAGTATTTTTAAGCCAATCCAACGATGTAAAACACTAAGACACTTTACTTTATTTTCCTTTAAAAACAACATTTATTATGTAGGTAAATGATCTTTTTATACTTAATGCCGTACGTCTCAATTTATCTTAGTTGCCATGAAAACAAAAACTAAAAACTATGTTGTAAAAACAATTGCTTGTGTTATGTTAAAAGTTAAAAAAATAAAAACATCAGTTTGTGTACGATGTTAAAATAATTTTAGGGGAACTTTGGTATTAACAATAAAAAATTATCTAAGTACCAAATTTAACTAAAAATTATTATAACATTGCAAGAAATACAAAAACACAAAATTATGTTTTCATAGCAACTACGATAAATTGCGACGTACGCCATTCAGAATTAAAAAGATAATTTACATACATGTTAATTGTTGTTTTTAAAAGAAAATAAAGTGTCATGTCGTAAGGTTTTACATCGTTGGATTCGCTTTAAAATATTGCATTTGGACATATTATAAAAGTGATACGGTCCTATTTTGGTTTTTCAGCTAGGGTGAAAAAACCCTAAAAATAAAGTTAGAGCCCTCTAGTGAAAAATTTTAAAAAGAAAAATCGATTTCGTATGTTTCTGAAAGTAAGTAAAGTATGAGGAGTGATTTTAGAATGATCATGGCACTCTAGATGTAAAATAGAAATTTAATTTAAAAATAAGATTTGACCAAAATTTGTTTTAAAAATCTTGTATTCCGACTAAAACGGATCAAAAAAATCCAAAAAACAAAAAATATATAGGGTGTCTCATTTAGAAATCAAAAGGTCTAATCATTTCCGGTAAAACCGGAAGTCGTACAAGCCTATCGTATACACCTACAAATGATTTTTCGTTACTCTAATAACCCTACCAAATTTCGTCAATATCAATAAAGTAATAAAAAATGGCAGCCGAAAAGTGATCTCGTGGGCACCCGGTATAAAATTATCCAATTAAAGAGATTAAACCTAATAAAAAAAAGTTTATTTAAGTTAATTAACGTCGTTTTTAACGTAATTATTTTGTGCTTTGAATTTAAAAAAGTTAAAGGTGTAGTACGATTCAACAAAGAAAAAGCCACGCGATAGTTCTGTCTCACCTTTTAATTATTCCCCTTTTTGTTGCTGGCACACTACTTAAACGACTCGACTAAAACAAATAGTTGATTGCAGTCTTTCCTTCTATGACGCCTCTGGCTTTTTCTTAGCTGAATTCTCCTTCATCAATTGACAAACTTAGATATAGGGTAGCGGAAAACTAAAATCAGCCAATGACTATTTTGCTATAAAAACCTATAATTATTAAACAACAATCTCGATTTTGCCGTTTGAGAAAAAAAATATGATTTGTTTTATTTAAATAAAAAAAACTTTCTGGGCATTACGTAAAAGCCAAATGTCCTAAATTTGGACGAAAATCTCTGGTCGAAATCTGGCGAAAAGCTCATAAAAGCGCTAAAGCCGTTAAAGAGGCCCTCGCGGCGTAGATTAGCAGTTAGGCGCGTTTCAACGTGATGAAACCACTTTTGTAATTTGTAAGGGCACATAAAGCTTCAAAATGGCGGTCTAAATAATGCGAAACTGCGATTTAAGAAAAAGCTTTAGCGAGATTTTCTCTAGTTTTCTATGCAATGGAGCTTTGGCTATGAGCCCACGCTTATGCATGCAATAGAGACGAATGCAAATGTGTTGTTATGGTTACCTCGGTGAATCGCAGGAAAATTTAAGGAAATCAAAAGATAAGTAAGTAGCATAATATTTGCGTAAAACTTTGGTAAATACTTTATGGCTTACAGACACTATATATACTTTTCTTTCTTCGATCAAAATAATTCTTTAATTTTTGTTTTGGCTTGCATATTTTTTTAGTTTAATAAATAAACACATTAAAATTATTTGATCTAAGTATAATACGTTATTATGGTATCAAATTCCTATGTATTATTCATTGACTCTGACTGACAAACGCCATCTGCAAATATTCAAGCATAGGAAAGGTGAGCGTTTGGCGGAAAAATACATTGCCTAGCAATGCTTTCTATCTACAAGACTAATTCATTTTGTAGATAAAAAAACGTATTGAAAATATAAAAATTTTCGTCCAAACGGAAAAAAAATTCCTGTCACCTCGTCCGTAACGCCAATATACTAAATCTTAACCCTCGTTAAATTTAAACCTTAAAAAATATACAGGGTTAGTAGAAAACGAAAACGGTGGTTTTTTAGTAACCTTTAAATATAAATGAACCAAATTTTGTGCCAAGGGGTAACTTAACATGAAGAATTCAAAAATTGTATTTGCAAGGTTGCCTGAGGAAATTTAAAAGTTTTAAAAGAAATTCCCTATTTTTATTTTTGTGATCAATTGCTCGTATCAACTTGATTATCACCTGATATTATCGTTTTTTACTTCTGTTAATTTCGTAGATATGGCATCAAGCTTAAATACAGAAATGACCAGATATGGTTAGTTATCTCAAAAACAAACCAACCGTCAAAAATGTTTTATAATTAAATTTTATTATTCCCTTATTTTCTTTACTTTTTTTTAAAATCTTGAAAATGTCGCAAAAATACTAATTGTGAATTTAAAAGGTCCAGTTTTAACCCTGTACTAATTTTGACAAATATTGGTTGGATCGTTTTCTATATAATTGACCATACCTAGCCGTTTTTGTATTAATTAAAAGATTGACTAGAAGTAAAAAAACGAAAATATTAGGTTATAATAAAGTTGATATAAGCAATTGATTATAATATTAAAAAATAGGGTCTCCATATAAAATTTTAAAATTCCCTAAGCTACAGAGAAAACTTTTAACTTGGCAACCTTGCAAATTCAATATTTAAATTCTTCATGTTCAGTTACCCCTTCGCACAAAATTTGGTTCATTTAAATTTGATATGTTTTGCAACAGTTCCGATAGTCCGGTCCTGTCTAAATCTATTTGACCAAAATTGGCAAACCTAGAGAAATCATATTAACCTATTATAGCCAACAACAGAAAAAAAAGATCATTAGTTAAAAAGTGGACAAGTTTTATTTGGCCCACACTGTATTTTCGACATTAGAGTAAGGATTTTATTAATCCCGTAAAATAAAGCGGTACAATTTACCGGTCTAAAGCCTCCTTAATTCAAAATTGTCTCGAAAATACGTTGGCCGGTTATTATTAGTCCGGCAACCATATAAGCACCCTTTTCATCATTTTATTAAACGAGGGACGCGGCTATACGCAAAATGTAATTTAGAGTTAATTTGTTCCTCTTGTTTCTTTCATAATGTGTGCATGTATTCGGACAAGAGCCTTTATTGTAGATTGTAGCAATAAGCTTGATTTAGTGAACTTGCTTAAATACAAGTTAAACAAGTTTTTTTTCTTCTTTATTATTTGCATTTTAAAAATTATTCTAAAGTAGAGATAATATCAGATAAACTGAAGAGAAAATAAAAAAAACGGCAAATATATCATTAGTTTTATGCACTTATAAAACAACAGAGTTTTATGTGCAATATTTTAAAAATATAAACTTAAAATGGAGGTAATTTATAATGAAACTCAAGTTTAAATTGAGATTATGTTGACATTGACAACCAAAGATATTTTGTTTTATGGTGACAAAGCGTTAGATTTACAAGTGTCGCACACCGCAAACTCTATAGAGTCACCTGATAAAACTCTACTCCTACTCCACTCCAACTTCGTCAACAATACCGAACTCATCTATATATGCGAAACTATTGAGAATATTTTTATATAGTGTGCTATAATTGTAAAGCTCTTTAAAAGATCTTTTGATGGTGACATAATATATAGGGTGTTTTATTTAAAAACCTTACCTCTTTATTTTTCCGAATTTCCTGATGTTAAGTAGGTACATGTATATGATTCTTTTGTTAAGCTCAAGATAATGGATGAAAAACTATTTTTTTTAATTCTTTCAGTAAAAATTATTTAACTGGTACATGTACATTTATATAATATCAGTGGCCACGCCAGGGGGTGGGGATAGGAGGGTCAGGGTGGCATCGGCCACCCCTGAAAATTGGTGGCCCCCTGTAAGATGTAACATAATTTTGGTCTTTAAAAGGTCATACCTTAAAAAAAAATGTGGCCACTCCTAAACCAAAAACTTGGCATCGCCACTAAAAATATATTTGTAACAATAGTTAAAAAAATATTTTTGCTACAATAGTGTATAGTCTCCAAATAAATCTATATAGTAAGAGTCAGACCCTTAGGATTTCTGAAAATCACTATAATATTAACGTAAGTTAGGTACAAAATTAAAAAATGGATCTGTAAGTTTTGTTACAAAAACATATAGTATAAAATGAGTTAAACATTTTTGCCTGCATTGCATAAGACTTCAAGACCTGATTCACTAAAAAGACATCTTCTTTTGCAGCATATCTCCGCAATGCATAAAAAGAAGAGTTTTTTGCCTGAACCAGATTTTAGAAACATTTTGGACGGCATTGTTGTGCACGGTCGTTGCATACGAAATAAATCACCCTGTGTAAATTATTCAGCGCGTCTGTCTGGGTTTTACTTTCAGCCGAGAGAAGGATTCAAAACACGCATTGCACTGTTGCCAAATGTTTTATATTTGTTATTGAACACTTACATCCATAATTCTTATATAGATATTTTATTCCTAACTATTAAAACCAAAACCAAAAAAAAAAAACTGAAGCTAAACAGGATAGTAATATTTTGTATCAGAAAACTTAAATTGTTTTTTCATTTTTTCAAAATATTATTATAACGAGCATAACTGTTATTGATGCTGATTCCTAAAGTCTTAAGAAGGTCTCGAAGAAGAAGGTTTAGTCAATGGTGGGTTTTTAGATGTGCTACGCATTTCCCTCGATTTCTATCCAATTTACTCAAGTATAGCTTGAGCCAGACATCATAATATATTTGACTCTGAAAACAATGCCGCAAAGTACCTAGAAACTCATAATATAAAAAACCCTTTTGTAAACAATGACTTCTTGCGGCAAAAATATTAAACCCTGACGAGTCCCTCATGCCACGCGTCAGTACGCACATACAGCGTAATAGGTGTTTTAGCAATGTTTTTTTTATTTATCTAAAAGATATGTAATCAGACTCTGTCAGAGGCTATATGCTTTCAAAAGATTTGTTAACTTTAGCAATTTTTTGTACTTTGCGGCATGCTTTTAGAATGAATTATATTTGGCTTAAACTATACAGAAATATTCATGTTACTGAAACCTTTATGATACCTTTAGATAAGGAAATGTGGTTTGTCCTCAAATCATCTGTCTTAAAATTTAACGTAGCATTTCTATTTGTTTCTGGATACATACTTTAATTGTTTTTAAATAAGTCTAAATGATTAAATAATAAAAAATTAAACAAATAATTTTGGTGGCTAATTAGTTAGTAGTAGTTAGTAAAGTACACACACACCTCAAATATTAGGTTTCCAAATTATATTTTATAAGATAAAAGCATAGAACCTACCTACTAACCTTGAATGTCATGCACTAGGTTTGTTCCAGTAGGCTGTCAGAAATCTTTGCGCCAAATTTGTCGTTCCAGCAGTGCCATGATTCTAACATTATACAATTGTTTGTTCTTTCAGCAGTAGTTTTAAGTATTGGAAACATGTTGAAAACTGTTTAAAAAGTTTGCAAACTTTCTTCAAACATTATTGACAAATTTTTAACATTATCTTTCTTGTATTGACGTGTATAAGCAGTATGCACGCCTTGTTTATTTTTCGTTCCAGCAGAAAACTGTTGCCAACATTTCTGACTAATGTATAAACAATTTCTGCGTTTAACGATTGTTGCTAACATGTTTCCAACATTCTGCTGGAACAAACCTACTCTTATTTAAGTTGTTGCATTAAAAAGTATAATAATGGAGATTCCACTTTTTGAAACCAGGATTCTGAATTTTAAATAATTAAATATTTTATGTTGAATACTTTATCTTGGTTAATTTATATTGTATAACAATTATTACTTAATACTTTCTTATTAATAAAACAATTTTAAACATGTAAAATTGGCATCATGGCTTTAACGAGAATGCATAACATACTCCAACCAAGAGTGTCCAGATACTACAATATCTTTATATTTGCAGACAACTAAAATGTAGAGTTATTTAAAGTAAAATCAAGAAAAAGGTATTACATTTTATTTAACCAAAATGTAGAGTTAGTAAAATAAACAAAAATGTATTACATTTTATTCAACAAAAATGTAGAGTTAGTGAAATCAAGAAAAATGATGTGAAATCAAGAAAATGTATTACATTTTATTCAGCCAAAATGTAGAGTTAGTGAAATCAAGAAAAATGTATTACATTTTATTTTAACTTTTACAGTGCTTGTCTAAATAGAGGACCCCCTCCTAACTTTTGAATTGTTTGGTATTTTTTTATGAAAATTTGAGGACGTTAGTAAGACAACATGAACCAAATTTTAGATAGGCAATGACAGATATAAATGTCAAACTGACATCTCGGCGCCATTTTAAAAAGAAAATTAAATTAAAAGGAGGGTCTTGTAGCACATCATTTTAAAGCTCCTGACGAGTACTTTATAACCCCAGAATATTTAAATCAGTACCTTTACCTACTGCAAAATGGCGGGACTTTGAAAATTACCTAAATACCTCATTTAGATGGCCGTATTTCCTAATCTAATAAAGTTAGATACACTTAATGTGGTATTTTCTTAAAGCTTTTTAAAGATTTATTTAATGGTACTATTGGTGATACTACACAGGGTAGGACAAAAGTATGGATTTTTTTAATGACGCACCCTGTATTATATCACCATTAAAAAGATATTCAAAAGACCTTTAAGAAAATACTACAGGTAAAGGTGTTCACTTTATATTTTAGGGTTATAGAGAACTTATCAGGAGCTTTGCAATGATGTTCCACAAGACCACCTTTTCCATTTAATTTCCCTTTTCAAAATGGCGGTCAGCTGTCAGTTTGACATATATACTGTCATTTCTTGTCTAAAATTTTGTTTATGTTGTCTTACTAAATTTCTTAAATTTTAATGAAAAATTACCAAACAATTTAAAAGTTAGGAAAGGGGTCCTGATTTTAGACAAGCACTGTATATTTGCATTAAAGACATACATTTGATAATTTTACCCACTATAAAATTCATTGGTTTCTTAGTCATTTCCGTTTCTTCCACTTCTGATGTCGCCGGTGTTAGTTTATCACGGCAATTAAAAGAGGGGATAAAGCGATTTATTAAGTTTCCCGGAGGTATAAGGGATGAAAATTGGAATTCTTCGAGCGCTTTCCCAATATAATCTTTTATTGAGTGCCATTCTTGATCTAGTTCATCTAAGTTTCTTGATTGGACAATTCTATCTTTTGGGTTTATTACCCTTGGTGGCCATTTATTTTGTTTTAAGTTCTTATAATAAACTTTTATTTATGCAAAAATAAAAGAAAACATAAAAAACCTAAAGTTTTATTACTCTAATAAGTGTGAAAATATTGCTATTGCAGAGTGCATTTCTTTAATGTCCCATTTCTCCTTGTGGTTTTTAATGGATAAATATGAAAAATCAAAACTTAAGAAAATAATATTATTGCGTAAATACTATCTTTTAAGTAAAATTGACAAGTAAAAATTTCAAAATGGCTGCTTGATGTCATCTTAAAAAATATTTAAATGCAATAGGGGTTTGGTAAGAGATTTTTAAAATAAAATACCCTGTATATTAAACCAAAAAAAAGAAATTTAATGTTTATTATACTTAACGTTATTAGTTTCAGAAATATGGTCAACCAAATTATGTATTTATGATAATTATTAAAGTATATACCACCATTTCCTGGTAGGTAGAAATATCAACTTTTAAGTCTGGTGATATAAAGTACCTGGCAGGGGTTTTAAAATAATGTGTCGTAAGACCAACCTTTTAATTTTTTTTTTTCAATGGCGCCTAGTAGCCATCTTGGAATTTTTATCTGTTAATTTTACTCTAAAATATAGTAGTTATGCATCAATATTATTTCCTAAAGTTTAAATATTTTAGATTAAACCATAAAAAAGAAAGGGCGAGGGGCTATAGTGAAAGGCACTGTAGGTGCACAATAATAAAGCCTCATTTTCTGCTTGCTTTGCCTACAGTTTTGAAACCATACCTCGTATAATGATTAAAGGTAAACTTTTAAATGTCAAATTTATATCCTTATACATCCTGAATCCCAAGAATTTTCCAATATTTAAGGATTTATCGTTGCGTGACCTGTATGTTGGTTCAAACCAACTGAATATGCATTATTTTGTCTTTTGCGGTGACTTTTGGAATTTAAAGTCCGTTGTTAATTCCCCAATGACAGCTGCAAGATATATTACTGACGCTAAAGTCGTTTTAGCAAGTCCCATGTCACTTGTCCACTTCCTTTAAAACAAAATAAATGTTCTTATCTATGACAAACGCTGAAATGTTTTGTTGTGTCTAAAGTTTTATGCATTATTCATTTCTTTTTTATAAGAACTACCAAATGTTTTACGAAACAATTTAGAGGTTCGTGGTTATACTTTAATAAAATTAAACCGAATAAAGAGTTAGACGAATAAGCGATGTACTACATTAAAATTTGTATTCGTCATTAAAAGGGCAGCAATTCGTCATCAAGAAGAGCTTTATGAAAATACCACATTGAATATATCAAACGTTGATAGTTTTGGAAATTTTATCTATTAAAATCAGGTTTTCAGGTAATAATTAATAAAGTGCTGCCATTTTAACATAGGTATAGGTATCTACTTTATAATCCAGAGTTATAAAGTAATCTTTAAGAACTTTAATAATGGGTTACAACACCTTCTTTTCATTTAATTTTTTCTCAATATGGCGTCCAGCTGTCACATTGACACTTAAGGTTGTCGATGATGCGTCAAAAAATGCAGACCTTGCTTATATACTATGGTTCCAAATTTCATAAGGACTGATACTGAACGGGTCAGAATTTAGAAGGGGGAAGGAAATGACTTTAGGTCCTTACCTTATTGTAAAATAGGGGAAAAATTGTAAGACTGAATAAAGTCACTAAATATCAGTTGACTGAAATTCAAAAGTAATTATTTGTATATCGAACCATACTACGACACTTAATAAATTATTTTACAAAAATAAACTTATTTTACTTCTTAGCAAGAGATATCGGCTCTCAGATCAGTAAAGCAGGAGCACACTCCGGTTGTGTTTTGTTAATGAAATGCCGATTGTGAACGCCTACTTCTCTCTGAATTGCATGTTCTACCTGTTTTGTATTCCGAACAAAGCTTGAACTTAATCGAGTCAATCAGCGCACATTAGAAAATACTTACCAATATTTATTATGGTGATATTTAGCATCCTAGTTTATGTAATGGTTTAAAGTAAATATTAGATTATTTTAGACCTCCTTTTATTAATTTATACCAACTTTATTAAATAAATAATATATTTTTACACAAATGTTATGTATGTATATGTATTATTACTAAATATCGTTGATTAAATAGCTAAAGAGCCGGACCAATAATGAAGATACACTTAAAGTTAAATAAATAAAGTATGTTCTTTTTTTTAATATATCTTTTGTTTTATATAAGTCTCTTTTTCAGATGAAATTTGGCACACTTGACGCTTGCAAAACTCTACCTAGCTTAAAATTATTGGGTCCAGTGGTATCTCAATGGGCACAACAGCCAATATTATTGAGAAAAAAGTACACAGCTGACTTTTATAAAGTCAATTTTTTTTCGATTAAGCAATTATAGTTCCTAGGCCAGTAATGAAATGGACCTTATGATAAGAATACTTTTAAAACCTTTTGAGGGTGGTTCCTTTTGACGAGTCTATCACGAATAATGCATACCGCCCTATATGGAATCGGCGACTAACTTAGCCTGTCAATGTCAAATGTTTTGGGTGTCGGATGGGACAAACGGATTACTTTTTTGTCGGACAAGTTTACCACAATGTTTTACATGCAATTTTTAAAGATTGTGCCAAAAGTCGTAATTGTTACAGTCACGAAACCATAAGGCCCATTGACATATTTTGGGTATCGGATTGGGCGGTGGTTCCAAAACTGTAACCCTTACAATTTTTGGCACAATGTTTAAACATTTCCTGTAAAACATTATGGTAAGTGTCAGACAAAAAGTGACGCGTTTGTCCAGACCGACACCTGAAATAATAGGATTGTTCCAGCAGAATGTTGGAAACATGTTAGCAACAATCGTAAAAAGCAGAAATTGTTACAAACATTAGTCAGAAATGTTGGCAACAGTTTTCTGCTGGAACGAAAAATAAACAAGGCGTGCATACTGCTTATACATCAATACAAGAAAGGTTATGTTAAAGATGTCAGTAATGTTTGAAGAAAGTTTGCAAACTTTTCAAACAGTTTTCAACATGTTTCCAACATCTTAAAACTACTGCCGGAACAACAAACAATTGTATAATGTTACAAACATGGCACTGCTGGAACGACAAATTTGACGTGCGCAGAATCCAAACGGTTGCAAACATTTCTGACAGCCTGCTGGAACAAACCTATTTACATTGACATAGCTAGGTTATTGCGCTTTTTCCAGATATGGCAGTATGATTATTCGTGGTGAACTTGTCAAAATGAACACCCTTAAAACTGTTTTAGAAATATTTTTATCATGAAGTCAATTTCGTTACTGGTCCGGGGACTATTAAAAATGCAGCTTTTTAGCATCTTGTAGTTTTTTGGTGTTGCAGCGTCGTTTTTGCGAGGAAAAATTAAGACCACTTCAATTTAATTTTAAATTCCGAAATAATTTGCCTTAAAATAGGTAAGCAGTCGTCTAATTTAACGGAAGTCGTGATTTTCTATATTTACTATACAGGGTGTTTCCTAATTGCGGTAAGAAAATTAAAGGGTGTATTCTTGAGCCAATTTTATGAAAAAATGTTATATAAACATAGGTCCCGAAATGCTTTGTTCTTAAGATACAGGGTGTTAAACTTTAAAAATAAAATCAGGCTTTAATATTATCTTAAATATGCCTTATTCCATTTTAATAAAATTTGGCTCCGGTATTTAGTAAAATAGGTAGTTTAGTTAGCCCTAAACTAATTTTAATTAGTAAGAGCAGTGGCGGCGTGGGATGCATATTAGCTAATATTATTGACAAAAAACTGTTCGCCACTAACTTTTTGCAACTTTTAAATATTTTTCCGAATAAAACACTTGAAATTAAAATGTATTGTGTCTTTATATTTTTACGTAGCTTGTTTAGTTTTCCAGAAAAAAAATAAATTCGCCAAACTGCATAATCCTGGACCGTACAAGGGCATTTTTTTCTTTTAAAAATTAGGTGTTATAACTATTAGCAATTATGTAACAGTAAAAACAAATACTTAGTTAAACATGGATTATATTTTGTCTAACAAATTTTACTAAAAAAGTGTTTTCAAAATTTTTAGGTTTTTCTGAAGTTTAACACCCTGTATCTTGGGAACGAAAAATGTATGGACCTATGTTTATATGAACTTTTTTTAATAAAATTTGGCTCAGGAATACGACCCTAAATTTTCTTACCGCAATGAGGAAACATCCTGTATAATCATATATTATATCATTTTTCAAATTTCATCCAAATGAGTTAAAGGGTTTTGAAGATATAAAAAAACGACTTTGTTTCTTATAAATAAAGCAAATTCGGGCCAGAAATTTTTTCACAAAGAGACATAATAAAATACCACCTTAGGTTTAGTACCGTAAATTTTGTGGAACTTGTCTTTATACCAATTAGTTTACCTTTTAAAAAAACACCAAAAATATTTATTTTTTGAAATGTAACTAGAAAACGTTAAAGTGTAATTTTATTGTACGCTAAAAATCTTACGAAAGAATTGTAGAAAATTTATTCTGGACATCAGCCAAGCGACAGTAAGCGAAAAAGAAATCTATTGGGTTGTTTCAAAACTCATTAGGCACCAGCTTTGCATATTGCCAGACTGCTGATATGCCGAGCTGAGCGATTTTCCCTCTGCTGATGGCTACACTATATTTTACCCTAAAATTTGAATTAGATTGAAACCTAAGTTTCAGCAAAACGATATAAAAGTGAAAACTTGATTTTGATATAAATTTATGTTTTTTTGTAGTATACTTTTTCGAGCAAACGAAGATTGATATGTTTTATTTAATTATTTTTTTCTTTTGGATTAATTTGGGATTTCTGCTTTTTTTTATTATTTGAAAACTTAAAAACAAACTGTTAAGGAGTGATAGTATTACGGTAAAAACAGCAAAGTAATTTTATTTACAACCATGTATGTAGTGCTGACATTTCCAACTTTTTAAAAGTTTGAAAGTGTAATTTTTCTGACTTTTACTTTAGGCTCACGGAGGAAAAGTTAACTTTTCTGCCGCAGGCTGAAAGTAAAAGTTACCCTAGGCATACACGCCGAAATTTACAAAAGACCTTCTGAATTACAACCGAAGGGCAGTAAGAATTATAGTGGGTCAACTGACTAGTCATTGCATACTGAAAAATCACCTGGAAACAATAGGCCTGGCAGAAGAAAACCTATGCAGGTTCTGCCAGAAACAAGATGAAACCGCTGAACATATATGGTGCTACTGTGAAGCCCTTTGTCATCTGCGATTTGCAGGGCTGGGTGAGGAAAAACCTAAAGCAGCAACATTTGCCAAGAAGCCAGTTTCAAAATTGTTGAGTCTAATTAAAAAGACCGGCTTGGATAGTGTGCTCTAACATAGGGATGAGAGACACACAAATAAGCCTGAGCAGGTTGTAGTGTTAGAAGATTACAATTCACCTTCCAACTAATTTTAAACGTATTATTTTAATCATGTTTTACATTAATTATTGTGTAGTATTAAAATAAGGTATCTTACATATATAAGGTAATTTTTTTCTTATTTTCTGTTTTCTTGGACTTTATTTCTGTAATATTCTTTTATTAAAAAAGTTTTGGGCATAAACGTCCTGAATAAAAACCCTTGTCAAATTTCGTTTTTAAAAAGTCATGTATATATTTCTTCTAAAATTGACGTTTTGGCGAAATTAGCCTTCTTCAGAATATTATTTCTGCAATAAAAAGGAAACAAAGAGGTAGAATTAAAATATATATTTTTTTTAAATAGTACCCTAAAAAAAATGTTTATTTTATATAAAATTTTAGACATGAGATCCTTATTTAATTCTAAAAAACTTTTTATCACCAATTTTGCTAAATGTTAAAAATAAAGCTAGTTTTGTCTTGGTCAATTTTTTCTAAAAACCATTTTTATTTAATATTTTGCTAAATTATCAAAAATAAAGGTAGTTTTGTCTTGATCAATTTTTACATTGTTATAGTTTTTGGAGCCCCTGTACAAAACTAAAGAAATTTCTTAACGTGAATCTTGTTTTTTAAGAAGCAAAAGCAGTCACCATACACAATTTTCTTAAAAATTTAAATTTTTGGTCCACCTCTGTATTAAATACAAAAATAAACTTAAAATAAAAAATGGTTATTTGAATACACTGTTTTATTAAACGTACTTGTTAATATATTTACAGAGTGTCTCCAAAACATAATTTTAATTGTCAAGTAAGTTGACACCCTGTATATTTTAACAAATTTTGACTTTGTATTAAATTTTACGTCACAAATCTATAACACACTATACGTCAATTATTGCTGGTTTTTGAGATATCAACAGTATGCTGATAATATACTCATTAACGATTAAAGGTGAAGCAAGAAAATAATAGTATTTTGGTTTTAATTATTTTAAAAAATGCAATTACTGTTAGAGTGAAAAGTAATATATAAACATAAAATTAATTACCTTTCACTGTAAGAACTACTAATGGGCAAGTCAGCTATTTAATCTGAGTTGGGAAATTACCCAGGTCCTGTAAAGACTACGCTGTAAATTTTTTTTTATTTTAAATGAAAGCACAATAATAATTTAATGGAATGATTTTAAGAATTTTTCTAAAACCATCCTTCTCCCAATACATCTCCAAGCAACCTTCAGAAATTCCAGTTGAGATAATTTATAATAAGGAAGTTGTAATGTCTTATTTTTTATAATTTCAATTATCGCATTTAGGGGTAAGCTAACTGGAAAAAAAGTAAATGCCCTTTTAAAAGATGCTGTAATACATTTTAACCTTTCTTTTTATTTGTATAGCGAAACATAAATATATTTTTTTAAGAAATAAGGATTTAGTTATTGCCGCCCCTGTTCAGGCATTAAAAAAATTGTGGCGTAATTAACGTCCGTTGCAAAGTAAATACTTTTTTCCACAATAACTATTTCTTTTTACGTTTTCATTGCTATATAGGACAATAAAACTATGTACATAATTCGTAGTTCATCCGAAACCCGAAATAAAGCCAAATGAAAAGACAAAGAAACTTGTGAAGCGAATATTTTTGTAGCGCTCGCGTCGTCTGTCCTCATTCGTCTTGGGTTATCTCCGACCCCGGGCGCAAAAAGTGCCGTTTCGAGAAAAGACAAAGGATGTGACACTCCAATTTCCATTTTAGATCGAAATTCTTCACCCCTTCGCTACTTTATCGCTCCCTCCCAGCCAAATTCATAAATTTGTGGAGAAACTTAATTGCCTTGATAAAGTTCTGCCCGCGTTTAACAAAAAGCTGTATTTGTGTTTTTCAAATGGGAGAATCGAATTGCTTTGGTAATTTTCTTGGATGAGTTTATGATACTCATATTAAGATGTATTATATCTCAATATGAGTACCATAAACTAAAGAATAAAATAGCCGACAACTATGCTACATTACTTGGTGCAATTAAGCTAAAGGGAAAGTTCTAGATACATTTAATTAAAAATATGTTGTTACTTCAAAAAGCAAATTAAAAACTTTTTTCAAGCGCTGTTAGTTAATTAAATTTTAAAATATTATTTATTTAAAAATTTATAAAATCTAAAAGTTATTTTTAAACATAGAGATACAGATATAGTGTCACCAGGGGCGTAGCTACCGCCATATCAACCGTATCAATGATACGGGACCCCTGGTCAACAGAGGCCCCCAAACGTGTGTAAACAAAACTATCTTATTAATAGGTAAGGTGATGAAATTTTTTTGACTTCTAAACTTTTTGATAGAAACGAAAAACTCAATGCTTAAATAGAAAAAACCATGTTATAAAGTGGGGAATTTTTTTTTGCCTTTAATTTTTGATAGTGGTAGGGAAGCCCAAAAAGGGGATTTCGGGATTTACTACAGCGCGGCAGAATAATCGTATAAGGGCCGATGAGATGTCTGCAGCGCTCTGCGTTTGTTTTCCAATTCAGGTTTAGTGATGGGTTTAGGAACCTAAAAACTGGAGTAAAGGGTACTGTGGCTGGCGAAACTATGAATGGAATTAGTTGTTGACGAGAGAAGGTCGTTGATGTGAAAAAAACAATGTTTGTGCCAAAACTGAGCCCTGAGGCACTCCAGAATTTACTTGGTGAAAGTTTGAAGAATAGCCGTCCACAATAACTGATATACGTCGATCAGATAGGTAACTAGAGAGTCAAGTACAGAGTTTAGTTAAAAGACCATAGAAGTGCGGCATGCCGGACCTGGCTAAAAGCTTTGGATATATCAACGGCAACGATCTGGGACTTACCTAGAAACTCAAGAGACTTATTCTAGCAGTGTGATACGAAGGAAAGAAGATCTTCTGTAGATCTTTTGTGGCGAAATCCATATTGCCTGTCATGCAAAATTTGGTGTTTTTCTAAATACTTAAGAATTTGTGAATTAATGAATTTTTCTATTACTTTACAAAGAGGTGAGAGAATTGGTCTCTAATTAGATAAAAGAGATTTCGATCCTTTCTTGGGAATAAGTTGAAAACGTGCAGCTTTCCAGCTTTCCGGAAAAATACCTGTGTCGTAAGAAATTCAAAAGAGCCGAGTTAAGATTGGTGCAAGTTCTGGAGCACATTTTTTGAAACGACTGCTTGTATGCCATCCAGCCCAGACGATTTCTTGCTGTTAAGAGAAGAAAGGATATAATTAGTGTGTCTTAACCTAAAAAAATATTGGGCATTTTATGAGGAACTGGGGATATAACTGGAATTGGATGATTTACGGAAGGGTTAAGGGTTGAATTGGCAGCAAATTGTTTAGCAAATAGTTCTGCCTTTCCTTTAGCGGTAGAGACAATTTTATGTTTCAAAGTGAGTGGTGAAAAAGAACTGGTACAAAAAATCCTTTTTATATTTTTCGTAAAGTACAAGAAAGATTTGCTGCCATTTGAGCAAGAAAGAACTTTGTTTTTAATACGGTTGTCGAAGGAGTCTTTAGCTTCAG
The DNA here is from genome assembly GCA_014170235.1 of Listronotus bonariensis. Taxonomy (NCBI): domain Eukaryota; kingdom Metazoa; phylum Arthropoda; class Insecta; order Coleoptera; family Curculionidae; genus Listronotus; species Listronotus bonariensis. The sequence continues at coordinate 92,480 of JACEGR010000648.1, forward strand.
AAATTTTTTGATTGTAGAAGTTTCTTGCTTCAATGTCAATATACCTTATATAATATGTTTTTCTTCTTATCATCTAAGCTTTGCAACTCAATAGGTCTCTATGATGCTCGAGTAAATCTCCATTTAGCATCGTGTGCTCCCCTACTATAGGAACAAAAATTCCAAACCAATTTTGATACGGAGCCCCTCCAAGGCACGGTACGCCACTGAGTGTCTCAGTTGACAGATATATTTTTTGTGGCAGGTACATTTACTAATTTCCAAAGTAAGAAGGTTGGCATATTAATTAGTTTTCTAAAATGCTTAAAGCACTTTAGTTTGTTCTATAAGAATAAGTTATTTATTGGCGGTCACTCAACCAGTTGCCAACCGTGTCCGGTGTTGCTTTACTTTTGGATAGCACGAAAAGCGATGTGTCGTGATATTTTAAATTCGGAAAAGCAAATATTCGTAATATATTTGTGGGTTAGTTATTCTATATTTTTTTTCGAAGCTGTTGCTATTTTTAAATTTAATAAATATTTATTACATTTTATAGAATAATTACACATTTTTAAATAAAATATATCTGCTTAATAATAAATTGTCATTATAAGTACGAAATATGATCACACCCTCGAAAAAGAAATTTAACCCGATGTTTTGTCTAAATCCGCCGGATGTGTTCTTTCTCTCAAACCGTTCTCAAATAAATCTCCCTTCTCCCATTTTGCCGCGTGTGCGTGCTCCTAAATAATATATATCTCCAACTTTCGGGTACATGCAACGTGCTTCTTTGCCACAAAATAAACTATATTTATTTTCTACAAATATCTGCCCCGCCATTAAATTACCAACATAAATCAAGTGAGCTTTGCTTGTCAAATAAACTTAAATCAAAAGTACGCTATCTACTTTGTGTTGGTTCGTTCGATGTTATTCTTGTGAAAAGCTCCATTTTCTTTTGATGTCATTTTTTTGAAATGAAAAAAAATGCGTAAAGAAATAAATTATATTTAATTCTATCTTACAAAAACATTTAGGATGTTTTCTAGGATTGAAAATATATATTATCGAAACATACAATTGAAAAAAAATACGTACTAGGAATAACTAGTAATTGAAATAAGTATAAAATATGATATTGGAATCTCTTTTTATCTTTTACAAGAACTTTTTGTTAGTTTAAAGTTAAAAAGATCTTTTGGGTTGCAAAGCTTAGATGATAAGAATAAAAAAATGTATACCATTTCATCGGTAAGGGAAGCATGTCAAAAAATACTGTTATTAATTCGGCTTGTGGAAATCGTTCGGTTCGTATCGGGTTATATATTTTTCGTTATCCCTAAATAATTTTCTTCAAAAAAAAACCAATGGTAAAATGACATTTTTTTACAACTTTGTGGCCCTCCGCTTTCTTGACGTCCTCTCAACTTGTCAGATAAGTGGAATATACACTGTTTAGCATATAGTTAACTTACCCTATCTTAATCTGACGCGCTCGAAAATTTCTAATAGATATATTTTTGTTTTTTATGATCGGCCTTGTATACGGAGCTCATATTTGGTGGGAATACTTAACTGGGTACAAGGTATCCTCCGGTATATTAATCTGCCGCGCTGTAGTAAATTTCGTAATTCCCTCTTGGGCTCTTCTACCGGTATTTTTTCTTTGACATTGACATGTTTTTTTATCCCCGGGTTAAAAAGTTGCACTTTAGTCCCTTAGTGTAAAATATACTATTATATCACCTCTATCTTTCTTTTTACGTTCTTGATTAAACTTGATAAAATCAAAATTTTAATAAAAAGATAATATAAATATATGTAAAATAAAGAAATAAAAAAACAACATGTTTATTTTTTTGTATTTTATTTTAAATTTTACGGTTCCTTTATTCGCCTAAACTGTTTTTTCTGTTCCCATAGAGTGTTTACAAAACGCGTGTTACTACATACATTTTCCAATGTTAGTAAAGCAGGTTATTGTTCCACATCTACTAAATCATCGCTTCATTGAATCAATAAAAGCAATAAAGCTTTGAATTGACGTAAAGGAAAGGAATACTTATAAACGTGCGCTTTTTTAAAAAGCTCGACTCTATTCGGAATTAACATGCAACGTTCAAACCGTGCTTTCTGCCTACATGCATGCAACATGTCAGATCGGCTCGGTCGTAAATAACGCTGCCATACACATAAATCAACTAACGAGTTAATCACTAGCAGCAAAGAAAATAATTACAAGGCCAGCGGCCATTTTGTGACTCAGTAAGGCTTTTAAGTGCTTCGTTTCTAACACTTTTTAGTACACTCCCACAATTAAACATTTTATCGGAAAATATTTAAAAAATGTGCAATATTTAAAAGGATTTACACTGTAATTGTAATGTGTAATTGTTTTTATGATATCTACACCAAATATTTAATTAACCATCATGAAACATTGCTGCCATTTAATCTTAAGAAAAAACATAATAATTTACCTCTATAAAATCCTAGGAATAACGCAGGGTTAGTTCTGGTTAGTTTTGGTTTTACTTTTATAAATGGCAAGTTTTTGTTTAAAAATTGGTTATGTCTGTTAACCTTTTTCTTGAAAGTTCTACCGCACCGGCAAAAGAGTCTATTCGCAAAAATACAGCTTAAAAAAAATCGACATTTTATTAATTTTGATAATAGACTGTTTTGCCAATGTCTTAATTTTAAAACCTTCCCCTTGAAACACCAAATAAATATTAAAATGTTAAACTCTTTTTACACATTAATTCAATGCTAAAAATAAAAATAACTAATTATGCGATTAGACTCTTTTGCCTTTGCACGGTAGAGTTAGCAAACAAAAGCATTTTCATAATTTGTGGAAAATACTGAAAGTGAAAAAGTTGGTTTTTATGATAATAAATTATTTAAAAAATAAAAGCAAACTTGAATGCATAATAAAAAACAGAGCAACAACTTTTTCTTTAAGTGCTATCTTCGTTGTGATAGTTAGCTCTCCTAGGATATTCTAATCTTTGAGCTGGAAGAAAACAGCTAAATAGTTCTACAAGCGAACGATTCCATAATAAAGAAATCCTGCTTTTCCCAATGCTATGATTTTTTCGAAATTTTTTCTGTAAGTTCATGATCAATTGCATCAATTCGTATTTATCACCAAAATGGCCCAGTCGCTAAAAGCTTTTTTGTCTTTATGGCTACTGTCACTTCTTTTTGTTTACTTATTCTGTCGTATTACTTTCTGATTAGTTATTTAATATTCTTAAAAGTTTCCCTAAATTTCTTAAACACTTCCACTTCTTAAATGCTGCAAGTTTGTTCATGCATTGTTTCCTCAACTCTTCCAAATTTAACAAGATGATCGAGAAAACACACACAACAACAACACTGCTTCTGCCAAAATAAGCGTGTCATATTTTCAAAAGCACTTTAAGCTTTTTTATTCTTACTTAAAATTTTATTTTTATGGGACAAATTATATACTGTACAATTTTTTTTTAACAGAGGTCAACGATTTTTTTACAATAATAAAATTATTATCTCTTTAAGAACGCTTAAAAGAAAAAAAAGTATAGTTTACAAAACAACATTTATTGTTTTGAGTATGTATTAAAATGTACAAAAATCTTAACTACAATGTTTTTTAATTTGTTTGATCTAGCGCAGTTCTCATAAAAAAAATTGCCGCCCCACGTGTCAAGGTAAAAGAACGGAATCACAAAACAATGAATGTTAGTAGAAAATATTATTTGCATTAAAGTATCATTACAAAAGCACCTTTCATGTGACCAAATAGGTTAAAAAATTCACCATTTTTACAGCAAGATTTAGCATTTTTGCTTCTTTAAGTTTTATTGCTAGGTAATAAAACTTAAAATTTATTATTTCTTCTTTAATGTCGTTTTAGTACATTGCTGCAATAAAGTGTAAAATAATTTAATGACTATCAGATACTTTAAAACACCAATTCTTTACCATAAAACTATACGCTTTTCTGTATATCTCAACTGCATAAGAAAATGCAGCGTCTTCGAAAATTTATTGGTATAATACTCTCAGAGTTTCTCCCCAGAAAACTTGTGCGGCTCGCATATTCAGATGTAACAGTCAAGATATCCACTTCGCCGAGTCGAACGCGGCCGAACGTTTTTTATATGTAACGTGCACGATAGCACTTAAATGGACATCCAGACTGTTACATATAACTAGTTAATTTATATTTTTTCAATAATAATTAGAATATTTACACACATTCTTTGATGTGATTTAATTAGGTATAGTATATTTTTATTAAGTTTATATAGGCCTTTTTGCATCGTCCCCCAAAGGTCTGGCACGTAGAGCTTCACCAACATCAGATCTATGATTGTGATTGTTTCGAAATTCTAATCAACAAGGATACTCCTTGTCCACTTTATTAAATGAATTATTTATTGGCTTTAGACTTTGATATAGGTATAACTTTCTTTAAAGTTATTATTAATTTTGATGGACAATCAATGTTTCTTGACCTTTTCTTATTTAAATCTGTGGTATTTTTTCTTTGCCTTGTATTAAAATGGCAATAATAAATTCGCTTAAACAAGTTGTTTCTAGCCTTATCCTTTTCAGTTGTTTTTTCTATTGACCATGTCACTTTACTAATTTCTTGAGTTTCTTCTACAAATTTCTGAAACAAAAATCAAAAACATTTTCCTCCTGCATTTTTTTTACGAAAAATTGTGATTTTTAAAGTAAAGAAAGGTGCTACATTTATTAAAATTTTATTAAATTATTTTCAAAATATTTGCATTTTAATTTTGTCAGACGATGGAATAAAATTAGACAAAACTTTTAATATTTATACACTATTGGAGTAGTGTTATGATTTACGCGCCAAAACAATATTTACATTAACACAATCACATAACCTTCAATAATAAAATAGGTAGTTATTAAGTGTAATACCTCAATTTCTTCTTTATCCTTTGCACTAATCCAATAAAACAATTGTTTAATTAGTTTTAAATTAAAACTAACACTTTTCATTATGTTGTCGATATCCATTTCAGCCAAAAACAAACAAAATATCTGCACAAGTTTCTTTCGCTTGATTAATGCAAAAATGCGATTAATGTAACCGTCTGGATGTCCATTTAAGTGCTGTCGTGCACGTTACATATAAAAAAACTTCGTCCGCTTTCGGCTCGGCGAAGTGGATATTTTGACTGTTACATCTGAATATGCGTGCGGCTCAGTTGAAAATACGAGTTGAGTTACTTTACGAATTGCTTTTAAAAAGTATAAAAAGACGATCGGGATAAATTTAATTGAATTTCTCAACAGAGAAAAAACTTAAAATAGTTTGATTGACTTGATATAGAGGGTCTCTTCTAATGGCGGTAAGAAAATTAAAAGGCATATTCCTAAACCAATTTGATGAAAAAAGTTCGTATAAACATAGATCCGGGGATGCTCTGTTTCTAAGATACAAGGTGTTAAGCTTTAAAAAGAAAATCGGGTTTTTAATAATATCTTATATATGCCGTAAGATTTGGCTGTGGTATTTGTTGAAATAGGAAGTTAGTTTAGCCCTAAACTAATTTTAATTAGTGAGAGAAGTGACGGCATGGATCTCATCTTAGCCAATAATATTGACAAAAAAATGTATGTCACTGAATTTTTGCAAATTTTATATTTTATCCGGATGAAACACCTAACAATAATTTTCTTTGATTTTTCATATTTTTCATAGCTTGCTTAGTTTTCCAGAAGAAAAAAACCGATAAACTGCAAAATTCTGAACCATACCAAAAACATTACTATATTTTTGTCTTTTAAGAAATAAGTGTTATAACTTTTTATTAGCAATCATGTAATAACATCAACAAATACTTTTTTTTATCTTTGGACAATCCATGAAGGCTGAAAGCCTAAATACTAACGTACCGTGGGTGTCTTAACGTCTTAACGTACCGTGGGTGTTATTAATCAGCATTTATATCAAGTCCAAAAACTTCTGCTAAAAAAATTGTTTTAAAATTTTTAAGTTTTATGAAATAACACCCTGTAATAGGAACAAAAAAAATTGAAGACCTATGTTTATATTTTTTTTTTTCAGAAAAATGGCGTAAAATTTTCTCACCGCAACTAGGAAACACCATGAACAGATTTGCTTTAAAATGTATTTGTATATGAAGTTTAATCTGTATTAAATTTTTTGCATTCCTTTTATTATGGTGTCTTACAATAGTAAATAATAGTAAAGACAAAGAGGTAAGCTTTAAACCCTGTTAGTTAAACACTGCTACGTCATACTTTAATAGCTTCAAAATGTCCCAAACACACATCTGATCGACTATAGAAAACCTTTATCTACAATTTGTAGCTAGTGTGTCTGTGCTACAGCAATGCCTATGGTAAAAAAATACATGGCAAGTTCTTTCGCTTGCCAACATTTTGTTGTCGAGGACGGAGCTGTGTTGAACTTACAGCGTTCGTACTTTACTGAGAAAAGTAGTACTTTTTGTAATTCTAATTGTTTGAACATTTTTAAATAATTTTATCTCTCTATTTCTTCAACTATTCCAACAGCAATGATATCATATATTTCATCTTCCAATAGCCTTTTTCTAATATACAAGGTGGGCCGAAACTGTATGAGCAGTTTCAATATTCAATAAAACAAACTTACAAGACACATATTTTATTGATATTATTTTAAACTACAAATAATGTAATTTTTTATGACTTAAAAATTATGTTGCCCATGTTACGTCTCTCACGATGTTAACAGTCTTAATCTAGAGTTGCATATTTTTAAAAACTTTGTGATGAGTTGCCCGCGGAATTGCGTTTATTTCCCGTACAATGGGTTAAGCTGGTCTAATGTGGTTGTTTTATCTTTATAGACATTTGATTTTAGGTAACCCCACAGAAAATAATAATTTGAAGTAAGATCTGGGATCCAAGGGGGTCACTAAATATTACCCCTTCGTAAGATGAGTCTTCCAGAAAATATTTCTTTTAACAGAGCTTTGGATACTAAAGCAGTGTAGCAGGTGGCTCTATTTTGTGGCTCGTAGCATTATGTTCTTTAAATTGCTAAAGAGCTGGAACTAAGAATCCCTATAGGATCTCACAAGAGTTATCAGCTCTCACCGTCACAGCAACTCCTTTTTCATTCTCGAAAAAATATGGACCAATAATTCCACTTGTTGATATTGAAGTCCACACAACAAGCTTAGGAAAATAAAGGGGACGTTAATGTTTCTGTCGGGGATTGTCCACTGACCAAATTTGCCAATAAACGCCATTTCGCGAGCAATCTGTCGTCAAGTTTTTGAAAATATGCAACTTCGGATTAAGAGGCAACGTGAGGGACGTCTCTTGGGCAACATAATTTTTAAGCTTAAAAATTTACATAATTTGTAGTTTAAAACAATGTTGATAGAATATGTGTAAATTTTGTAATGTTTGTTTTATTGTATATTGAAACTCAAGGGCAAATCATAGGGCAATATCCTTAACGCGCATGTTTTACTTATATGTTCTTAGTACTTAAAGAAAATGGTACAACACATACTGAGGTCCACAGTGTTTTTCTACTGTCTAGGGAAAAGGATGGTTTAAAAAGGCGCGTTCCTAGTGGTATAGACCATTTTGCATGGGCAATTAAATTTGAGTAACGTTGGCAATGTTGTATGTATTACTATACTTTGACGACCTTTTATAAATCTTTGTTAAAATAAAAAAAAAACGTTTCGTTCAACTAGACATCTAATTATTTAAAGTAAATTTATCTCTGTAGGGGGTGCATAGGTTAATGTAACTAAGAAATTTCTCGAAAAGAGCAAGTGGGCATATTTATAGCGTTTCTCTCCCTCTAGATCAAGATTAAAGCAGCTACCGATTCCGCATTTGCATACCTTTATAAAAGCAACTGAAGCCACGCGTTGTATCTCCCGATTTTCAATTTGTACAGGACTGTAATAAAATTTTTGAGGATCAAAAGAAAGTTATTATTTGATGGCCTAAAAACAAAGCGTAACTCAAATTAGAGGTAGGTTAAGAAATGTGTGTTCTATGTGTTTTTTATTTTTGTGACAGCCCACGAAGGCTTTATGCCCAAATACCAGAGTACCATGGGTGTCGGGTTCTTGGATGTTTAACCCATCTTTCTCGCTGTTCAGTAAAGGTTGTCTATGCACTAAAACATGCAGTTTTTGCATTTCACATCACCTTTTAGACAACGCGGTAGTGCTACCACGGACGTGGAGACTCTTTTAAAACCGCCAAAAATTAAAAGCTTTTGAAAATCTTTTTCGCCTAATACTTACCCGCTATTTTAAATATTTAATAATTTTTAGGGCTGACTAATTACTTTACTATTTAAAAAGTAAAATCAATGTTTAATTTTTCACATTTACTGTTTATTTGTATAATAATTTACATAATACTACAAAGTAAGAGTATATTTTGGACCTAATTCCAAATTGCTTACAAATTCAAAATGTTATAGTCTTATTTTAGTAAAAAAGGGTAAAAACTAAATATATATTTAATTTTTAGTATTAAAAAAAAATAGTCTACTGAATTATTGGAAAAAAGAGACAATTCTTATGGAGCACCAAGCATGTCCGTCAAGTCATAAAAAGTTACTTTATCCCCAAATACAGCATGCATATTTTAAACCTTAAAGTTTTTATAATTATTTGCATTACAAACGTGCCGGCAGAATCATACTTTATTGTCGGCGGTCGAAAAATAAAATAATTTCTGATGGTTAAATCAAGTCAGCATTCTAATAGAGTTATAACGAACTTTATATTAAAAATTAAAATTTGTCATGACAATCGCCTAGGGGCCCTGCTCAACAAAATAGGGGCCCTGTAAAGGAGAATACTTCAAAAATGTAAAATGTTTCGTAAAGTCTAAATGAAATGTGAATATTTGGATGGTATGGAATAGTAACTAGAAGTCGTGCTTACTTATTAACAAGGGAAAACATTTTCTTTATTTATGAAGAGGAAAAAACCTTTAAATTTTTTTAGGGGAAGGTCATTTTTGTTCTTTAACTTGATTTAAAATGTGAAGGCCCCGGTAATTACATTACCTAGGGATCCCGACATAGCTAGTCCGCCCCTGATTAATGCATATTATATTTTTTGAGTTTCAGTTAAGAAATTTGTAAGTTTGCAGTTTATAAATAATTTTATAATTATTAAAGAAGCTTTTGTTCTTTTTTAACAGTTAAATTTAAATCAATTTGCATATTGTTACATTTGTATTGTGACATGAATCTTTATAAATATGTGCATAAATATAATGTTTAGTGATGTTTTAACAAAATTTTTATTAGCCTGTTAGAAGTAATTTTCCTTACATTTTTAATAATGGTAACCAATCCATCCCTGTATTAAAACAGCTCTTAGAGGTTTCCAATTTATTCAAAATGCTGTTCGCGCATATATTTCGCGCACCTTAAATTTGCGTCATACAAAATAAAAGGAGGGTATCGAATGCAAATTAATTGAAATTGTCCCTAACAACCGCCTGAGAAACTATGCACGTTTGATTCAGTAATTAAAGGCTGCCACTGTCGTTATTTATCGCATTTTAACCAGACGTTTTGCACTTCTGTTATGTTAATCTTTTATCCTGATCATGCATTATTGCTTTTTGCTTGCAGACCTTTTTTTAGCGACGCATCTTTATTTGTTTCTTTCTCGATAAAACTAACATTATTTAAAAAGGGTGTATTCGATATGCTAGATGGCGATAAGATAATAATAAAATTTTGAATTTAAGATTGTTGATTAGCTAGACATAGATAAATTTGTTGCTAAGAAAAGATTGTTGAGTTCCTAGATGTTAATAAACACAACACCCCATGCAATAAAATATCTTGCAAAGCGAATGCTTTAAATAATTTTTTTCTGTTTTGCTTTATTTTGCATTAAAATCCACTTATTTTTTAAAATAACAAACATATTTTAATTATGTATTAATATTATTGTAGTCTTGGGTTTAATTAACAAATTAAAAAAATGACTTGTTTACCAGAACTTACCATTCGTAAGTGTGTATTTGTTTTAGGTTTAATTAAGAAATTTAAAAAATTTGGATTTGCTTACCAGAACCAGAAAAATTTGTAATTCCTTAAAACTGTTTTATTTACCCTGTCGGGCGCCATATCTACCTGCTTTACGGTGCGGCCAATGTCGAAATTTCTTCTAACATAATTTGATCCTTCGATTACTCCTGGAACAAACACAATTTGGTGTCGAAAGTTCGCCCGCCGATTTTTCCCTGACTATAATAAGGTCACGTACTGGCGTTGTTTTTTATGGGTCCAACAAAGAAACAACTTTTCTCAGTTTGTATATAAAAATCATTTAAAAATATTATCAACGACAGTGAGGTCACGTCTAGGTTACGTCTAGGAAATCAACCATGTCCCCGTCTAGAAAATGAATTATATCCGTCTAGAAATTCAACAATCTTAATTTGTTTTATCTGGGTCCGTCGAGCAACTCGAGTATACCGCTTAAATATGCTTAATTTTTATATAAGCATGGCTAAATCTATAACTAAAGTAGGAGTATAGGAGGTAGCAACGTTTTCGGGAAAGAATTTTAGGTAAGCTAATTTTTTGGTATGTTGTTTCGTCTTCTGGATAGACCCTGGGTTATCTGGCTGGCGGTAGTGGTTGCGTTTATTAGTTCGCAACCTACCTGTACAGGTAATAAATAATTCAAGGTTTTGAAAATATTGAAAAAAAACTAATTTTCAGTTTCTTGTCTTTAGATAGGTTTACCAAACATATTTTTTATTGCCAGACACTATTATCATTGCTAATTAAGTATACAGTCGTCCTCCTTCTAACTTCTGAACGGGTCGGTATATTTTGATGAAATTTTAAACAATAATATATGACTAAGGTCTGCATTTTTTGACATATTAGTGACAGCTCTAAATGTCAAGGTCACAGTTGGGCGCCAATGCATTTGCTACCGCCAGCCAGACAGCCGAGAATATATCCGAAAAAGGAGGGAAACAACATGTCACAAAATCAGCTAACCTAAAATTGTTGTTTTCCCGATGTTGCTACCTTCCGGAATATTTCGAAAAAAAATGCTAAGCATTAAAAAGTAATAAATCTTGTCTTGTTTTTCATTTTTGTATAATTTTGATTCCTAACAGTTTTTTTGGTTTATCCTAATTAAATTTTTTAAATCTATTTTTATTTTTGTCTGGCCTTGATAAGTCCCTCAAGTATGAGCTTTAATCCAAAAATGTAAGTATAGAAGTTTGCGGCACTAATATTGTATTTTGTAATGTTGATACAACCTGTTTAGGAATCTATGTTATTGACTTTTTTTAATTTTTTTATTAATTTTTAAACACTTAAATTTTTCGGTCTCTCCTAGTCGAATATACTAAAAATACTCGTGTGATTTTGGAGGACAACAAATAATTTTGTCTTGTTTTTGTGTAAAAGTAACAAACTTACTAGTATATAAAGCATTTGCAACTAATCTTTAAAACTTTTACTTAAATAATATTAAAATTATTCTGTTAAAGTCAGTAATAAGTGGGTATTTTAAAAATTAAAGTTTTATTTTAAATACCATTTTTTCTCCTTTTACAAAAAACTTCTTTTTAAAAGTAGTCATTATGTTTAAATATTATCTATAATTTTCAGTCTACCTGTAAGTAGATTTCATGTTATCTTTCAACATATTGTTCTCAGACATGTAAGCAATAATACAGAAGATTGAATTTCAACGGTTTAATCATTTTAGTTAGTGTACAAGAGATAATGTAAATAAATTATATTATTGCTGACTGACACAAATAATTTTGCTTCTCTGCAGTACTATATGCTATGAGAAGAGAATTGCATTTTTTTTGTAATTTGATAGTACTAGCAATAATTTTTACTTGTCATAAAAAAACTTGGTCAAAGTTTTGGTTTAAGGAATTGTTTTGGGTAACACATACATTTTTTTAGGTGCTAATTTTTATAGGCTTAAATATGTTAAATCTAAACAAAATTAAACAAAAAGCACCTTATAATGTTATAATAAGTGGAAACGTCGCCTTTGTGCCAGTTATAAGAACCTATTATAAACACTTGTTATATTGAGTAGAGTATTTTTAATTTACCCTTTTTTTTTGATAAAATTAGGTAACATTTTTTTTATTATTATTTAACAAACTTAACCTAGGGCCCATTTTTACGAAGTCCAGTAGTAAACATCTTTAGTAACAAGACCAAAACTTTCTAGTTTAGTTTTAGGTAAAAAGTGTTTCACATTTACGTTTTTGTTATGGATTTAGTAACAAAGGTTGATATTTAGGGCGATGCCCAACTCAGCACATCAAGCAGGTAAATGAAAAATTATAGCCCAAGTCGGCACATACGTAGGCAGGTACTCTGTTCTACATAGCCCAACTCGGCACAAAAATTATTTGTATTTAGATATGTCTAATAAAACAGTTATTATCTTTTTTAAATTCCTTAATTAAACCCAAGACTAATACACACTTACGAATGGCTAGTTCTGGTAAGCAACGTCTTGTTTTTAATTCCTTAATTCAACTTAAGACTAAAACATTCTTACAAATGGTTAGTTTTGGTAAGCAACGCTTTTTTATTTCCTTAATTAAACCCAAGAATAATAACCAGAGTTAAAAAAATAAATCTTTAAGCTATGCTAATGCTAATAAACACTTATGATTTGGGCAAGGTAGCCAAATCGACTTGGTGCGCTTTCAACTGAAGCAATTTTAAGTGCATTTTAAGGTTATGTTCACGGTCTTTACGGTTATATTTTAAGTTGTTGCCAATATTAAAATAATAAGGATTGGCCCTTATTTTGGATTTCCTATATAAGTACCCGCTTAACTAATTTAATTATATTGAATATTTATTTATGTCATACATGTAAACAAGTTCAGATGTTAAAAGCTACGTTAGCAAAAAACGTTTTAATACGTAAATTGCAATAATTATTGAATGGTTTTACAGTCTAATGGTCTACAGAAAAACTCATATTAACCATATTCCTTAAAATAATATACTTTTACGGGAGGGCGCAGGACAAAATACTTGTGGTCTTCTTAAGTTTTTTATTACTAAAAACAGTTATATCATAAAAATCCATTTTACCCCATAAAATACATTAAATATAAATATTAAACATTTTGTATGGATTAGCCAAAGCAAAAATCGATAAACCAATAGTTTATCATTTAACGACTGCAGTTTAATATAACTGCTAGCTAACTAAAACTTCTCAATTAAACCGCGAATTGTGCAACAGCATTTTTAAAAAAACCATTGGTCCTTTCTTAACCTGTTGTTTACCTTATATTAAGAAAATGGATCTAAAATGTCTATGAGCCTTTCATATAGGTATCTGTATAGGCAATCAACCACTACCATTAACCTAATGAATAACTAGCGGATGATGTTGAAAAAACTACCTTAACACATAAATATAGACTGCTTTTTTATTTATAACCCAGCGACATAAATTCAGCTTTATGTTTTCATGTCGACGCTGCAAAAACCCATAACTGCTTTTTGATTTAATATAAGCAATAAATCTTAGCTGCTTAGTATGTTTTTTGATTTGTCATGAGAAATTCCTTTAATCTTATTCTTTATCTATTTTAAAGCGCAGTTATTTTGCTGGTAAACTAATAACATTCTCTGGTTTATCTTAACATTTTTTGAAATTTAATCCGGGCTAAAAGTTTTAAAAGATAAATGTCTCTTAAACCTTCTAGTTCCAATCTGCTAAAGATTATTATTAATAAACCGTTTTTTGTTAATTTTGTTGTCTTTTAAAACTTTTTGAAGTCCTATCCACATATTTGTTAACCTTTTTCACTGCTTTTTAACCTTTTTATTTTGCATGCTTTTTAGTTTTAGTGCCCTGCTTTTAATGTTTCTAACATTTGTTTTCTTTTAATTTCAGGATTTTACAAAGGTAAGGACCAATTTTATTTTTATTTTATGTTCGTTTATTTATCCCAATGGCCTGTAAGTATAAAGTTTTATATCGTAGATATGTCTTTTTTCCTAGCATATAAAATTCCTAGTTTTAAAATTTGTGTGAATATTTCTAAAAACATACCTAATGATAAAATAATGTAGTATTCCTCTGGCAGAGCTTACATGTTACTAACTCAATTTTACATGATTTTTAGCCAATTTTTATAATTTAAAAGTCTTCTGTTGTCATTATAAGGAAAACAAATAATAGTTTCTTCTTAAGTTTAAAAATGTATTTATCTAATGCAAAAAGGTTCGACTTAAGTTTTTATTTCCTAATAGGAAGAGAAAAAAAAAGCTTTAAAATGTGTTTTAAATATACATATATTAGGGTAGATTTACAGTAACCTTTCTAACTACCATTTAACTGTCCCAATATACATTTTTTCAAATTATTTCTTGCCTTTTGCTTACAACAACTTTACGCTTTCAAATATAAATTAATTCTTAGTTATACGGGACAATTCCTTGACCTCACAGGGGATCACATTTGTAAAACCTTTCTTTTTGGCGTATATGTTTCGCCGAATTTTTGTTATTCCCGAATTTATGTGGGTATTGAGCAAAATTGAAATTTTGCCTAATTCGTGCAATCAGCTGTTTTGTCACATTGAGGGGGGTCATTGTTAGTCCTGGTTAGTTTTTTCGGCGTAAAATATAATATACTAACATTTATGCAAACATACCTAGTTAGTTTAATTTATACTATATAAGCAAGCAGTTTTGGTATATCGGTCAGTAATAAAATAACAAAACAAGCAGTATTAGTCATGCATGTTTACATGCCGGTATTTAGTTAGATTGTTTCTGTTCCTCACATTGCCTATGTATTATTTGATTTAGCTCAATCGGAATAACTTTTGTCCATTAACTTTATACCCATTTCTTTACAATATTTATAAATGGGTACTTTGTTCTTGATTTGGATAATGCTAGGGACATTCGATGTGACAATATCCTAGGAATCACGTTGCACATAAAGAACAACACAAGTTTGTGTGACATTACGAAGCTTTGTGATGTCACATAAACGTTGATCACATGATGTAATATTTTATTAATCCTGACATGGACTAAATTATGGTTCATGGACATCTAACTTATTAAAATAAAACATCGTGCGAATTTTCCATTTTTTTTTTACATTTAAAATATCTTAGATAAACAACTCTTTTCAAATTTTTCCTAATAAGCTTATAGACCCTTTGCCAGCAATAAACTAAACTTTATAATAAGAATACTTTTATAACCTTTTTAGGGTTTTTTTTTTTTGACGGGTCTTACTAATATTTATAATGCCGTATATGGATGCGGCGCTTTAAGCCAGTCTGTCAATGACAAATGTTATGGTTAAATAGGTGTACCTAATCTTTACCATTTTTAGCAAAATGTTTAAAAATTGCATGTAAAATATTGTAGTAAGCTTGTCCGACAAAAAGGTGACGCGTTCGCCCAGTACGACAAATACACTATCTTGATTTTATCTGACTGCATTTAATTTAATTTAAACACTTATATGAAAACCTAAACATACCGTTTTACCATATAATTTAAAATATTTATGACTGGTCACATTGACCAATCATAAAAATGTTTTTAATTTGGATAATGGTAGGAATATGTGTCATCATCCTAGGAATCACGTTGAACGTACAGTACGAGTTTGTGTGAACGAACTTGTCACATGATGTTTTATATTCTTAATTTTTTCTCTTTCCCTTAACTTATGACGTAAATTCTGGTTGACTGCTAAAATCACTGTCAAGCTAGTTTTAAAATAAAGTATGGTTATTTTTTTAGATTTAAAACAACAAGACTTCTTTTAATTTTCCTTGATAAGCTTATAAGTAATATATATACTTATAGGCATTACCTTATTATTCTGTAAAAAAAATACCATAAATAACAGCACAACTAGCTTTAAGGCAAATCAATTCTTCGCCATAACAAACTCCTAGTATGCCGACAACTTTATGCGTAATGAAAGAAATTTGCACTGTCTGGATTTTATCTAGCTGCATTTAATTCAATTTAAACACTCATATTAGAACCTAAACAACCGATTCACCATATAATTAAAGTACCATAAGAGGCGTCGCACATCGCATTATACAATCAACTTTAATAACATTATTTCATTAAAATTCATATAAATGTAAGCAGACTCCGGTCTTACCAGTTTACTTAAATTTATGTGTTGCTTGGCATAACGAGGAATAATAAATTTTGAGGAATAGTTAGTTATGAGAGATCAAGTTTAGATCTTAGTTAAGATTAGTATTGATTATAATCTAATGATGGTTGTTTTTATGGGTGTTTATTTACGCAATAACCGTTTCTCACATATGGTAAATAATAGTTTTTTTTCAGATATGAACTTTTATTAAGAAATTTAATAATTGTAATGCTCTACATTAATTACTTACTAGTCATATAAGTTTAAAACAGACAAATGAAGAAGTTTTAAAACCCTTAAAATTTTACACTATATCCCGTAAAAATGGTAACACGAACATTGATCCATTATTGAAAAATTTATAAGAAAAATACAAAACTATCGGAAAATGTTTACCCATAAAGGTATTTTATTTCTGTGTTATATGTGCTTAATTTAAACGGTAAAATCTAATTAATCTACACAGACCACAAGGTATTAGTTTGCATCTTAGCCCCCCAAGACGGTGATTAGCCCCTTCCAAAATTATAAAGCATTTTAAATATCATATTGTGTTTTTTGACAAATATACTATATAAACTAGGGCTTAACCCATCCTTCCCCCAAAAAAATCGGCGGCTGGTGCGCCACTGTCCTTAAATATATAACAAGATATCCCAACTACCGATTTTATCGGAAATAACTGGATTTTGAATGAAACATCCTACATATTTTTGTTTTTTTTTAAATTTTTAGAATAGTTTATGTCCGATTATTTCCCTAATAAAAATGGACAGATTAGAAACCACCATTTTTCGGATAAATTTTGTTTAGATAAGTAATTAAACCCCATGTGCTGTTTAACCGCGAATAAATATCTGTCATCCAAACTAGTTGTCAAACTTGAAAGAAAATGTCAAACCATATTATCAGTAAAATTCTGTGTTGTTGGCCTTAATGTAAGTTTTTAAGGAAATAGTCTAGTCGTATACCACTCGACCTACAAATTTAAACCGATTAAACTGCCCAAATATTTTTGTAAGATTGGCTTGGCAAATAGTTTCATGGACAATAATTATAAAAAAATAGTCCAATTTATTGCGCACTTCTGTGCAAAAATCCCTTATACAGGGTGTTTCTAAACAAATGCGAAAAACTTTAGGAGCTGATTCCTAGTTAAAAATAAAGGAGGGTTTGCTTTATAAACATAGGGTCAAGAGCCAACCATTGGAGAGATATCGCGTTACAAAAATGTTGAAAAAATAACGTTTTTATTATTCAACTCAAAAATGAAATGCGCTAGAATAATAAAATTTTACGAAAATATTGACGTTATAAAAATTTACTTTTTGACTGTTCTTGCACTTTTCAGAAATAAATGATAGTTGTGAAAATAGAGTACCCCTATCGTTCTTGCTAACCAAAGTTAAAGAGAGACTTAAGCAATGACCTCGAAAAATATGAATTTGATTAGACTAATTTATTTAGAAACAGTATAATAATAGATTAACCAATTACAAATAGGAAAATAAAATGTAAATCATAGCGGGACGGGACGGGGAAATTTGTTTAATAAAAATTCTATTTATCGGCTGTCACCTATTAAGGCATATTTAATATGTCTTACTTTTGACATTACGTTGAAGTTTTAATGCAGTACTTATTTTATTTCTAAGAAAAAAAAGATTTTATTTTGTTATTATTTTTCGCGATATCTCCTAAGGGTTGACTTTTGAACTTATGTTTATAAAGCAAACAACTCTTATTAAGAACAATAAATCACCTTCTTAAATTTTTGCATCTCTTTAAAAACACACTGTACAGATTTCTAATATTTTCGATATTTAAAGAAAACCCATATATTATTCAACAATTTTTAATTTTATGCTTTATTTGTTTTCTGGGACATTAAATTTAAACAAAATATTATTTGGCTTTTCTCCAGAATAAAATTAAAAAATGTATTTAACATTTTATGAAAATTAAAACTTTTATACATTATGTAGAACTATTCTGCTATGACACAATATAATAAAAGTTATTATTACTAATTATCATTATTATTATTAATTCATTATTTTATTTCTTTTAAAGTAATAATAACTTTTATTATATTGTGTCAGAGCAGAATAGTTCTACATAATGTTTAAAAGTTTTAATTTTCATAAAATGTTAAATAATTTTTTAAATTTTATTCTGGAGAAAAGCCAAATAATATTTTGTTTAAAGAATTTTAAATCAATACACAATAAAATCTGGCTTTGCTATTTATATATTTTAATCAACACTAAACCCAATATTTAATTCATGGAGATCCAATTTTTGTTTTTAATTATTGATTACATTTGTGTTTCGTTATCTGAATAATTTTTTCTTATTAGTAAAGTATATCGTTATAACTCGCAAAAATATGATCAGTGGAAAAAAAACAAAATTAACGAAAAATGCCGTAGTGTTATAACTCGTTGAATTTCCTTTAAAAGACTGCCTTTAGTTAGGTTATGATGGTAATATATTTCTATTTTAGTTTTTCAGCTATAAAGAAAAAACTAAAAAGGAAAAGTTTGAAGCCCGCTATTAAAAAAGTTTGGAAAAATTATCTGGTATTTTTCCCAAAGTCAGTAAAGTAATTGTTTGAAGTGACTTTAGGATGATCAAGTCAATCTAGATAAAAATTACCATTTAACTTAATTATATATTTTATTAAAACTTTATTTATAAATGTTGTTTTCAAACATAAGCTAAAATGAAAATTTTCAAAAAATAAAAAATATATCTGGTGTTCTTAAAAAAAAACAGGTAATTTTTGGTAAAACTGTTTTTAAAAAATCTTGTCATCTATTGAAAATTATGATATTTTTGCAAAAGTTGTTAATTTTAATAAAAAAATTATTTAAAAATAAAGCCGAAAAGAAATCTCCTAAGTGTAATTGAATAAGCTCTATTTAATTCAAAGCCCAGCATATCGCAGCATTGCCAAATCTCTCCCCGATTGGATTATAACCGGTCCCATTCGAGCTTTTGCGCCGGCCATTTCACCTTTACCGGTGATACAGCCACTCCATTTACACTTCATTTTGAATGATTTTTATACGTTGTTTCCCGTTTTATGTTCTATTTGCTGCACGTAAAAATTGTCCGGCGTTCGTTTATTTAACAAATTTATTGGTCGTTCTGATTCAATTTGTCAGACCTGTTTATGTAAATATTAGTTTTTATGTCTGCATGTATTTTTATAAGTTTACCGCTACATAAAATTTTGATTCATTTTATTTTTAAGAACTATAATTTCTTATAGTTTGGTTTGTATAATAATAAATTTTTGATGCATGTTCTTTAGTTTTCTTGACAAATAAATTTAATAATTATTTTCGTGTGGAGCTTTTTCGTCTTTCCATATTACAATAAAAGTGACATGCTGTTTTTAAAATATTCTATAATTATATTTTAGTTTTTTGTGCTTTTAAAATCAGTTTTAAATAGTTTTATTGCCAATATCTAACTCTATAATTAGCTTACAAAATACATATTTTTTAACCCAAATTAATTACCTTTTTGCTATGTTTTAAATAAAACAATATTTTTTAAAATTTTTCTCTTATGTAAATGCATCGTAATTTAATTGTTTAGTGTTAAAAGAGAAAGCGATGTTTCCATAAGTCTTTATGTTAAAAATAATAGACGGTTTTTTACTTTCTATTGCTTGTTTCCTGTTGACGTGCTTCATTAATAAGATAAAATGGACTAATCCTAGTAATTTTAAAAAAGATTTCAATGAGATTAGTGAATATGGTCATCCTTTATTAAAACATGATATCTAAATAAAATTTTGTTAATTCTTAAAAATAAATATTGCTAAAAATATGTTTATTAAGATTTGAAAAAAATAATTATTAAAACGTATTTTTGAAAATATACCGGGTGTCAACGCATCTATTAAACAAGCCATAACTATTGGAGTATTAGACATATTAAAATGATACTTGTAGTGTAAGTAAATGGTTTGAAAACTGGAGAGTTTTCGCATACTTTATACTTTTTCGTTACTTCCGGTTTAATCGAGAAATAACGCAAATTTTGAATTTTTGAATGGAACACCATGTTTATTTTAACATTTTTGAATAACTGAGTCAATTCTAATAGTAATATGTCATTTTTAAAAAATTTTACGCCCACTTGATTTTTTAAGAGTCATTTGTAATATTGCATCTAGGTGGATGGTCCATTATTTATGACTTTATTTTAAATCCGATTGCAAATAACTTGTGTAGTGTTAAATTTGTCAAAAAACAATTATTCGAAAAGTGCTTACCTAAAAGCGGTTGCCATTTAAAAGTTAGACACGAAAATGTCAATTTGCTAAATTATTTCATGCCTATGTTTCAAACTAGTCACTAAAACTTTGCTTTTGTATTTATCTAACATCACCTTGAGTCATTAGATTAATTTGCGTCCAATCATGGCCACCTAGATGCAGTAATAAAAATGGCCCTAGAAAATCAAGTAAGCTTAAAAACTTTTTAAAATGTATTATAAATTCAAAACTGAAGCCAATTTGGGATAAACCGAAAGTAACTGAACATAAAAAATAAAAGTCTCATTTTAATATGTCAAATGGAGTTATACCCTGCCTAATAAATTCGTTGACACCTGTTTTTTTCTCAAAATATGTTTTTTATATCAAATAACTAAAAGTGCGATGCACATATGATTAAGTTTTAAACAAATTTTTAATTTGGTGCAAATTTTGCTAAAAATTATTTTACTGAAGCCAAAAACAAAAAAAACAGGCATGATGCTCGTAAAAATAAGAAACTTCAAAAAAATATTTTAAAAATACAAAAACCGCTATTTAATTTCATTGTTTCTAAATATATTTAAATTTTTGCTACTAAAATCTAAGTTATTGCATGTCCTGAATATTTACTAGTTTTAGGAGAATATTTACCAAAATAATATCATGTTTCTTTGTAGTGATTAAAATTTACGTCGATATCTACTTAACAATATTAAAGGGTCTAAAAAATGTTAACTTACTATTAGCAACTGAAATCATGTCACACATCCTTTATAACATTTTAAACAGCCAACCATGGTGTTATCCTCTAACATTGATAGTATTAAATTACTTTTAGATTGCTTAACGTTATATTTCTTATCACTAATATTTTTTTACTTATCAACACTAAAATTTCCAATAAACAAATTAACACCCTCATACCCTAAACTTGTCATCACCAAACTAAAAAAACTCGCTTTCAAGAAGAACTCTTTTACATCGGTCCTTCCATTCATCTCACTTTTTAGTAGTCCTAAAACATATTTGTTGTGGTACAGAAGGATGTTTAAAAACTTTCTCTTTTTAAAGATTTTAGATCCTTTTTAATTTTTTTGTATAGGTTAGTAGGTAAAGTACCGCTAGGTACCTTTATAGACCTAATTATTGAGACTTGGGACTTTCTAATTTTATGGTTTTATTAGAAAAGGTGTAGTTAACAAAAAATAGGGCACTAGGTAAAGGAATTTTTACTGATATGTAATAACGGTAAAAATCCGTTTTAAATAAAAAATTTACTACTGGACAGGTAGAAATATACAGAAAAATAGAAAATAAAATTTATGATTTTTTTTTAATTTAACTGAAATACTTACTAAAAAGTAGATATTCTAAAAATTGCCCTATGAAACACTGTGTTGTTCAAAATCCCGAAAAAACCATTTAAAAAATAATTTAAAATTTCATGAAAAATATTTCTATATCGCTTATTATCACTGGGTAAAATTGGGTATAAACTAAAAAAATGTTTTTTTAGTTTATACCAATTTTAGTTCCTAAGTATTTTATTTTACTTTCTAAAGGCAAACATTATTACGTTTAGGTAAAATTTGTGTTAGTAGTAACACAAAACAAAAATTTATTAAACAAACAGTTAAAATTTTGATTCTTTTGTTTATGTTTTTTAAATAAGTATTAACAGAAATATTTATTACCAATTTTTTTAATTTGGTATAACAAACATTTTTTTCAATATTTCTGTGTATCACACGTCAAATTCTTTTTATTTCGTGTAATAAAAATATTTTCTTTTACCAAATTTTAAAAAAATATATTTTCTAGAGGCCATGTAAATAATAGAAAGAATTTTATTTTAACCTCCAAACAAATTTTTTGTGCTATTTACTTAAGCAGTTTTAAAAATGCATCTTCCGTATTTTTAATGTTTCCAGTAATATTTTGTGATTTAAAACTACTCTGTTTATCAGGTTTTTTTCGTTTTCGATAATTTTTATAATAGCTGCTTGTATTTTAATAAAGTAGGTATTTTTTGTTTTTAAAAATTAACTTTTTTTTAATTCAAAAAATGTTCTTAGGTATTATTGTTAAGTGCATACACATTTTTTTGTTTTATTATGTTGTTTCTACAGTCTTAGTTGAATAATACGAAATTCAAATTTATTTTAAAACAAAAAAAAACTATCATCTCTGTTTTTCTGTGGATGAAAGGCATATAAACCTCAATTTGTCACTATATCTATATACATTATGTTCCTTTATTTAAAATTTGCTAATAATTGATAATAATTTGTAAAATATATTTTTATATTGTTTATTTATTTTTTAATTTATTAAAGACTACAGACATTTTATGAAAAAATTAGGTATTATTACAGTTTAAAAAACTAAGTTCGTACATACATAATGTTACTTCCTTGCTTTTAGCTTTGTCAAGTGATAATAATTTTAAAATTAAACCAACAAATAAATTTTGTTGCTAAGTTATGAACGCTTTACAGGAGCAATATTTTCCCAAAATAATTGGGCAAGTATATTAAGATAATGTATTTTTGGCACCTAAAGTGCTACAACAAGCGCAACACACTCCACGTTGCATGTATGTTTATTTGAAAACTTCATTCCAACAGCCACAAAGGAAATTTGTTGACAGATTTAGCACGTTGTAACCAGATTTAGTGTCATAAAAATATAAATTGCTTAGGCGTTTTTCAGCCAAAATATTGTTCTTTAAATGTTCGGAGAAAAAAGACACATTTAAAAAAAAATTCTTATATCTTAAGCACTAACAAATCTGTACCTTGGAAGCATTTGGGCTAAAGTCCACTTTTAAGGAAATTTGTTTTATGATTTCTGTACCTCAGAAGTAGCCGGATTGAAGTCAACTTTTTAAAATTTTACAGAACAGCCAAAATCTTTAAACCTTATAATTTTTATGTAACTATGTACTAACCAGAACTAATAGTCCTTAAAACCTGATAAAATAAAATAGTAAAAAAATGATAAAATAGATAATAAAACACATTTCTTTATACAAAGTGAACTTCAGCCCAAATGCTTTTGAGGTACAGAAATATATTAAAAACCATAACTATTCATTAAATAAAGTTATAAATGGATTTCAGAATTTATTAAGAATATATAGATAGGTATGTATATTTAGGATCTAATAAATAAATTACATATGCAACCTATATTTGTGTATTGCCTTGTTTAAAAAAAAAAGAATTACATATACGGGGTCGCCAAAAACTTTACCTACGAACTCTACAGGGTGATACTCATTAAAAAAAATGAAAAAAACAAATTTTTTACTGTACATGTTTTTTTATTATTTTTTTTTAATTAAAAACATTTATTATTATAAGTTTTATTACTAATATTATTGTATTGTACTTATTTACCCTAAAACCATCCATCAAATAAAAGAAAATCAGGAGATTAAATTTGTAGCTTATTGGAACTCTGGTGGAGATTATTTTTTGCCCGTAGGTCAATTATTCATTACTTATTAAATTATTGCCTATACAACGTGTTTTTCAATTCTTATAATTATCTAAATTGATATATAATAAATAGTTATTATAAAAAAACTATTATTTCCTAAAATTTTAACTTATTCTAATTTAAAAAGTATATACATTTTTAGGAAGTTATATCCATATTTTTTATTAGAAAGTCACCCTTAAAATTTACAGGTAAAGTTACTGAAGACCCTGTATAAAAGAGTATTTTTAAAAGCAAAGCTTCTTGTAAAAACTATAAATTAACAAGTTAAATATGCACTTCACAAACGTTTTTACCTATATTTTGGTAATCAAAGAAGTTTAAATATTAAAAATATACGTTTTTAGTAGTTACCATAGTTTTGCTATTTACAAAATGCAATGTTTTTAAATAAATAATTTTTTATTTAGAGATAATATAGATATTTTTACAACTAATATTATTTAATTTATTACTTTTATTTAGCCTTTTGCTTAAAAACAATATTTTTTATTCCTAGACATCTCTATTCTTTGTGAATATAAACAAAACAATGCTGTCAATAGAATAAAAATTTACATTGCAATAACCACCTGAGTAAAATAGAGTTGTCATTTTAACTTATGTTACCACGTACGCCTCGCCAATACATAACTTATCCCGCCAAGTAACTTACACAGTGAAATAAATACATAAATAAATAAATATTTACATGTAGCTATGTGTAAAGTTCATGGGTTAGATTCTAATCTTTTTGCGGTTTCTTTCGCATTTGCCTTCTCCCTTTTGTTTGCCACTTAAAAGCCTTGGATTTGTTAGAACGGGACATATTTTATGTTTTGTTTACATGTCGTGCAGAAATTATAATAATTATCGCTTTAATCAATAATTGTGTTGAAAACGAAAAATTATATATTGGAGTTTTTGCATATAATATTTACCTTTTTCAATTTAGAAAACTTAGGGTTAATACAAAACTGGTTCAATATTACCACTGTAGAGTGTTTTTACAACTTATCCGACAAACTTTAAGGGCTAATTCTACACTAAAAATAATAAAAAAACAAACTTATATGAACATAACGTAACCACATTGTGTCCTAAAGTCTTAGTTTTAGAACTATGCCGTGTTAACAATTTTAAGAAAATTATTATTTTTTTAGAAGAAATTTTATACCAGTTATGATGCTATTTAAAATTTGGGAGACGCTTCCTATGCATCAAATGAAACTTTGGCATACAAGAAAAAAAAATTATCAGTCTCGTTTAAAAGAGGTTTGTAATAAATGTTTAAAAAAAATGGTACGCCACTGAATTTTCTAAAATAAAAATATTTTTCATAATTCTCTTTTAGTTTAGAAAAAATTTGATCTTTTGACTTTTTTATTTATTACACGGTTCTTGCGTAAATAAATAGAAACCATTTCTCGGCGTGGTCAAATCCCTATCAAATTAAATAATAAATATTTAGGGTTGTTTTTACATTAGAATTTAATATTTTCGATACGTAATGACCATGCTGAGAAACGGTTTTTATTTATTTACGCGAGAACTGTACATCAAATAAAAAGCCAGGAGAAATTTGTCCCAAATATGGAAATTATAAAGGCGTACATAAGAGGCGTTTTTATTATATTTTTTTAATTTGACGAGCACCATATCTGAATTGGTATAAAAGTTATTATAATGAAACAATATATATATATATATTTTTTAAATTTAAACTCCTTTGGTTTAAAAACTAAGAAGTTTAGAACATATCTTTATATAAAGTTTTTTCTTATTTTTTATTGTAGAAATAGCCCTTAAAGTTCGTCGGATAAGTTATAAAACACCCTGTATATTTCAGTGTAATTCCTGGAAAAAAATAAAACTCAAAGTTTACCTTTTAACTTCATTATTTATCAAAAAAAACTGCAAATATTTTTAAGCAAACAAGCGGTACCTACCTAAAAACTTACTAAAATTAATATTGTCATTGATATAAATTAAAGCACTTATAAAACCAGATAGGTATGATTTAATGTGAAAAACAATTATTGAATGACGCAATTGTCTTTAAAAAAATACCTAAGTTAAACCAATTGCAAAAGGAGGTTGCAAAATTAAATTTTAAAATATTGGGTAATATAAAACAAAAGAAAAGATCGAGGGATTTTACGTACTCTTATGTTTGTTATTTTTTAAATAAACCTTGTTTACAGTATTTTTAAATCATAACTTTAAAATATTTATAATGTTTACTTTTCAGTTAACACAAGAATACTAAATATTTTAAGTATATTTTAAAAATATAAAATGTTTTCCATTTATTTATTGCACTAATTAGATTGGATTTGTAAAAGCCGCTTAACTGAGTTTATTTTATTTGATGTTTCTACTATTAAAAAGATAGGAAATTACCTTTATTGCCTAAACAAGCAACTTTGTGATGAAATAATTAGGGTCCCATTTAGAAACATTTTTAGAAATTACGGTAGCAACAACATAAAACAAAAATATAAGCAATATTCGTCCATTAGCCACTTACACATAAAAAAAAATTCATAAAAATACACAAAATATAAGTATGCTTAATATTAAAAAGGCAACACTAAAAACATCGGTACATTAAAAGTCCATTTTATTCCGCACATGTCATCAAGCCATCTTGCTTTCCGTCTTCCATACACACCGTGGCCATTACGCAATCGTCTCGCGTTCATTCATTATTCCTGTGTTTTTACTTTTTCAGCCTTTTTAACCTTCCTTACAAATAAAAAGCACTTAAAAACATTAAATTAAATTACTTGTGACTATAAAAACAAAGTATTTTTAACGTGTCGTTGCTAAAAACACCAAAATTCGTAAATTTAATTCGGTGAAAGAGTGCAGCACTGTCGTGAAAATCAACATGGCTGCCGTGGCGCGCAGTATCCGTTCTCGAGCGGCAGGGACATGTCGGTGATGGTATGTAGATGTGTGTACGAGAAGGGAGTGGAATTGTTTTGTACGCTTGTTAGAGTGTGCGCACGTTATTTGTTTTTGTTATGGAGCGCGATTTGAAATAAGAATTATAAAAGTTAATATTTTTTTATAAAACAATTTAAATAAAAATATACTTTGGATGATCGTAATTAGATGTCTAATATTTTTTAAATAAAATGATAAGAAAAGTTTTTAACAATAAAATAAACATTGCTTTTTGGCATTTATAACAATTTATGACAGACTCCTAACGTCAAAGTAGGTAGATTTTTGATTTAAATAAAATTATTATTTTAAATGGTAGTGAAGTAAATTTATAAAAAAAATTATAAAAATATTAATAATATGCATTTTTCTTTTTAACTACTTGTTAAGACTTTTTGACAAGCAAACTTTTGGTAATTAAAACAATTTCTTTTAAAGTATTTTTGGTGGAAGAGGGGAAATAAGTTTTCTATTAAATACATTTTTTGGTCACAAAAATCTAAATACAAATGTCTAAATAGGAATATTTCGAAAGAATCAGATTAAAAATATGTTTTTTGTTCAAATAATATTTAATGTGTAGCCATTGAGTTTTACTAAGCAAATTATTAAAACTTTATTTTAGTTTCAAGCGATCTGAGTTCGGGAAAGAGGAAAATGTAAAAAAATGTTTTTTTTCAGGATTTCGAGTTAAACTACAAGTCTTATAAAAATAGTTAAATAGTAAGGTTTTGTGTAGTAAAAAGATCTAAAATTTTTGTATTTATACATTCTTTACATAACCTCAAAATTTATGTGAAAATTCTAAAAACCATGTTTTTGGTTTTTATTTTTATCTTTTAAAAAACAATTATTTTTTACAACATTTGGTGAAAACATACCTTTATTTGTTGCATGGTTTTAACATATTTATTTTTATATACATTTTTTTAACTTAATATTGAAAAAGTACCAATATTTTCAATTGAAAATTTACGTGACAAAATATCGGCATTTTAAAAAAGTAGGTAAGCTTTTGTTCGTTGAAATCTCTACTTTTCGATGGTGTAAAAAAGTATACAGTACCACGGTAAGTTTTTTCAAAAATGAATTTCCATAGGACTAGTTATTTTGCCGAAAATCGACAAAAATCGTTTTTCCCTTAAAAACTCACCCCTTCCACTTTCTATCCATTTTTCAATAGGTTTTATCCTATTATTTTTCTTTTTTAATTTCAAAAATTATCAACTCTAGTTTAATAATGATTTTAAAAATCGGATCCAGATTTTTTGCGTTTTCTGCGATTTACCATTGTAATGTATAGTTTTTACACCATTATAAAATAGAGATTTTTAACGAACAAAACGACATTCGACTTTTTGAAAAATGCCTTTATTTTGACACGTGAATTTTTGATTGAAAATAAGGATATTTTTTTATTTAAAAAAAAATTATAAAAATTATTATTTTAAAATCAAAAATTACAATATATTTGGGAAAAATAAAGGTACGTTTACACCAAATTTCGTGAAAAAAATTGTTGTTGTAAAAATTGAAAATAAAGAACCAAAAACTTGTTTTTTATATTTTTTAACATAAATGATATTCAAATATACGTTAAAATGTTTTACCTAAAATATCCTATTTTTTTTGTAATTTTTAAAAAATGGGAATTTAAAAATTATTCAATAATAATATTAAGAGTTATAAAAAAGCAAATTTTATTAAATTTTAAAGTCTTCTAGGTAAATAAAAAAATGTTCTCCTGACTTTGAAATTTTTTCTGTTACATCTTAAACATTTTTTTTTTTATTTCTTTCAGTACGAAAGCGGTTACATTGATAAGAAAATAAAACTGGTTCAATAATTGGGACCGACACATGCACGACCGAATAAATAAACTCGTGTTTTTGTTTTATTTAGTCGCAAAACCTCGGCTAACTCGCGAATACGTCATGTCGAGTGTCATTTTTGAATGAATTACGTTCGCATGCACGAACGATTTTATCTTTATAAATGTTCTTATAATACTCTTAGAGCGCCTAAGGGACTTTCCGACAGTCCGATCATTTGCATATACATAATAATTCACTTAGACTTAAGTCTTTTTATTTTTGATATAAACTAATCTTGTTTGGGATTTTTTGCTTGATTAATTTCTTTTTGGTAAACTTTATGGCAATATTTTAAAAATTGAAGGCAATTTTTTATTTTAAATGAGGATACTTACAATTTTACTGTAGAAAGAAAAAAATACATAGCTTGTTGTCAATTTAGTTGGGTAAAATTTGTAATATAAACACAATATAGAAAGGTGTATTCTAGCTAAAAACTTAGGATGACAATAAAATTTATTATAATATAAAACTTAAGTCTTTTATTAAATCAAATCATATTTTTGAACTCTTTTAAACTTAAAAATATAATTAACCTAATAATGCAAAACCGTCAATATAGGTAGTAAAAATTTAGTTAGCAAAAACGATAGGAGTAATCCATTTCCACTACTTTGATTAATTCTAAAAATACGCAAAAGTATTTTAAAAGTGTATATTTATTTTAGGCAAAATTTCCGGTAAATTTTATTTTTCTACCGTTTTTAAGAAAAACAAAGAAAACATTAAAACTTTAGAAAATAATTAAGTTTGCCACATTTTTTTATTAAGGCGATTCCTAACCTATCAAACATGTTAACCACTACAAATTATTTTAGATTTTATGTATACTTTTAATTTAATATTTGAAAACAAAATAAAAATTAAAATTTAATTGGATGTGTATTATATAATTAAAATTTATGAATAAGCTGAATATTTTTCTACACTAGACTCTTTTTCTTAAACAATTTTGGTTCCCAAAATAAGTAGGCAAGAATATTAAAGTTTAAAAAACATAATATAATATTATGTAATTTTAATAAATTTAGTGTGTTTCAGAATCAATAAATCGTGATATTTAAAATGACAACGCATGATTTAGGGAATTATTAAAATTATTTATGATTATTCATTGAATAAAATTATAAATCATTTTTTTATGTAATTTAGATCAGAAATATAGAGGTCTATAAATTACAAGTAATAACAATTAATTTATTGGGACAATTTTACAATGTGCTTTTTTGTAACTTATTTTTTTAAATAAAAATGTTGCTTTATTAAAGTATCTATCGTCATATCAAATTATTTGGGTTCTAAGATATTTGTCTTGGGCGCAGTGCATTAGAAATATCAATTTAATTTATTAAATATATTTTTTCTACTAGAATTTAAAAAGCTTTGAATAATATATCGCAGTCTTTTTAAGGAGTTAATAGAAAAAAATCTTGAATCTTAAAATATACATTCTTTAATTACAGAATTCGTAATATAGAGAAACAGATACCTCTATTTTTCAAAAATATAAAAATAAACAACATTTCCAAGACACAGACTCACGCGGCGTCGACTACATTATTATAGAGTTATGAAGTGCAGTAACAAACAGGAAAAGCCTTGTTTTATGCAAGTTCACTCCGCACACCCGGTGGAAGGTTTATGGCGCGCATGGACTTATTTTTCTAAAACCAATCGATACGATTCCTGGGGCAGGCGAACGTGCTACAATAACGAAATATGAAATAGCACTTCGAAACTTAACACCGCATTTTATGAGCGGTTTTGTTTTGATTTTAAAGTCATTTAATATATGAAAAATGGATTAGTTTTATTATTATACATATTAGTAAATTTAAAATTTAATAATAGTGCTTAGTTGCTTCCAATACTGGGTTTGAATTTAGCTTATTTTAGCAGTTACTCAAGCACATGGTATGTCAGAATGTATTATATAAATAATAAAAATTTGTTTTAAGGCAAAAGAAAATACCAGCTAGATATGTATACTAAATAAGATTAATTTTCTTTAAAACATCTTAAATTAAGTTAGTTTTTTTTTGTAATAATTGGTTTATTTTCAAAACCTTTATATAAACTTTATACAGTCTGTTCAAAATGCTACTACAGCTTCAAACGAAAATATAACTATCTCAAGCAATTTATGTTGGTAAAAAGTTTATTGCTTGCAAGATACAAGGTGTATGTCAAAGTTTAGATTTTATTTTTGATATTTTAATATATATATATTTTTGTAATTAGAAATCTTTATACCAAATTCAATGTTAGGGCGATATTTAGGATGGTAAATCTAAATTTGTTTTTGTTTTAAAATATAGTCACCTGCTGTCATTTGCCTATGTTTAAAATGACAGTGTGAAATGTTACCATAAATTCCTTCTTTCCAACTAAAATGATTTATTACCATTTACATTATTTAAATACTTAATACTTTGCGAGAGACAGGGTATATAAATTTCCATTTTATAATAACATGAAAAAGTTTTGTTTGCTTTTAACGTTCGAGAAATATTCATAAAAATATCCAGTATATCAAGTCAAATAAAAGTTATACCATTTTAAACATAGACAAAGCAATACAAGTCCATCTACATTTTAAAATAAAAGTACAAGTAGATTTCGATTTTTCACTCTGGAAAACTCCTCAGTACCAAATTTTATGAAAGAATTATTTTATTAAAAACAAAGTGTTAAAAATATCCTAAATAAAAGGAAAGCATTTGGCTGAACGTATATTGCTTTATTTAAATTAAGTTTATAGTTTAAGTTAATTTGTGAACGTGTGTAAAAGGTGACAGCTAAAATCTATTTAAAATAAATTTCAAAAACACAGGAAATTTAAAAAATAATTAAAAAAATCAAGCTATTTAAATTTATAGTTTTTAAGTTATTGTCTAACTTTTATAAAATTTTGTTGACAAGAATTATAGCGGTAGACTGCTTCAACCCCTGCCACAAGTTCTAGAAATATGTTAAAATACACAGACAAATGTGTATTTATAAAAGAAGAAATCCTAATTTCATTAATTTTTATCTTTCCACTTTTAAAATATAAGAAATAGGAACAAAGTTTCCCCGTTATTTATGTACCGCGATATGTGCCCATAAGCCAGTTCATAAAGACGCAAAAGCAAATTGCGAGACGCGAAATTTATTTTCATTGGTCAATTGGAAATACAGTTAAAAGCGGGTAAGTTAAAATTAAAATTAATTTAACGTCTTGGGAATCTGCAAGATTTAAAATCTAGTGGGTGGAAAACTTGAGATCATTTCTGGCAAATATTCGCATGCGCACATGCGTAGAAACAAGATGTCATTTGTCATTTTAGAAACAGATGTGTTATTGTTATTGTTATGTCATTCTTTTAGCTGTTGTGACCGTTGTTTTTGTGTTTATTTTCTAGGTATTTTGTGTTTTTTGATTTAAATTTATATAACCTTTGTAAGCCCTTTTCATTTATAATAAATGTGAAGCGATTTTACGTCTTCGTGGCCAAGCTACATTACTGTATTCTTTTTTAACATTTTTTTATCACAAAAGGGAAATAATTTATTATTACAAGGAACAACCAAGTAAACCTTAGAGAACCCATGCGTAGCGTCACCACCGAAGTAAAACAATACAGATATTTGTAGGCGATATTGTTGCCAAGTGGAAATATCCCTAAAATTTTGGCGAATTTCGCAGCTATATGAACATAAAAAAAAATTACGAATTTTCTAGCCAAATATTTGCTTCCGCAATTTGCTTTTCACGTTTGTATGAACTAGGTTTAAGAGTTTACTTTTGATACCCATGTTTATACAGCAAACTACTCTTTATTTTGAACAAAAATCGTCTGCTAAAATTTTTCGCATTTGTTTTTAAAACCCATGTATAATAATTTAATGATTAACTATCTTTTGTAATGACCCATATCCATAAACAGAGCAAACAAATTTTAAGTGACCGACGTGTAAGTTACGGGGTGCGATGTTCCGATGCCGTAACACGAGACAGTCGGAGAAATAACGAGCCAACAAACTTCCATAAATTGCGAGACTAGGCTAAGCCAACGGCACCACGAGGTTTCCGTATTAACAGCCATTGACCATGCAAAATATTTGTTTTTTTTTGTATTTAAGTTTCAAACGAGGAATAACTGTACGTAGTAATTCCTAAAAGAGAATTGAAAATTTCACAGGGTGACACGGAATATTGTTAAAAAACATTATAGTAAATTATGCATTTAAAAATGTGATAAACAGGCAAAAATTTTGACAACATTAATGCGAAAACTTTTTATACTGAAAACTTTATTTAACGATTATTAAAAATCTATTAAAATATTATAATGAATTTTGGTACCTATGTATATGCAATGTATCATCAAAGGTCTCATTTACACTTACCGGCATAGAAGAGCTACTTTCATATTATATATATAAATAATTTTCTTTTTTTTTAAATACACTTTCTATACGCTATTTTTGCCTACTTTCGGAAACTGTAACCCTTTACTTTAAAGACAAATAAAATCTTGGTAAAGGTGTGTAATGTTTCTGTTACTTAAAAATATTTGTAATAATATTCTATGACGTTTTTATTAAAGAACTGAAGAATCCTATTATTTTGGTTTATAATAAAAAAACACAGAAAATATTTGATTTGGGTTACCTATGTAGTTGTCATTCCCTCTTCATTGGGTATGATATCTCCATAGGCATCTGGCGGCTTGGCATGAAGACATCGGCCTCGTGCATTCCTGTAACATGTGTGTGAGTCGCAGCTAAAAGCTATATCGTTCCTGGGACAGATCGACAGTGTCGGCGTAAAATATTTAAGAGTAACGTTGGTGGATATTAAATTTCCCGCTTAATTACTAGTAATGTAAAATAGTAATAATAAGCAATGAAAACTATCACAAATATAATAAATAGAATCCATATAAAACGATAAACTTAAAAATTGACAAAAATAATGATTATATAGGTTTAAACAAACTAACAGTGATAGGAAAACTCAATGTTATTGTAAGCTAATTATTCGGTCAACAAATTCAAAATTTCTATAATAACTAAATAATTTTTTGTTACCCTGTATTTATTAATTGCCAAATATCAATACTGTCTACTAAATGGTTCATTTTTTACGGAGAGCTAAGCCCCAATTCGTATTTAAGGCTTTTGATTAAAAAAATAAGAACTATGGTTATGTAATGGCTTGCAGACGTCATTCTTGACATAAGATTTAAAATAAGTCAAAAACGGTTAAACTAAGGTATTGGACACTATAAATAAAATATGTTTAGAATTTAACAATTTACATCAAAAAATAAATAATATATGGGGTGTTTTATTTAAAATAAGGAAGTTAACGTTAACTTCCCATATAACCGGAAGTGGTGAAGATGTCAAAATATTTTAGTTGTATGTCCTTAACTGAATGTCAAATTTTCCAAGCCCTACTTTTTAAGATATCAATCGCATCAGTTTCTTGTGGGACACACTGTGTTTTTAACTTGCTATATGTAAATGGCTATTCTTTTCTTAAATCTTAACATAATTATTTCGGTTAAATCATTTATCATAAAATAATATTTAGACTTAAACTTCTCTGCATCCGTCTGAGTACAAAAAGAAGTTCTTAACATAAAAACAACCAAAACAATAGAATTTAAAGCTACTTTATTGTGGGCTATTTAAATGGTTTTCAATTTGTGATTAAAAACCTTACATTTTGATTGACAAGTGACGTAGATTCATGAGCTTAATTAAACTCCAAAAAATTGAAATTCTTTGGTCTAAATAATAAATGATATTTTACAATAAAATTAAAAATATTGGTGTTTATATATTTTCAATACAAAGGAAGTAAAAAATGAAGGCTAAATAACAGGTTCACTAGGTAAAAAGATCATTAATTTTATAGCACACATACCATTAATTTAAATGTCCATATTAAAGCTGTTACTAGCAATAAACAATTGTATATGTTTTTAAACCAGATATATATGGTCAATTAATAATTTTTGCTATTAAAAGCAAATAGAGATAAAGTTACACCCCTGCTGATGTTTACATTATTATAAATAATTTTATAAAATTAATATGGCATTAATTACTTTCACGTAATTGTACAATTTATAACACTGTATTAACAGATAATAATAAATATAATAAAACATTATTTATCTGGTTTATAACTAAGTACCGGCAATAATTGTACAACACAAATACTTTTGTATGTAAATGCGGGATAAATAAAATATAAAAACCGACAATGTGTTAAAAGCTACTGGACAATGAACTTTATTTATGACATGGTGGCTACTGTTAAAAAAGGCTGTAAATTATGAATTACTGCAATACCATTGAATGTTTTTAATGAATTTAAACATTTGGATTAAATTATTGGCAGGTTTGTAGATCAAATAAAGTATGTTAATAAAAATAAATAGCAAATAATAATTTTCTTAATTTTTTTTTTTTAGTAATTTAAATATTAAAACGAAATTTTCCTTTAGCAGCTTATGCAAGCATGTAGTCTCTGGGCCGGTAATAAAATTCTTCATTCTTCATGATAATAACACTTTTGAAACCCTTATAGGGGGTTCCTTTTGACGAGTCTACCTCGAATATTCATACCGCCATATATGGAAGCGGCGCGTTAATTTAGCCTGTCAATGTCAAATGTTTCGGGCGTCGGACTGGGCAAATTCGTCACTGTTTTGTCGGCCACGTTTAACATGTTAATGATTTTAAATATTGTACCAAAAATCGTAACTGTTACAGTCACAAAACCCTAAGGCCCATTGACATGTTTTGGGTATTAGATTGGGTGCGTTTCGTATCTGTAATCTTACTACCTTTTCTTTAACAATTTTGGTCTGTTCTTATTGTCAGTTCAAAAAAAACGAACACAAATTTTACCTACCAGAGGTAATATTTTATGTTAAAAACATCTCCAGGCTGACATTAGTGTAAATATTTTTTTCAATAAAGACACGGAGTACACTAGGAGAACGATAATAAGTAATATTAATTGTCAATTATTGAATAGATTAAAATTATATGTTTTTTTTTAGATTTGAGTTAATATATATTTTTTTATTTTAGGTAAGGTTCAACACAAAATAATAAAAGAAAATATGTTATTACAAAACATTCACCAGGGTAAGTAAAATGGCATGGTAATAAAAAATTAAATAGATGGCGCTAGGTAAATGCAAACCTAATTTTAAAATAATGTGTTTTTAACCCTTAAAAGAAAGAAAGAAAGTGTTGCGTTTAACTTTTTGTATTTTTGACAAGATTTTTAAACATTTAAAAGATACATACGCGATATGCTCTACACTACTACTTTAGGTGTTCATTAGTCCTTATGTAACAAAAATTAATTTATTTATTTATATAAACTTCCGCTTTGTGGATTTTTAAACAATATACCGGGTTGATTCATCAATTTTAGGCAAATAACCAAATATATTTACCTATCCGTTGTGTTGACGTTTAATTCATATATTATACGTCAAAGTTGTCACCAATTATTACCGCGGTTGTAATTGGTTGAATGCCTAGAATTAATGTTTATACCTATATTGTATATGCTGCATGAGCAATAGGTTTTGGTATATCGGCAATCAATGTAATAATAAAAAAAGGAACTATTATTCACACATGTTTATATGCCGGTATTTAGTTAGAATATCTTGTTTCTTCACATTGCCTATGTGTTATGTAATTTAGCTAAATCGGTATACGAAGTTGTGTCACTTAAAACAGCATTTTGATAACTAATGAAATAAGGTATTTTTGACAAACAGTTAAAATCATTAAAAAAATTAAAGAGTCAGAAACCCCTTACTGCTTGTTATTGTCTTGCCCTGCAAGTCTGCATCTGTCTATCCTGTCCGATCTGGCAATGCCGAGTTTCACACTAGCCAAAAGGTTTTTCCTTTAAAAAAATTGCAACCAATCGCAGACTGGTTTCAAACTATTTGGTTCTCTTCAGTACGGGGTGACAAAAAAACTTTAAAGGAATCATTGGAGAAATCAAAATGACAAATTGGCGGCAACTAATTGTTCATTCGCTCCCTGTCGACAGAGTGAAAAACTATACGAACCTAGGTCCGTAAAAATACTTAACAAAATTAAGTATTTTCATCAAACAGACAAAAGTAATTTACAAAAGAGCTTGTTATTTCTTTGCACTACAAGGCTTCATCTTTCGACCACTGCCCTATCTGGCGATGTATATTTTCACACTAGCCAAAAGTTTTTTCTTCTGAGCCAACTAAGATCTAAACAAAATATTATTAGACTTTTCTCCAGAATGAAATTTTAAAGTTTATTCAACATTTTAAGAAAATTAAAAATTTTATATACTATGAAGAACTATTCTGCTCTTACACAATATAATAAAAGTTATGATTACTTTAAAAGAAATAAAAATACTTACGATACAAAGGTTTCAATCTATAAACAAAGGTTCATTAGCTTTCGGTTAAAATTATTTTAACCAATAAAATAAAATCTTAACAAGATCACCAACCGCAAACCGGCTTCGAACTATTTGATTCATATCAGTACGGTGCGGAAGATAACAAAGGCTAGTGTAAGAATCTGCATTGCCAGATCGTTCGACAGATGCAACCTTGCAGTACTAGAAAATAACAAGCAGCAAGGAGTTTTTAGCATTTTGATGTTTTGTAATATAGTTCTTTAGGTTTTATAACCAATTGCAAAACACAACAAAAGGAGAAAAATCTTTAAAGGGTATTTTTTAAATCTAGTTATGAAAAATTTAGAAACATAGGGTTAGCCTTATAATTTAAGACGTCACAACCTTTTAATCGTGAACTATTAAAGATAGAACAATAATTGTTTAAATTCTTAAAAGAAATCCTAAATCTTTAAATATTAACCTTTATTTAATATTTTTATAACCAATGCCACATTTCATCGTTGAATAATCTTTGTCGATAAAAAAGGGTCGAGCACCGACTATATGAGGGTCTTATAATGTAAGCATTCTATTACGTTGATTTATTACCGCGACGTTGTCAATTTATGAGTCGCTGTTGTTCAAATAAAAATCATTTTTCCAACGGAGTTGCCATTTTCCAATTGAAACGATTTCAAGAATATCGCGACACTTTTTCATTAAAGGCGGGGTTTCTGTTGCGACGTGGATGACAAGTCTGATTCGAGTATAAATTATGTGTGATATATGATTCTTTCTTTTCGTAGATAGTTTATACATAAATGCATTTAATAAAAACTAACAGTGGAGCCGTATTTTACCAATTTTTTAGTTGTACAGTAGTAGTTGGAAGTAGTTTAGTATATAAATAACTACTTTTACATAATGGTTCGTATAATATTTTTTTAAAGTAAGTAATATATAATAAATTTAAGTCTACAAAATATACCGTGCCATTTTTTAGTACCAAACTTTTACTTTCAAGGCTAAGAAAATTAACATTATTTAAACCAGTGTATTTTATATAATAATCATATGTAGGTTTTGCACCATAGATAGTTAAGCTTATAATTAAATTTTAGAAAATTGTAAAAGTAAAAGCATTTATAAATTTTAGAAAAATATCACGATTTTAAAATAAAACAATTTAAAATATTAGTAAAAGAATATGAACTTTATCTGGTGCTATATTTAATGGATTTTTTTTTGTCTTTGTGACATCTCACAAAGGCTTATGTCTAAATATCAATGTACGTGAGTGCCGGGTTATTGGATGTTTATTCCATTTTTTACCGTTTTCCGTCAACGTTATCCAAGCACGGAAACATGCAGATTTGCATTTCACAACATCTTTTAGACAACGCGGTAGTGACAACACGGACGTTATTTTTAAAATAACTACTATCTGGGATTGGCAGAGTACTACACAGAGGCTTTGCCATTACCATCTGTGAGGTAACGAGCTATTAGAAACCCGGTGGAGGGAACCGAGATTCGAACCCAGGTCGCTGCGGTGAGAGGCTGGTAGGTTAGCTCCTACACCAAGCTAGCCACGCTCGTTAATTTAAATACAGAATCAGCTAAATAATGAATGAATACCTGCATATTAACATTTCTGATTGGATTAGTCACATACATCCTTTTTTGTTGCTTTACTGGCCGATATCCCAGTACCCATTTGCTTAACCATTATACTGGAAAGGAATACGGCATAGCCCGCCATTTTTTTAAATACATCAGATATGAAATTAGTGTCTTTTATGGTGCCGGAGAACAGTTTTACAGTTTTTTAGAACAACCGTTTACAATTAAATTTCTATAAACATCTGTTTGAATGTGTAATACTCTTTATGAGAAAGAGAATTTCGGACTTTCACTGTGTTTATTTTAACTATTTACACAACGTTTCGGACAGTCCTATCTCTGTCCATTTTCAAGTGTAAACTAATACTTATTTCTAAAACTACTTAGTTTATATATTATGGTAGACCATTAACCCGTGACGAACAAGAAATATTTGACTTAACTTTTTTTTGTTATTAGTAATTGTTTCTCCTTAGCAATAATTTCTTAACTTAAGAATCACCCCGCTATACTCCAGAAATAGAAAATTAAAACAAAAAATTTAAAATTATTACACAAAATCTTTTGATGTTTTACGCATCCACTGACTTCAATATTAAAACTTATAGAATGTAGTTTGTCAGCATTTGGACCCTAATATTTCCCGACAGGCAATATAGCTTTGTCTATAACGGCAGTATTTCCAAAAATCCCATACTTTAGAGTCGTAAAGAAGACTAAAGGGCTTTGGGATATATCGCTTTCGAATTGGGGAGAAATCGTTTTAAATTCATGTTGATGTTTAATATTTCGACTGGCCGTTTATGAAAAACTCAAAACCCTATAAAAAGATAAGTAATATTATCCTTTTTCTTTAAATTTAAATACAGCTTGGTCTCTAAGTTATAATCGCAAATTTAACTGGATAATTGTAAAATTAAAGATTGCGATTTAAGTATACTTACCCCAGTAGAGAAGTTGATATTAACTGAGATACATGTGTTAAAGTTCAAAAAATATTTTTTTAAATTATATGGATAATATCTGATTCCTTATAAATATTGTATTAAAATTTCTTGGGAGGAACTTATTGGGATGCAAAGCTTAGATGATAAGAAGATTTAAATATGAGAAAAAACCTCTCTTGTTATTTCGGCTTGTGCAAATCGCCAAATTATATATTTTTCGTTATCCTTAAATTATTTTCATCAAAATAATAATTAAAAAAATAGCCACGCTGACAATGTCAAAATGAGCTGGCAATACCCTGGTATGGGCTCGGACGCCACTAAAACGTTTTTTCTGTACATATACCATTATTCCACATGGGTACATTTTTTCTGAAATGGGGGGCGATGGTTCAGGTACTAACCCGGGTACAAGGTATCCTTCTGTTTTTTAATCTGCGCTGTATTAAATCCCGAAATCCCCCTCTTGGGCTCCCCTACTATTTTTCTAATCTTGAATTTTAAGAAAGGGCGTCAAATAAAGAAACCTTTTTAAAAAAATAATACACATTATACAGTTATTATATGCAATAAAACAGAAAATAAAATATATATTAATGTGAAACAACATGTTCTCAAATGAAACTAAGGCACTCATTAACAACAGCATACCAAGGATAGCAAAGGCAATACACAAGAACACTAGACAATATTAAACCCGCTAGTAATTCAGACTGTGGTTTTGGGGCATGAGTTACCATGGCTTCGTAGAGTAATGGTACACCAGCAGCGGCCGACAACTAGTTGTGCTGCTAAATACGATAGGGCTTCGTTTCTAAATTACTGCTGTACTTTCCACTAATAAAACACTTAATATATGAGTCTGTAGCTTTATTAAACATTTTTGGATATAAAGTTTCCCTCATATGGCAATAATTTATTTGAAATGGATTGCTGCGAAATTAATTAATTTTAAAATTAATGTTTTAACACCAAACAAAGGGAAAGGGTACATTTTGAATCACGCATATACGAGGAATAAGTGGTAATTTTGAATAATATTAAGAGCCAAAGCAAAACTCAAGGCGTTTATAGAAAATATAAAGTTATATTAATTTTTTATTTAGCTCGTAAACTAAAAATCATTTATAAATGTAGCTATTAGAGGGATTTTAGAAAAATTGGTCAAAGTATTATTA
The DNA here is from genome assembly GCA_014170235.1 of Listronotus bonariensis. Lineage (NCBI taxonomy): Eukaryota > Metazoa > Arthropoda > Insecta > Coleoptera > Curculionidae > Listronotus > Listronotus bonariensis. The sequence continues at coordinate 133,440 of JACEGR010000648.1, forward strand.
AGATATTATGTAAAAACACACACAAACATTTCTGAAGAGGCAAGTCTGCGAGTAAGACTATTTGTACCAAAAAGTATATGGATAAATATATTAAATTATTCGTATATGATAAGGCAGTTGTAGTCATGGCTAATTTGCTGTTTTTAAAGGCTTTTTGGGTTGCACTAAATAACCTAAACGCGAATATCCTGAACACGGTTGCTCAGAGCGATTCTTACAAGGTATATCTTTTTGTGTAGAAAGGATGGGAAAGTTTTATACATATTCTACTCGGATGGTACATACAGGAAAGTATAAAAAAGTTGCCACGTTTTAGAAAAATTTAAAGCAGTGTAGGTAGAGTCCTCTAGTTAACACACAAAAATTATCGATAGATATGTATAGCTCATGCCAGAAAATCCATAGATACCGATTTTATTACAATATTCAAAACGTCTTTATTGTTTTCTAAATAACTTAAATATATATATATATATATATATATATATATATATATATATATAGTATATATATATATATATATATATATATATATATATATATTAATTTAGGACACCCTGTATCTCCAGTTAAATATCAAGTTTTTATACTAAATGTAAGTTTAATCAGTTGTTATTTTTTAATCTTTTTTAGGAATAGAAAAATAAATCTGAACCAAAATTAATTTTCTTTTCAAAACGAAAAAATATATATATTAAAATATAGGAAAATCAACTAAATACAAACGTTCTTTTAATAAAGACAATCGTCTTGATTAGGTACTTTTAAAAATTAAAACAAAACTGTGTTTCTACAACATTGACATACCCTCTCATAACCTCTAATTGATTACATTAAAACATTCGTCATTTGTAATACATTACAACAAACTTAAGGCAGCAATAAGCCCTATAAATATTAAAAAGTAAAATATTTAAAATGTACTTTAAATAAACATATTTTAATGCAAAATACTAATTACTTGCGTAATGTCAAAGTCGTGTAAAAGCAACACTCCACTTTTACATGACTTTGACAATTTCTGCATACGGCCCTGCCGCGTAAACCTGACTAAAATTAACTGGAAAATAAAAACGGCTGAGTTTTTATTTTTATTGGTATTGACAACTCGATAAATTGACAGGAAAACTAAGTGCGTTTCGTTTCATGCAATATTATTTGGAAAAAATGAAATTTATTTATTGATCCCAAAAACCCGGGTTTTAAGAAATGTCAAAGGGATCCCGGAATCCCGCATGGTCAAATCTTAAGAAATACAAAATTGTACTTCAATTGGTAATATACAGAGCCAATTTTTAACCACAAATTTTAAGAACGATTAAAATTAAGTAAAAACAGAGCAAAATTATAAAGAAAATGTTCTAGAAAATTATATTTTACGTGCAAATTTAAAGTAGGGTTATTCTAGTGACAATAAAACTATTTTTTTTTTTGCTATCTATTTACGTCGACGATTTAAAAAATATATATTTAGTGATAGTAAGCACACACTTGCATAGGCGCAATTTGCTTCGGTTTTTAGGGGGGCTGGAGTCTTGGTAGTCTCGAAAGGTATGAGGCAAGCTTTGAGACTTTGCAAAACAATTTGGGAATGATAAAGGGATTTATTTGTCATTACTGCCACAAAAATGACCTTTTAAAGAGTTCGGTAAAAGTGGCACTATTGACATAAAAATCGCTTTCTCTTATTGCTTTTAGGTTTTAGTTTGTAAATTGCGCCCATGCATACTTGGCATGTAAACAAATTTTTATGTTAAGTTGAAAACTAAAAACTTATTTTTTATTCGCTTCTTTATACCGTGTATTTTAAAATTAGCTGCCCTACATGAACATGATCTAGATGGCTCATCTTTTTCGTGAATTATTCTCAGCATTAGACTGTTTGCCATTCATGACAATACAGTATGTCTCAGGATAGGTGCTTACACGATGATAACGAATCAAAAATTAATTGAATTTTAGAACAAAATTTTGGGAAAACTGAAGAATGTTCTAAGACTAATAAATATAAAATTTTACGTGCAATTATATTACACAGTAGCGAGTTATAACTAAGAATATGACAATGCCCAGGAACTAACTACTTTTATTTTTAGCTATAACTAAATTGTACAAGTCGACGATTGTAGAGGATTAAATATTTCTTTAGTAATTTAAAGTTAAACACATGACAATAAACAAAATGTAAGTGTCAATTTTTAGGCATTGACTCATTACAACTTAAAGGTAATGGACAAACGGGAGCAAAATTTGCAAAGGGAATTTAATAATTTTAAAGTGATCTATTTGTTAAAATTCACTGCCTATGGACAAGTATTTTAAAAATATTGACGCATAATGTAAAGAGTTAGATAAAATTTGTTTGTACTTTATTCCTCAACTTTAAATTTTGACATAAAATTTAATTCTCTACAACTTTTACTTATAGTATTTTTCCTATTTTTAAAAATAAAGGTATTTTACTTTTGGTCATTTCTAGTTATAATTGCTCCCATGTATACTTGCGTATCGTAAATACATTTTTATGTTTATCAGTTTTGAACCATAAAACCTAGTTTTTCAATAGCTTCTTTATACCGTGTATTTTAAAAGTGCTAATGCATGATGTGGTATTGTAACATTTATTCTCTTATGCTCTAGCTTGATAGACTTGGCACTGATAAAATACAATTTTCTACAATATTTACTTTCACATGTAGCTATTTATTAAATAAAACTGGTTTACATTTGGTCATTTTTTATATTTATAACTTGCCCTGTATATTGCCGCTTGTGTTAGAACTTCATAATTCTCAGTTTTTCTAAAGTTTCGTTTAAAAATTCAAAAATTTTTAGTCCATTTGTTGTCTTATTACACTTATACTAGGACACACTATATATTTATATTCTAATAAGGTAGTTTTTTTCTATTTCAAAGCAGTGAATAAAGCAGGGATAGCCTGCAATAATCTCTCCATTAACTAGTCGGACTTAATCCAGCAGCAAGCGCCGAACGTATTCTCTGCCCTGCTGAAATACGGCCGGTATTGCGCCTGATCCTCGAGGTCAAAAGAACAATACATTCCAAATCTATGAGCTGTATACTAGAATTTGGCGATAAAATTTACTGTAACGGGGTTGGAAGCACTGTATTATAGATGAAACTATTGAGTCGGGTAATACAGCTTAATTTAAGTCTTTAAAAATTTAAATTTCTTATGGTTTTCACGCTTTACTCCTTTTTGTGGATGTAATAAAGAACGAAATTGCTCATGAGGTTCAATAGTGCCACAACTCAAAATACATTAGTTTTTTTACTATAAACATGTGTAAATATAAAAATACGCATGTTTTTTCCCACACTGAAAAAAATTATATCTTAAAACAAAAGCCTTAGATTTAATTTGAGAGAATTGTGACTTTCATATGTGTTAAAGAAATAGGATCTCAAACAGAAAAAATATGTTTTCAGCTTTGCGTACTAAATTCAAAAGAAGGCGGTTTTGTAATAAAAATAACCTTATTTTATTTAGTGACCCCAATGGGTCTACATTAAAGAACGATGTATTCCAAATATGTCACTTTCTTTGGGTAAAATTAACTTAACTTAAATTTGAGTCACTTTCTTTGGGTAAAATTTAAGTTATTCTTGACATTAAAAATAACTGTTAATTTAACAGAAACAGATTGTTACTTGTGTGTCTTTCATGCCAATTTTAAATTTTATGGTTGTCATTACACATTTTAAGCTGCTGGAAGCTATAAAACAAAATCCCGGTCATTATACCGGTTTTACCTAAAATTTATCATCGACCATAACTAACCGCGGTCAGTACATCAATTAAGTATTGACATATTGCATTTAGCCCCGCATAAACATAATGTAAATTTACGCCGTTTCATATTTCGCGCTAAATCTACTTCATTAATGCGATTATCATGATAAGGTGATAAATTTACAAGCTGATAACATCTAACACCTAACATGGTTTATATTACTCTAGCTTTTAAATAATTTGTCTAAAGGCGTTATTAACGCATAGAAATTACAAAATATTTTACTTACTATATTGGTTACCGTTGATATTATTTATTTGTAATAAATACCGATTGATAATTTGCCACTAAGAATAATAAGAACTACAAGGTCTAATCGTACAAAATCAGTTTTCACCTTTGCCAAAGTCTTACTTACCAATATGGTAATTTTTATTTTTGTTTTAAATTTCTTGTAGGATACGTGTTATTCATATTGAAATGCACAAACAAATTCTTTACCTTGCACTGACACAAAACTAGTATATTAAAGACAAATGAAACTAATAATTCAGTTTAATGTAAAGAATCTATGCATTTTAATATAAATAATAGAATGCCCCAAGAAATTTAAGACAAAACGAAAAATTAAATAATTCATGGTCTTCCTCAACTGTGCACGCAATTAAAGAGTAAGAATCAAGAGAGTCTTAGTAACTTTTTTACTCTAAAAATCTTACTTTAAAGTAGACTTCTTCTACAATATCTATTATAATGTTTTTAAAATGATTTGTATATCAAAGAGAACAGGTAGTTAAATTATTGTGCTGACAAACAAATTTTAGTAAACTATCTAAATTTGTACCAAACCCATTTTGGGGCAATAAGTCACTTACACCATTTTGCTTCTTGCTCCTTTAATTTACCTTTTAAAAGACGAAGATCCAACTGAAAAAGAAAATAAGTTGACAAATTTCACAAATTTTTCACAAAAAGGTTAAGTAGTACACAGTAGTTAAATTGTAAATAAAATAATAACATATTATTTTTGCCTCATAAAGTTTCCAATGTTCCGAAAATAATGTCAAAAATAATTTGTATACCTATTTTGATAAAATATACGTATGTTTTTCTTTAAATGGCAAGGGTTTGACGTTCAGGTAAACTGAAATAAGAAAAAAAATTTATCTAACCAGGTGAGACAAATTCTTCGTTTTTAAGAGGAGGTGTTTAAATTTGTTGAAAACAACATTTAATTTTGTAAAAACTTAAATATTGTTAATCCAACGAATATTTAAGAAAAAACAAGGTTTTCCAATAACTTTAAAAAGTTTGTGACATTTTTAAATTTTATTTAAAATATCCAAATTAAAGTTTAGCATTTTTGTTGTTTTGGGACTTATTTAGTCCAGGGCAAAAAAATAATTTACCTAATTGCTTATTCCTAGGCTATAAAAACATTTAAGGTTGTTATGCTCTATTCTGGTTAGGCGAATTCAATTATTAGATGGTCTTTTTATTTGGGTGCATGCCAAAAGTCAACCCAGAAAGAAATAAGAACGCTTTGGTCCGGACTGGGCCGTTCATATTATTTCAGGTTTAAAAATTTTTGAAGAGCAAAAAAAGTCTTCATCCCAAATTTTATTTCTCCATTACTCTACTCTTTTTCCCTAATAAGGACCCACTTTTCAATTGCCCTCTTTTGCTATTTCTAAAATAACTACTGCCCGCCCTTTCTGCCACACATTCCGCACTTTATTTTACAGTTTTCCACCCCTGCAGCGTTGCGCCCTGGTGCCGTGCACCACTTGCACCACCCGGTAGGCACGGTCCTGGTCCTGTTCCCGTGGTAATGCGAGCTGACCCTGTTCAGCCTTATTGACTCCTATAAACTGGCCGTTCACCTGAAACAAAATAAAGAAAATTCCTCTAAAAACCCAAAAAGCTTTAACTAAAAATTGACGATTCGGTGGTAAGTCTGCCACCATTGTCAAGATAAAATTAAGTTTAAATATAGAAACAAAAACACAATAAAAAATTATTAATATTCATTTTAATTTTTAAACCAATTTATCTTGACAACTGTGGCAGACTTGCCACTGACACGTCGATTTTTAAATAATTTTGGTTTGGGATCCATTTTTATATAAACCTTTATTTTATATTAGGCCATTGTTTATTGACCTGTTATTCTCTAATAAATAAGAATACATATTGGTTCATGTTAAATTACACCATGTTACTTTGTTCTTATTATAAATATTAAAATATTATTAGTTTCTATTATTATGCACTTTTTTAAGAACGTATCAGTGGAAAGTGGCGGCCAGGGCAAGCGAACAGCTTTGGCTTGTCCTTCCAATTTTATCTCATTAGCGAAGGAAATGCCTTTGACAGCAGCCTGGAGACCTGTCGTGTAGGAACCGTATATAGAACCGGTTACCATGCTAGCGTGTTTTAGTCTCAGAAAACAGCGGCGGGTACACAAAAAAATGGGGTGTTACAAACTCAACCTAAAAAAAAGTGATACATGCAAGAATATTTTTCCGAAGTTCTTGCCAAATGGGAAACAATTTTATATATTAACTTTACAAAAAAGTACCGTTCTTATAAAAAGTTCTGTTTGATAAGAAAATACATTTTCACAAAAGTAAGTGATTTTCTATGTTATTTTATAATAAAAAGTTTCGTTAATCATATATCCAGAGATGCTTCGTTGCTAAGATACAGGGCGTTAATTTTTTTTTAAGCTGATATTTTAGAAACATCTTAAACACCCATTAAACCGATTTGGGTAAAATAAGGTTCGATTGTTTAATGTAATGAAGCGCTTGTAAAGCTCTAACTAGATAGATTTTATTAGTTCCAGTTTAATATTTTTTTCTTACAAGGCAAATAAAAATACAACTTTTTAGTGTCGTGCATTTTTTCGTATCTGGCTTCGTATTTAAGATATTTATAAAATAATGACTTAGAAAGCATTATCGCCCTATATTTCAGAAACGAAGCACCTCCGGACATAATGTGTTTAAAGAAACATTTTTTTATAAAATGATATAAGAAATCACCCTTAAAATGTTTCGTACCGTATTAGGTCAAACCCTGTATATTAATTTGGAAACAATACTTTTGTAGGCCACCCTGTACATCCATCATACAAATATTTTTGTGAAAATATATTTCTTTATCAAGCATGACTTTTTATAATGGGGTACTTTTTTCGTAAAGTTAATAATTAAAAAGTTTCCCATTATATAAGAACTTCCGAAGACATACTACGCCCTCTATTATTGGATCCGTTGGCCTGACAAAAAATGCTTAGAATCAAATTTGTTAAGCATTTTGTGTTCTAGAACTTTTATAAAAAATATAAATGCAAGTAAAAGTAAAGAAAACGAGATATTCGCAAAAAACTTATTTTTTTTACATTTAACCTGTCATATTTCGAGTTCCTTACACGATATCATAGGCAGTTTTTGGGAGAGTATTTTTGTATCAAAATAAAGGTATATACAGATATTTAGCTTATTCCGTGAGATTTCGAGATTGAACCTTTAATTTGACTAACATGACTGGGGTATTTAAACTTTTTGCTTTATCATAATAAATAAAATATAGTCTATAGCACTTCTAAATGGTGTAGCTTCCTAATTGTGAAAGAATTTTCATGATCGGTTTAGTATTTAGTCTAGTTTTAGGATTATTCCTTACAAACATCAAACAAAGTTGCAAACTTTATCCCTCTTTAATATTAGTATAGATGGATGAGCCAAATGAAGAAATTAAAACAGTTCAAAAAGCTAAACACGAAGACATTGACGTATTTAAAGATGGTTTTGCGTACTAAGACCATAATAAATTTTCACCAGTGTGGTCCGTGATGAATTTTCTGTAAATATTTTAATAAAAAGTAGTACGCTACTGCATTTTCCTAAAATACTATTTTTAATATTTGTTTAGTTTGAAAAAAATAATTTTCTGACGTTTTTTATTTGATAAATGTTGTTTGGGTAAATTAATTATGATTTTTTTAAAAGTTTTTAATGGAAAATCACTTCCTTAGGTTCTTGGGTAGAATTTCTGAATATTCTGTATATAAAAATGAGATAGCAAACAAGACATCTATACAATAAAGTTACAGCACAGAGGCAAATCGAAGAACAAACGAATTAAAATAGTGTTCATTTTATATCAGATGTCAGTTTAAAACTAAATAAAAAAAGAAAAATAGAAAAAAAACACATTTTAAATAATTTTGAAAAAATAAAAACAATTTTATACAATTACAATTAAATATGAAAAAGCGTCAATTTTAGGAATCAGTAATAAGCTGCTTCTATTAATTTCTCAAAGGCATTCATCCAAACATATTAAAATAAAATACACTGCCGTAGATTAGGGGATTGCCTATGAAATATTGTTACGACATTCAAAGACATTAAGAAACTTTGTGAAGTTGGTATTTAACTTGACCAAGTTAGAAGTGCTATTGAGTGAACAACCTTTAATAAATTAACTAAGATTGTAGTGGTTTAGCACAGGGCTATACAACCCTCAGTTATTTGTCATGCCATAAGAAACTTTATATAAACGGGGTATAACTGTATTTAATTATAAAAAAAACGGTCCTTAAACTTACTTGGAACGTATTTGGGAAATATAAAATTTACAAAACAAAAGAATTTGTTGTAAATATTTCCTTCCTCAAGACAAAGAGATTTATTAATTGCAGACACGTGAATCTATTGGATTTTTTGATGTCTTACAATCTGTGTTGGTTTAAAAAGCAGTTTTGATGATAAGGGTAAATATTCTTTCTTTTTTAAGTGACTAATCCCTATAATTACTATTGTTTATATTTTATAAATTGGTTCGATTCTTTATAGAATTCCAATTAATGACAATTTTTGCAGAATAACTTTTCTTAGGTTACCCGCTATACTTATATTTAGTAATACATACATTCCTATAAACATTTAACCAGAGCAACAGTTCATAGGCAATGCATGGAAAGGAGATGGCCTAACGGTGTAGAACATTAACAGGTACAGATTAGACAAAATATGATGGCATGTAAACATGATGACGCATTATATGTATTCAAACTAAAAAAATATTTGTAAAATTCTATGTAAAAGGTAACCAGGAAACGCCACTGAATCTATTGCATTGACCAATCCGAAAATGCTATTCTTGAGTATTCGATAAGGTTATCTTGGACTGTTAAGGTGCCGGGTCGGTCCTTGAAATAACTGTTATTGAGTAATATAATGCTACAATTAGCAAAATCACGTATCATACACTTTTAAACTTGCTGAGCCAGACCAAGACTACCTTCGTGAGCTACCGAAATGCTTTTTGAAAGATAGTGGTTTCATTATGGTCAGCTGATATGCAGATAATACAATGTTTATTTAAAAATTGACTTTCCGGCCTCATTTAAAAACATCTTAATTTATTTGGTTAATATAGATATTGCATTGCTAAATTAACAGTTAACTTAGGTAAAATTACTTATGTAGATGAATTATTCATTGTAGCAATAAGTACTAAGACTCTAATTAGTTACATACCTACAGTATCCTGACTTGAATTTATTTATTTTTGTTTTTACTTGTTTATTCAAAAAATAACAAATTAAAGGCTACAGTTTTTCAGTTAAAACAAGGTTCTTTCTTCATGATTCTATTTTTATCCAAAATCGCTTTTTTAAATATTCTAAATATATTTATATCATTGCGGATCATCTGATACTAAAGTCAGGTAAGCACAACGCATCTTATGTAAAATACCTTTTCGATACCCTATCAATGGTTCGTTTTTCATATTTTTAAAAACAAATATGCAGTTTTTAGTTCCCAAAACTTTCTATAGTGTGACTTACCTGGTTTTTGCACCAAAATCTTTAATTTCTATTTAAAAGTTATTTGCCTAGGTAAATGGCATTAGCCGTGGTCCTTGTTAGGCAAATAACTGTAATTTATTTGATAACATATTGGGCGTACAGTTTCTTTTGCAGACTACAGTAAAAAGCAAAGGCACGTGTAATTTAATTGGATTTAAGCGCTATAGTTGGACATGCAAAACTGTCACATTGATCTGGTCATGGTTAGTTCTAGTTAGTTAAATATCTTTTGTTTAATTCGCTTTATTAAGGAATAAAAAACTACTAACCAGAACTAACCATTAACCCCCCAATGTGGCAGTTTTGCCTGACCGTCTGGTAATGTAAATATTTCTATTTTTATTTGTCTAAAAACTGCTTAGCCAAATAGAATTAAATGCCAATTAACTAGTTAAAAAACATTTGCCTAGATAAATAGCATTTAAAAATGAATCGCTGAATTCGCTATTTGCACAGGCAGAAAGCATTTGCCTAGACAGAAGCCATTTGCCCAAATAACCATTTGCCTGCCCTAAATCCTTAAAGTATTCAGACTTAAATTTATGAATTTTGTTTCTTACTGGTTTATTTAATAAGTAAAACAAATTTAAGGGAAGAGTTTTTTAATTAAACAAAAGTTTTTTTCTTCATTAAAAATGTGGATTCCAAATCATATTCACGTAGACATGACATATCCTTTTTCTAATGGTGTTTCGACCTAAACTTGTTTCAAGAAGTATAAAGAGCTTCGGATGCCGACAGAATCTTGACAAGCTTTCGATATGAAAAATGTATCACTGGTTTAAACTGATTGGCTCGCAAGTCGGGGTTTTTGCTCTGTCGCGGCCTGTGTCGGTCCACTTTCATTATTCTGCACAAAAGATACTTCTTTTTGTTTGAAATCGCTCGGCAAATCCTGACAAGTCTCCACGGAAACTAATTAAAATTTTCTGATGGTTCAGTTCAGCTTTTTTTTTTGATAATACATGTTAAGAAATTTAAGTATGTGATGAAAAACTGGAGAGCTGTCCTGACTTTTTTAAGTTGCGTTATGAATAATAAATTTGTATCTCTATTGGGCATCGTCCATATACTAACATTATCAATAGAAAATTTAACAGACTTATCAATGTTTTAAAACCTTTAGCAGAAAATAAATCTTTAATTGTCAATTCGCTTTTTCTTGTCAAAATATCCAGGTGCCCATTTTAGAATTGAAGCTGTACAGTTTAAATTTTAATTGACAGCTTCTTAAGTTTTTCATTACTGACAATAGGTTCTACTACTGGTTAAGAAGTATAAAGAAAAAGATGTTTGTAAAATATTGTGACGTATAAAAATTTGCAATATACATATAAGGGCTCTTGACGTCACTTGGGCAAATGTACCATATGGAACTATCTTCTTGGGACAATGAGACCGGTGGACCATCACAACTAACTTTGCATTAAAAACCAACTTAACTTATTTGATTAACTTAAATTAGTACGGGCATATCCCTAGGGATAGCCCGTACGGGGCTGAACTTAAACTTTAACTTTATAGTTTACTTCACTAATTGCTTGTTATCTGATAAACAATCAATCCCTGTCTTAAAATTTTGTTCTCTTTAAATATTAAATTTTTCAGTATTTGTTTTGCATTTCTAGGCAACTTAACTTGTTTAATGTTTTTGTTTTATTATTATAAGAGTAACCTAGAAAATTGTTTGATTTCTACTTTTTAAACCTTGACACTTCACGTATTGTTTTATGTACCAAATTTCCCAATGTTAAGTAACCCAATTATATTTAAATTTCCCAAAAATGTATATTTTTAAAATTCCCAAAATGTATACTTTTTTTATAGTAGGTGTTCACAATATTATATAAATATTAAAATTTAAAGCTATAAGTTAGTCCTGTAGCGAGATATTAAACTATCTTTTTACATTTTAAATTGGGTACTTTAGGTGCTGTGTAAATCTAAAACATTAGGCAACACAGAACATATAATTTTGTAAATAAAAGATACAATAATTCACTTTGGCATTGTACACTTTTTTACTATTTTAAAATTAGTTTTGGCAGTTCTGCGGCATCATTTTTTATTTAAAAAATAAATATATATATTTATAGAATTCTAGACAAATTCTTATAATACGAACAAGAACTTACCTAATGGGACTAGTGTTGTCGTATTATTTGTTGTTTTGTCAGCGTCAGTCATTTATTTTAACAGCTAGTAAAACTTATAAAAAGAAGAAAGAAGACCAAATGACGTTTATATAAAAGTTCTTCAAGAGTAACTACCCAATATTTAAAAAAGTAAAAGTTACCTAACATTTTTCATAAGTTTATTAGTTTCCAACTCATGTTTGTATCATCACACTTGCATATTTTTAGACCATTAAAGAAGCATTGGGAGAACTCTTGATTTTAAAAATTAGGTTTATTAATTTTTATCAGCAAATATGTAACAACAACAATAAATACTTTTTTAAATAAGGTTTGTATCTAGTCCAACAATTTTTACTAAAATCATTGTTTTCAAATTTATTTAGTTTTTTAAAAAGTTTAATACCCTGTATCCAGAGAACGAAAAAATTGGGGACCCATGCTTATAAAAAATCTTCTTTATATTTTTTGATGTAGAGTTTACTCTTAAATTCTCTTAACAATATTCTGTTACACCATGTTTAAACATCCTTTGGGAAACTGGCTTCTTTTTAAGTGTTCTACAAGCTGCTAAAATTTATAAACTTGAAAACACTTATTTATATTTTTTAATATTATTTTAAAAGAAAAAGACAAAAACTTTTAAAAGATGAAATTTTACTTCCTGAACTAATTTAGTAAACGGATCTTAGCACCTTCCAACTGAAAAGCGAAGATTTATAACAAACTCGTTCATCTTACTTTTACGGCTGTGCACTCGACAGCTTACACTTATATATCTTTCAACGTGAATTAGTTTTAAACTTAGCACTAATTCAAATTTTTCACATAAATCTTACAAGAAGTCGTTTATTTCCTGTATTGTTTTATTTTAAAATTAAACTACAAGTACCTAACTTCTGAATTAAATTAACATTTTGGCGAAAAATGTGTTCAAAGTTTTTCAGGTGGTTCTTTTGGTGTACCCTAAACACTTTAGTTGCGATAACCTAAACCATATAAAACTATTATTAAAATTACCATTATGAAATACCTATTTTTTTGGCATAATAAACGTTTTTTGAATGTTTAGATATATTACTCTTTTTTAATATTTTGATTTGCTAATTTATGTTTAATACAAATTATTAATTTATTTCTTAACTTATAAGTATAAAATACCGATTGATAGTTTATTAAAAACTCCAAATTTTACTTAAATAGGTCCATTGATTCATTAAACAACCTTTTACCCAATTCTTTTAATTGGTTACCTAAGCTAACTTACAACATATTAGGTATTTTTTTACCTATATTTTATTACTAAAAAGCAAGTTACTTATATCAACAAAACAGTGCTAAAAGACATCACTTCTTGCCAGCTCAGCAAAGTTAAATAACCCGGGCTATACAGTACCTGGGTGGGTGATCATCAGTAACTAACTTGTGCTTCTGTATGCTGTTTGAATACCACAATGAACAGTAGTAATATTCTTTGGATAAATTTTATGATGACGTTCTTTATGGCTATTGTTAGTGAGAGTTAGAAAAATAATGTAACCACGTGTTATCCAGAATATCCACTGATATGCGGTTATTGTGCTTTAGTACTTTAATGCTGTCTTTACATCAGCCACTGTCGCTGCTCACTTGCTTGCTCACTGTCGCTGTTTCTGCCAGTCTTTTGACTTCTTTTTGCCACTAAAGGAAGCGCAAGCAAAGTGTTTATAAACTTGCGTTGACCGATTTCCTACCCAATTTTCTGCCGCGAAAGTGCCGTGAAGCTACGTGTAATGGCGGTATAATAATTCTGGAAAATGCCCAAAAAATGTCTCTACATTTTTAAACTTCGGCACCCTCGTGAGCAAGAAATTAGGATTTCTATAAAGCTCAAATACATTTTTTTTTGGATTATTAAGGATCTTTTACTTACAGAAAGGCTTCCTTTCCTCGCCCATCGTTGAGCTGTGGGGGATTTATCGCTTTTTTATAGGTACTTTTATGGTTTCCGCGCTGAAAAATTGTCCAGTATAATTCCTCCACTCACGGTTCCCAACAAAGAAACTCGTGTTGCCGCACGTATGCATCTCCATACGATCTAACTGGACAGGCTCCAAACTTCCCACTTTGTATTTGCGTTTATTTATAGAGTTTTAAGAATGCCGCCCGCCCCGCGGAGGTCTTTTCGTCCCCCAAATCTTCAAGTATTTAAATCCCGTGTCAACAAACTTCTTTTTACCTCGCTTAAGACACACTGGATACGTTAGTATTTAGGCTTTTGGCCTTTGTGGATTGTCCAAATATTAAAAAACAAAATAAAATTTACTTGTACCCCTCGTTATAACACTTCTGGTCAATTTCACTTTATTTGTATAATATTTCTTTTTTATTCTTTTATTTGTATATTGGCTTTGCTAAAATTTGCTTGGTCATAAAAAGAAAGCTGGGAGAGTTTATTTTTAAACCCGTAAATAACGGGACTGACAAAGGGTAAACGACACTTTTTAAGAAAATAGAAAGTTATTCTTTACAACTTCGCACCTTTTTTATCTATCTAAAATTCTAAAGTAATAAGGGTTACAAAAGAGAAAGTCTTTACGGTACGTTAAGAAGGGTAAATTAAATTTTACTTTTTCCCTAAAGTAATACCTTTTGAAAAAGTATTTGATTTTAAAAGGCATTATAAAACCTAAACACTTCTTTTAGTACACAGAAAATTTTTAATAATACTTAAGAACATTTCTGGAATAAATTTTTTATTTTTAATTTTTACCAAGCAACAGTTTCATTATTTAAGACTTGGCAATCCTTTTTAAAAAATATTCTAATTATTTTTGTAAATTCTAATGTAAAGACAATTTATATTCAGTTTTTCTTTATTTTTTAGGTAACCCCCTTTAAGTATTTGTAATTTTGTTTGTACAAATAAAGTTGTAAAATAAACTTTATATTTATTTATTTATTTAAGTCAAGCAATATTGAGAATTTATTATCCATTGTTTTTCTTCAATAGTACCTTGTTTAGCCTAATAAAGATAAAAAATTGTAAGGCGTAAAAGGAAAGACATTTTTCTGTAGTCTTATTTTTAAAATAAAAAATAGAAATCTATATTACCCTTACAAATAATAAATAATTGATGCGCTTTAAAAAGGCAGGTTTAAGTTAAAATTATTCACAGTTTGTTAAGGAGAACTAAAAGCTCGTACTCTAATTACCTTAACACCAAAATAAAAACTAAACCGATTTGTGTGATTAAGTTGACAGGGCAATAAAAAATCTGATCCTATTTACACGGTCTTTAATGAGAAGATGAGATAGATGAGACAAAAAAGCAAGAGTTTGTAAACAAGAAGGTAAAACAAAGACGCTAATTAGTCCTGTAAATGGCAACAACGAGCCAATTAACGGTACATTAAAGTAATGACTGTCGAACATACAAATAACCTATTTTACTGACAACTTAAAAAAGAAACTGTTTGCAGTTTCTAATCATATGTTGGTTTGGTAAAAAGCATACCTATTGGGGGTTTATCGAAACATATACACTTTTAGCAAAATAAACACTACATACGCGACACGTTGAAAAGAGATGGTTTGATGTAGAACACTAACTGGTAGAGAATATACAAAAATGCTGGCATGTAAGGATGATGACACATCGGTTCCGGTTTGTATTGCTGTACTGACCTTAATACTTTAGCTTTTAATTTGGCTGAACGTGTGTGTAAAGTTTTATTACAAAAGATAGTTTAAAAATAATGATTCTTATTTTTCTTAAACTTTATTTTGTTGTTTTAGCTTTAGGTTAAATATTCTTTAAATATTTTATAGCATAAATGTATGCATGTAAAATTTTTCTTATAGGATGATGCATTGGTCTCGCTTTGTTGTTACTTTAGAGCGTCTTATCTCCACGCATTCGCAAAAAATTTTCATCAAATTTTGAATAAGCAAGATGTTATAAACTACCAAAAAAAATTTTTTTTTTTGGGCCACGTTACTGTGAAAATATAAATCAGGATGATTATGAAAGTTGAAGCCCTTAATAATATTATTAAGAAGTTTAACATTGCGACTAACAGCTTTTTGCCAACAATCCTTATTTGTATGCAGAAGTCGCATCTAAAAATTTTACTAACATAAACTCTTAAAAAAGTAAATTTTCGTAAATTATCGTCAAATAAGCTGTCGGGCTTTGAACATTGAACCATTTTTTTTTATTTTTGTCTGTTGAGTTTCGACTTTTGTTACTTCTATAAATATTAATATTTAAATAAATCTAGTACACATTTTTATAGAAAATATGATGCGCTACATAAGAGAGCTCCTGCCATTTTTTAATAAATTCACCTCTTCAAAAGTTCATCGACAATAAAGTTAAATACAACAGTAATTTGTTTTTAATTGTTTTAATTTAGGATGAAGAAACTCGCCCAATTTATAAAAAAAGAAAACCTAACACTTGAACCCTTTTTAATTATTATATAAACGAACATAATAGAAAAAATGAACACTACTTTGTTATCTTTTCACATTAATCGCCAAAATTAAATTGAGCTCCCGTATAATAAATCTTTGGTCGTAATTATAGCGTATACGCAAAATCTGACAGAATACTAATGCATTTCATTTGTTTTCAGGTGAGCAACGTAGTACCTATAGAAGTTTATCTTTTGGACGCCCGGTTGGCAACTAATTAACTACTACAATGGCCACCGTGAGTAAAAAGTTTTATTTTTATCTACAAACAAATGACTATTGTTTATTTTCAACAATAAATTAATTTTAGCACTGTTTTATTTAACTTTAATAATCGTTCCACTTAATAAAAGTAGCATATTTACTTTAAATTATTTAAGTGTTAAAGTTTTAAAATGAATTAATTGTGATAGGTGTCTGAGTATTTTTATATTTTTGAAAATAGTTAAAACATATGTCAACTTGGTGGTATATTAACAATTAATTAAAGTAACATGTCAAAGTATTATCGTGCATCAAGGAAATTCCTATTTTAAAATTGTATGGAAAAAATATTTGCTTAAATTAAAAATTAAGACATTGGACGCACATCTAACATACACTAGATGCTATTGGCTTAAAAAAAAAACATTAACTATCCATATTTTTCAAAAAGCGGTTAATTTTTTTTACCCTACAGTTTGTTTATGCTAAACTTTCAGATGCCTTTAGGTATACGAAGAAGGCGAATTTATTTGCAAAATTTAAGATTTGTCGATAAAATTTGATCAAATTTGCGGAAAAAATACAAATAGAGTTTCACTTAATATATAAATACCACTAGTGCGAATTTTATATCCGGATTTTTTTCAAGGCTCCGAATATTTTGAAAATTATCTCGAGCCGTAGTCGAGGGATAATTTTCTTAAAGTATTTGTGTCTAAGAAAAAATTTCCTGGAATAATTTAAGCACGTGTGGTATTCGGAAAGAAAATTTCACACTAAATTGGTTTTAAATCATATTCTTTTAAATTGTATATTTGTACCTTCAACACAAGCTTTAAAAATGTAACCTTAAATAACTAGTTTTTTCATTTTGCCAACTATAGTTGCACATAAATATAATTTGACACTTTTCCATTGTCTATTCTTTTATATTATAGACATCACTTATTACTATAGTTGGCAAAAATAGTTATTTTAATTTTTTAGACCTATACTTTGCTTTCGTTTGTTCTTTAGTTATTTTTACTACTCCAGTTCTATGATATTATTTTTCTAACTGTTGTTGAATAAAATTGTCATTTAGGGACTTAAAACCTTACATTATTTCATATTATGGTACGTCTAAACTACTACAACTGGTACCAAATAACATTCATTTAAATTATGTATGTGAATGACAGACATGACGTAAAACCAAATTTAATAATTATGTCAAAAAATTCCACTATAATTCGTTCCAGGGTACCCCAGGAGAAAATAGATTCAGATAAATGCTTGTGTTGTCATGTAAATACAACTATAACTACACATTTGATTGACCAAAAATTAGTGATGTGAAATTTTCCTTTAAAACTTTTTATTTTCTATCTTTATTTATTTTCTAATAAACCAAAAGAAACTTTTTTGCAAATTTCAAAATATTTGTTTTTACCAAAGTATTCTTTTTAAAAACTATTAGCATCTAGTATATACAACTTTGGAACTCATATAGAACATATGAAAATAGTGTGACAAGTTCCTATAATTTTTGCCTAAAGTTCCTCTTTACAAAGATATGTGCCCTTAAAGGCCGCCGCTAAATTTCGTTTTTTTTTCAATAACTTTTATAGTACATGTTATAATGATATAATTTTTATAAGAATGGTTTTGGTCGGGCCCAGGGTATTCCATTTTCTTTTAGAGACTCCATTATTTTTAAAGAACCAACCATGGTAGCCGAAATCTTAGAGGTTATTTATTTTTTTTTAGTTTTTTTTTGTTATTAAAGAGCCATATGCCCAAAAACTTTACCTTTTGCTAATGAAATAATTTTTTAATTATGATAGATAGGACTTCTTAAAATGATACCATTGTAAAATATTATGGCCTTTATTAGTTTGCTAGGGGCGGACCAACCCTTACACAATAGTGATAAATATTTTTACACCCTGTATAATAAAGAAATTAAAAAGTATTATTGGGTAGCTTAATCCCTTAATTAAAAAAATACTCCTGTTTTATGTCGATATATTAATGGGTTTTCGACAAAAACAAGTGTTTCTTTAGGAGGACATCCAAAAACATTATGCTATTTTTAGTTGCGCCCCTAATAGTACTAACCTTTAACAACACAATACTAAAGAAACATCTTCAAGTCCTAAAAGTAAATCATCTTTACAAATCATTGCAAATGTATTGGAGTATCTATAAAATTAACCCAATATTATATATTTAGTAGAAGCTCTAGGGTTCTTTAGGTCGTTTACGTCGTTAAATACCATAATTCTGGAATAAAACAAGACCCCAAGAATAGTTTAGACTCAGTAGTATGACTCCAAAGAAACTAACGCACTACTGAGAAAAAACACAAATATTTTGTTTTTGAACCAGGTTATTGTGAACATTTTAGAGTGAGAGAGTGCTGGTTTAGACAAAAAAAACATTTTTTGTATAAAAATAAACTATTATCCAAAACAGTTTAAAAACCAGTTAACTGTTGTAACAGTCGTTACATTAAAAAACATCATAAAGAGAAAACAATTTTCTTTAAAAAGTAAGATAACAGCAGCAGCAAAAGCTTATTTAAAAAAGAATCATATACAATCCATAAAGATAACTGGAACAAGTGTATTAAAGTTCATGCTTTTTGATTAACAAAATTTTTTTAGCAGCCTAGTAGGTCTTTGCTTTGCTTTAAAAATATATTTAAACAAATTTGTAGAATTATTTGCTTATTTTTTATGTTGAAATTAGCATTATTTGCATAATTATGTTAAATTAGTGATAATAAAATTTAAATTAGTGTTGCAACCAAGCTTCCAAAAAAAGACATTAGTTTAACACACTTTTTGCTCACCCTTTTAAAAATAATTAAATTCCATCCTTATTCAGTTTTTAACAGCATTGCGAGTTTTCTTTTGCATTAATGAAACAAGAGTTTTTGCCATTTAAAATGCCTTCGTTATGCATTCATAAACGAAGGTTT
This sequence comes from Listronotus bonariensis, assembly GCA_014170235.1. Classification (NCBI taxonomy): domain Eukaryota; kingdom Metazoa; phylum Arthropoda; class Insecta; order Coleoptera; family Curculionidae; genus Listronotus; species Listronotus bonariensis. The sequence goes on from JACEGR010000648.1 coordinate 152,843, forward strand.
ATTATGCTAATAGCCATTCTCTCTCGCGTTGACTTTTTTAAGGATAAAACAGTAAGAATAAAGATGATTTTAAAATAATTAGTTTTACAAGGGTTACTAAAATATGTATAATAAAGGCTACTTAATTCTTTCAAAACAAGGTTTTTATTTATACAACGGTTGGTATACAGATTGGACAAATAGACCAAAACTTTAATTGTTTAACAAAATCTTTAAACTTTCGCTTCTTATAAAACAAAATTCACTTTAAAAAAATGTTTTTTTTTTTGTACAGTGCATCCAAAAATATAATATAGTACAAAAATTGTCCGAGAAAAAACTTCCTTTATTCAGAAAAATGTTATTTGACAAAAGTTTTTGGAATTAAATGGGGATACCATATCTGAAATTATACATGAAATTTACATTTTACAATTTATTTCTTGATTAATGACATTCTTTGCGTAAAAATCTGAAACTTTTAAATTATCGTAAACTTACAATTTTTATATTCTTAAACTTGGTATAAGATTAAAGTCAGGATAACTTTAAACAAAGACTAGAGAAGTTGGCAACTCCGAACTAAGCTACGACTCTGAAGTCTTAGTGAAAATGGGTAAAGTCTGAAATCCAGAATCCCGCCTTCCGGGATTCAGTTCCATAGAGCTACGTTTTAAAGAAGATAACATAACGCTAGTCCGGATCTTGGATCTGAGAGCACACTGCATACATTTCGATAAGATCGTGCCACAATAGTTTCTATGTGCATCTCCGGTAAAATGTTACGATATTCCAGCCAAAATATTGCCTTTACAATGAATAGAAACGTTCCGCTTTGGAAAGAGCGACAGACGCACGTTGGCGCCGATTTTTATTTTAGATAATCGCTTTTAGATTTTGATACGAGGTTTGTCTTAGAAATTCCCATTCTTATAATTAACACTGTGCACTAATCTGTATTTTTCTAAACATAATCTTGATTTATTAGCCAAACTACAATCAAATAACTTGTCTTGGGCCTCGGCTACAACAATAATAACGAGCGGAAACGGCGCGCGGAGAGTGTCGGATCTCTGACATCTGCCGGTACTGACTACAATATTTTGTGGTAAATGGCGTTTTGAAACCACTTTACACACATTAGAAAAGTTCCGCTTATAATATTATAATGTGTTTCAGTCAATGTTAATCGAGTTTAATGCAATTGCAGGTTCTTTTTGTACGATATTTCCATAGTTTAGCAAAAATTTAAAATATACCGTTAAAAAAATCAGCAACAAAAGAAAAGAAAACAAAAAGCCACAAAAAGGATGAAAATGTTGTTAAGCCTTTTTTCTATAATTTTTTAGTAAAAAATAGAAAATTAAAGTTAGCAAAGAAGCATATATTTTTTCTATTTGATTTGTTTTCCTTTATTATAGTTATTATTTTCTTTTATTATTTAATTTGCAAGGATTTAGATGTAAATTACCTGCATCCGATTAAATTTGGGATAATGCGGATTGTAATAGGTTCAATGCGATTCCTTCAACCGGATTTGACCAGTAAAAAGAGTTTTAGTTTGAAAAAGAGGTAAAAGTCGGCAGATGTCAAATCAGGGGAATGAGGGGGTGTTTAATGTCCAGGTTTTTAAGCTTTTATACTGGCAAAACACAAAATTTCCATTTTTTGATATACTGAGTATCTGTGCGTATCACGTGAGGATTCTGGATTTGATTGTTGATCGGAAATTACTATTTTTAAACGTAATGATATACCGTTCGTGGTGGTACTATCGCGTAATCAAGAGGTGCTTGTTTAGGCATAGGAATACCTTTGATAAAATCCTCCAAAAACATGTAATTATTAATAATCTTATTCTAAGCACGAGCGAAACCTAAACGACATTATAGTTAAATTTATGACTGATTTTTGTTTTTGAGCAAAATCTATGAAAACTCTTGTTAAATTTAAACCAGCACTAAATTGTAATTTTTGGCTTAGTAGTAATTTTTCTATATCTGTGGCTGTAAATATATTTTCATTCATAATAAATAAGAGTGTTTATAGCTCTCTGCAACTGCAGACATATTGGTTTAATCCTCTCCAAGCCAACGACTGTCGAATTTATGGCTTTGCTGCTAAATAGCCTGCGTAATTACCTGACAATGCCCCGTGCGATCAGGACATATTGCAGTTTCGTCTTTTGCTGTCTTGCACCAAGCTTTAGATCATCAGTCTCGAGCACTTCATTGATTTAGAAATATTATGATAGTTAATTAGTGTTAATGTATGTATATTTAAAGGTAATTATTGTAATAATTACAGGTTTCAACAGTTTATTAAATTGTTAAAAGGCTAATAGGCTTTTAATTAGCTAATAATAATAATAATAATAATACTAATAATTTAATGTAACAACTTAATAAGGTAATAATTTCTTGCATATTATGTATATTTCATCAAGTAGCTGATACACATATAAATGGGCAAATAAATACATACGTTTGTTCTAGGAACTAACCAAATTGCAGCAGTAATAAATTTCAAAAACATATACTATTTTTTGTTGCGATGTTAATTACATATGAAAGGTGGCCATAAAACCTCTATCATAATATACTTTATTACATTACATCATTTACTATTAAATTAATAGAAAAAAATAGACAAAAGAAAATTATTAAAAAATGTTGCCATTGTTTTATTTCTGGTACAGCGCAAGCCTATTTTAATGTTTATTTATTTCTTACTTTGTATAATAGCTAGCAGTTTTTTGTTACAAAAACGTAAGTGAGTTACAACATAATAAAAAACTTAAACGCTTACCGAGCTCTACAGGATTTGCCACATGGCCTTTAATATTACATACATATTACAAGTCAGGAAAAAAGAGAGATTATTATTATTATTTTCTTTAAAATCAAGTAGTTAATGCAAAATATAGATTTACACCTACACTAAATTTTCTTATAATTACTTAAGCAAGAAATGCTAAAAACTAAGTGCTACAATTGCTTAAAAGTAGAGGAAACCATACGACCACGCTGAAAATCTACTTTTAGCAGTAAAATAAATCTGCTAGCATTCGTTAAGTTTTCTATGATAAATATAAAATATTTTTAAAGAAAATATAGATAAAAGTCATTGGACTTTTATATTTTTTCATTCATATTAATTATCATTGTGTCCCGTTTTTGTAAGTTTGGTTTTAATATTTAATGATGTTTAATTAAATATAACATAAATAACATTTAAGAATTTTTATTTTTTCATCTGACTTTATACAGGGTGTTTCTAAACAAATGAAAAAAATAAATTAGGAGGTGATTGTTTAAAATAAAGTGTAGTTAATAGCTAAACCTGGGGAAAAATAGATAGACTACCTCTATCGTGCCTGCTAAGCAAATTTAAAGGAGCATGCAGTGACCTCCAAGAATATAAATTTAGATAGCCTGATTTATTTATAAAAAGTCTTGTATTTTTCTCATTAAACTGGCCAATTTTAAATAAGAAAACCTAATGTAAATCATAACGTAAAGGGACGTAAATTTACATTACAAAAAAACATATTTGCTGTCGTTTAATAAAGCATTTGTAATATTCCTTTATTTGACGTTACTCGGTAGTTTAAACATAATACTCTTTTTAATTTTAAGATAAAAAGCCCACAAAAAAAGACAAGTTTTTTTTTGTGGTATATGTCTATTGATCGACTTTTTACCCCATGTTTATAAACTACCATTATTTTAAAAAGAAAATTATATCCTATTTCTTTTGCATTTATTTAGAAACACCCTGTATAATGCTTATGTTTGTTTGCTTGAACTGTAGTCAAATATGTAGTTTTAATTATATTTCTATAAATACCTATTAAGCTATGCAAAAGAGAATTTCCGTATCTTAGTTCTTTTATTTAAAACAGCCAAAAATTAAAAACGAATTTTTCAAAACCCGGGAAATGCGCTCTAATCCGGTTTCCGCGCGATAACTCGTTCAATGCGCGATGAGGTCTCCCATGAGGACTGGAATGCCAGGCCGGAGACCAATATTGTCCTCGCAAAGCACTATTTTAACAGGCCTACGGAGCCCGGTTTGCAGCGCTCTGTTATTTGACAATTACCTCGCAGTTTACATGGATAACTTTATCTGTCCACTGATTTAAAGTATGATGTTACTACATGATAATAGTTTGTCTCCTAATTGTAACGGGTGTGTTACTTTATGTTAAACAGAGTAAATATAAATTTAAAATTATAATCATAAGTCGTCAAAGACATGTTTAATGATATCCATTGAAAAATGTACCTGGTAACCAAACAAATTTAAAGTAGTTATTTTTACCAACGCCAAGAATTACTTTGCATTTCGTAAAAGCAGAAGAACGATAATCGTGCAGAGTGCACAGAGTGACCAAAGTTAAGTCGGCTCACTTTGCTCACTTTTTACTATTGGAGATACAAAGTCGGTTAAATTAGAGAAGTAGTAGAATTTTTATCCGCTGAATAACTACCTGTCAATTTTTTAAAAGGAAACACCCTGTATATTATATCACTATTTAAAAGATCTAATAAAGATGTTTAAAACAGTCCGAAAGTGACTAAATATTGAATAGCTTCGAAAATATGGCCATCCTCAGAACTTTGATAGTAAGCTGGCATGTCTTAAATAAAAACCTTGTATATTGCATCACAATTAAATATATATTTTAAAGAAGTTTAGGAAAATACTACATTTGATAGGTCTATCTTTTATAGTTTTGGAAATATGGCTATTCATTGCTAAAAATTATGTTAAATTGTATATCTGCAGCTTTAAGCTATAACTTGGCACAAACAAGGAAACGATCTCAAGTGTCCCTCGTTGATTTTGATGAAACTGCAATATGTTGTGGTTCATCGGTCATTAAACACTGTTAAGGGACGAAATGCACACCTGAAATCCCCACTTAAAATTGTTTGTTTTGTACATATATACCTAATTGTTAATGGAAAAAAATCTTAGCTTTAAAAAAGAAAGTTTCTTCATGTGTTTTAAATGGTTTAGAAATATAAAATTAAGTGGATTTTATTTCTTTTTTAAAAAATTAAAAAGACAATAAAAAATAATTAGGAAACCGAAAAGCTGCATTTTTGTACTACAGCAAAATGAGGTGAATAATGTTTGGAATATTTTATTAAAAAATAAAAAATTAATAGCTCATGTCTTGAAAACAAAGAATTTGCGGAAACATTTTTAAATTAAAAAAAAACTTTTGTTTCTAGTTTGTTTGAAAAATCGTTTGTTAAATTTAATGCACAATGGGTGCCAAGTTTTTAGCTTCAAATTGATCTGTTAATTTTAATTAAAATGCTACAAACTGCAAATACATGGGTATTTATAGGGTAATTAATGTTTATTAAAAATTCAAATTATTGAAAAGATTAAATTTAATTTCTTTATTTTATTTTTAAAACATAGATTAAAGCCTCCTCTTACTGTATTTAATGTATTAAATATTTCTTACCTTATCTCTTATCTCAAAATATACCTACGACTTTTGCATTAAAATACGGTTTGCCGTAAGTTAAACAAAGTTAGACTGGGTTCGGTTAGTAATTAGATGAGTGACCGCAAGTGAACACGATGTGCCGTTGGGCATGGTTTGAAAACCATGTTGAACTGTAAGTTCCATATGACTGTCACTAACCACACGTTGATGGGGTTATTTCAAACGTAATAATAATTTATAAAATGTCCATGGTGGCACCATTGACTTGTCTTAAATGTGTGACCAAGGTGTATTATTTGCAAATTTCGTTTTTTCGAAAACATTGACTGAACTAGACAAATAAATTATACATGCGGGCTTTATAGAAGCTTTTTGTTGTTTATCGTTAAGAGGAAAAACAGTAATTATTTGTTCCATCCAAAATTTTAAGTTAAGTTAATGTCTGTATTTAATTTATAATCTGTTTTTAGTAAGTAGTTAATTAAGAAATTTTAAATGTGTTCTTTGTTAAAAATAATTTTGCTTTAGTCATATAAAAATAATTTAAAGAAATTTTCTAACGTTGAATTAAAAAGTTAATTAATTGAATTAAAACCTCCTGTGGCGGGCTCATTAATATAATCCGATCCAGTGGAGAGATATATTCCGTTTTACACAACGCACAGCAAATTTATTGCGCTGCCGCTTTTTCATGGTTCTCTTTCGCACAAAGCTGCATTTACACGGTACTGCAAAGAAGTGAAATATCGACGGTTATTTATTCGTGCAAGTATAAATTATTAATAACTTAATTGGTAATATACATACATGCAAAAAACTCTTTATTTATGAAGTCTACCTAGGCGTTAGCAACATTGGCTTTTAACCATGCTCATAGTAAAAGTCCCAGATGCTACTGACATTAACCATTAAATATTAGTGATGCTAAATATAAATAAATAAAAAATATCTACAATCAAATATATTAAACTTACCTCTGTATATACTTTTTATTCGAAGGTATGCCTTATTATCTATACAGGGTGTTCCAAGAGGAACTGCTTCAATCAGTTTTTGGAAAAGTAGGGGTTGAAAAATTTTAAAAATTGGGTAACATTATAAAGTCAGTGAAGGACTTACAACTGAAATATTTTCATAGTTTCAGCACTTTCGATTATACCGAAAGTTAATGTCAACTTCCCTTTTGTAAATGGGATACCCTATATATATATATATATATATATATATATATATATATATATATATATATATATATATATAGGTGTTTTAACGCCTACTTTCCCAAAAACTGATCAAAGCAGTTCCTCGTGAAACACCTTTTATAGATAATAAGGCATAACTTTGTATAAAAAATATATACAAAGGTGAGTTTAAAATATTAGGATTGTAGATATTTTTATTTATTTTTTCACTAATATTTAATGGTTAATGTGAGTAACATCTGGGACTTTTACTATGAGCATGGTAAAAAGGCATCATTTATTTTTAAATTCTGCGTTAAACTCCAAACATATTTTATAAATTAAATAAACAAATAAAAAACGCAATACTGGCATATGTAAATTGATGACCAAGACATTGCAACAACGCTTGAAAACAGAAAAGAATGAATTTTTTATTTTTAAAATATATTTACTCTAATTAGGTGCATAGACATTTACAAAATCTATTTTAAAAACAAGAAAAACCGTCATTTAACTTAATTTCATTTATAATTCTGACATATTAAAGATATACATTAGATATCATTGACGAAAATGAAAAACAAAAACGACCATATAATCAAAATACCTACCATCTTAGCATTATACAAAACTTTAGGGGTTGTTCTAAAGATAAAACACGTCGCAATTTTTTTGTGCCACCCTATATGAACTATCTGAGTAAATTGTATGTCAAGTTAATTTTTTTGTAATTTGACACTATGTATATTTTCTTTTATCATTTTTTTTTCAATATAAGTAAGTCTGGTTGAATCTTATTATTTTGTCATAAGAATCTGTAAGTTCTCTATGTACCATTATTTTCCTGGACACGCTCTATATATTATATTCGGATAATATTTATAATTAAAAATTTTGGAACTCTAGTTCAAGAGGTATCAATCGCATTTTAAAAACAGACAGCTTAAAGTCCCTAAACAATAAGTGACATTTATTGATTTACAATTTTAAAGGCCATGGTAATTTTAAAATGTGACATAAAAATTTACATACAAGAAATATATGTAAAATAAACCTTTTATACTTATTATTTTGAATGCCTTTTTCGCATATTGCACATTTATCAATAGTTGACTTATTGGAGGCACGAACCTATCGCCATTGGCTTGTACGTCAATAAGGGCCATTTTGAACCTTTGTAATCCTATATGGATTTGAAAGGATCCGCAGAGGGTTGAAAAAAGGTGACATGGTTTCGGGGGCATGTATTGGCTTTTAAATCATATTTGACGTTTCGAAAGTGTCCGGCGGCTTTGTTAAAGTTAAGTGGATTCTGATTACTTTGAAAGTTCGTTCTTGTCTAACAGCAGATGTGAAATTTATGGCTGTTTATGTGCTGGTATAATTTCAAGTTTGGATGGCATCAATAGTTTGCGAAATTAACGTGAAATTGAAAATTGGTATGTTTGTAGATTCTGAATCAAGTCATGGTTAATTAAATTCGGCTCTTATAATTTATAATACAGCTTCTCTCGAATTTCATACCTTATAATAATTATTCCATTATAGGCCAGGGTCAATAATTTTTAAAAAATTAGGTATTTTTATAAAATTTGGTAAAAACGTACCTTTGCATGTTCTAAATACTCTGTTTTTTTTTGTTTGAAATATTTATTTCTACACATTATTTTTACTTAATATTGAAAAAGTACCCATATTTTTAATAGAAAGTTAACATGTCAAAATATCAGCATATTTAAAAGAGTTACTTTCTAATGGTGTGAAAAAATTTACATTACCAAGGTAAATTTTCTCAGAAAATGCATTTTTGCCGAGAAAACCCGTGTTTAATTTTTTTATTTTGGTTATTTTCCCTACATATTTAAATCGGTTTCATCGTACTATATATATTTTTATTGGTTTCAAAAATTATCAACCCTGGTCTAATACTATAATTAAAAATAAATAGTATCCGAGATTTTTTGTATTTTCGGAGAACATTAAGATACCATTGTAATGTCCTTTTTTATACACCATTAGAAAGTAGAGTTTTCAACGAACTTAAAGACCACCGCCTTTTTTAAAATGTCTATATTCTGATACGTAAATTTTAAAATGAAGATAAGGGTACTTTTTTGATATTAAATCAAAATAATGTGAAACATATTTGAAACCAAAAAATTAGTGTTTTTAAAACATGCAAAGGTACGTTTTTACCAAATTTTGCAAAATTAATTTATTTTTTGTAAAAGATTAAAATAAACAAATGACAACTTGGTTATTTGAGTTGTTCACATAAATTTTAATGTTTAAAAAAACGCATAAATACAAAAGTTATTGACCTTTTTATAGGATTTGCCGAAAATTGAAAAAAAAACGCATTTTACTCTTAAAACCCCCTCTTTCCCTTCCAGCCTTTAAATCGCCCACAAATTAATTATTTTTGTTAATTTTTTTTTTTTTAAATAAGTCCTGCTTTAATTTTTTGCATTTTTGCCTTTTTTAAAAGGCACTGGTTTATTATTTAAGAAAATAAATAAATTACAAAATCCACAAATGGGCATTTTTCGTAAAATAATGTATGAATATTATTTGGTTTTTAAATACATTTTTTAAAAAATAAAAATTAAAACATGCAGGACAATTCTTAGCCTATACGCTTACCCTTAACTAATAATTAAAAACAAGATGATACTAAAGAAATTTCGAAAACTTTATTTATGAAGAATCATTGTCTACCACATTTAAACAGACCCTAAAAAACAAGGTAGTTACCCATTTACCCAAATATTTTGGTGTACAATTTGAGGCTTTAACTTTAATTTTATTTGGGTAAAATAAACCCATATAACCACAGCTAATAGTAAAGTACTAATAGACACAAAAAACTTGTTATGACCTGGGAGATAAGTTAAGTATAAAGTTCATGCTGAAGTACATTAAGTGCTGTTACTAAATATTTATTTTTATTAGTTACATAATAATAATAAATTTTTTTTTTTATATTTGTAACTACTATTTGGTTTATAGCAAAAGAAAAAAATGCTTTACGATATCTCTGGTTAAAATTATGGGACAATTACCAAAATATTTTTATTTATTTTTTTAAATTTGCATTAGTAAAAGTGTTTTCTAAAGTTCTTATAGCAATCTTGCAAAAACTTATTTCATTTAAGTTCAAATTAAAATTCTTGACAGTTCAGGCGAGGTTTGTAAGGAAAAAGTTGTCGGAACATTCACTACAAAACATTAAATTAGATACCTAATTGCCAATTAAAATAACACTTGTGACAAAGCATAGTACCGACATTACCTATCCTGAACTTAAACAGTTGACTTAGGGTTTCAATTTTTACGTTACAAACCTTACTTATTAAATGATAAAAAAGAGAAAAAAATAGATTTTAATACAATAATATTTTATTAAAATATTGTATTTTAAACTACCCCAAAATTGTGGCTGTTTCAAAATACAATATTTCAGTTGATTTCAAGTAATTAAAATCTACTAAGAACATAGACAACTTTATATTTTTAAACAAAATACAATTAGGATCAATTATACCTTATAGAATGTGTTGTTGGAATAAAATTCTCCCTACGAATAGCATGTATCCATTTGTTTTTAAAATCTTCATTTGAGGGAAAAGAAAAAACTGAAACCATTGGGCATCTACTGGCACCGGTACTCTTACAAAGAGGCACACAACAAGAGTACGGCATTTTCAAAAATTTCATATTTTGTTAAAAAAACAGAAATTTACTATATAACCTGTCGTCTTTTGAGTTTAAAAATTGCAAAGAAAATCACAAAAAAACACTAAACACTATACTAAGAGGGTCTTTTTAGTTCACTAGGCCAATAAAAAGTTAATAACACAATGTTTTAATTAGAAAAAAACTGTTTTAAACGGATGTAAACAACCACTTGTTGATACACCACTACACAAACATCACAAGAAAAAAAAGGTAAATTTTAATTTTCACATTTCAAAGTTTAGCAGCAAAACACTTTGTGTTTTTAAATGGTAAACATTGACCAGAAACATATCTGCTTTAAATTTTACCGGATCATATTATAATTATCTCCTTTTTTGTTTTATTTTTTGCAACGGGGGTAAAATCTTCCGTATGCTTTAAGGACTCATATAATTTAAATAAGTAAATGTTACGAAATCCTTAACATTAAATGGCTCACATATTTTCGCTCAAAGTACTTACGTGAATCATACTAAAAATAAAAATGCACCCCTTGATGTACTCCTAACGTTTACTAATGGGCGATTGAAGAGCCTATATGACGATATTAGGCGACATTTTAAAGCTATAAAAAACCCTTATTGCTCTTATATGGAGATGCAATATAATATAAGTGTATTTGATGAAGTAAATGCCAAAGCGTATTTCTATTATTATATTTCTACATGCGAAAAGAATAAGTTCACGTAGATTATTATTTTCATCTTTTATGTCAAGTTTGGTTCTCTACTTAAATAAACAATTTTAAAAAATAAATTGAATTTAAAAAAATTAATAAAACTCACTAAAAAATTAAAAATAATAATTAAAATAAAAGAAGTTGGGTAATAACATCTGGTATTAAAGTGTAAAAACCTTTTGTTTATTTAGTTATTAACATTCAGTAGTTTAGCACGTATGTTATTACCGGACTTCTTTTTAATAATTTTTTAAGTTATTTTAGCTTTTTAGTTAGTTTCGTATTTTTTTAATGTTGTTTTTTTTATTTCGCTTTTTAGTTTATTATTATAACTTTTAATTCAATAAACAGACCCTAAAAAACACGACTACTTCTTTTAGTTTGGTGAAAAGGGTACCTTCATTAAACCCAAAAGTTGTCGATTTTAAATTCGCCCCTGATTTCTTTATTTTTCTTTATTTCTTTATTATCTGAGCATAAACCACACTAGAGGCAGCTTTGCCACACGAAGAACGTACGGCAGAAATAAAAAAATAGGTAAGTATACCATTGTCTCTCAAAATCCTGATTTAGTTTTTACGGGACCACTGCAAAAGTGCACTCTCAAATAATAATTAAAAAATCGGTCCACAAACACCGAATAAATCGCGTATCGCGTAACATACACACAAAAAAAGAAAGAAACATTTAGGCTAATTTGGAACCTTCTCTTTTTGAGGTCGGTTAAAATGGTACCCGGTTAAAATGGGTCAACTTACCTAACAATAATTAAAATAAATACTTTAAATAAAGTTCCGGTATGTTATTTTTGACTCATGCCCATATCATATTTAGGAAAAAAATAAATTATGTTTTTTTTCCAAAATTACGTGTAACAATTTAAAAGTAAAAAAATATATTTAAGAAATTATAATTTTTAATACACTTTTAAAATAACATGAATAAAAAAATTATTTAAGAATTACATTGCTGGGAAGATGGTAAAAAAGAAATTATTTAAAAAACTTGAAAAACTTGCCTTTTCTATAAAAAGGTTTTATATTTATTGTAGGGTACCGGTTTAAGTTATATTTTTAAACTGCATAATAAACGCATAAAGGGTAACAAAAGTCCCTGTACTAGTGCGATGCTATAACTGTTTTTTCTTTACCTAGAAAAATAACTTTTTAAGTATGTTATAAGCTATACAGGGTGTAGCACCTAACTTCTATAAAAGGCTCATCTTATGAAAGTAACGAAACAAGATTAAATTTGGATTATGGTTAGTTTTGGCAAAACAATATTTAACTTAGTAAATTGAAGATAATTTTTTTATTTTTATATTTGCAGGCGTAGGTGTAAATAAACTTATTTTTTTAATTATTTTTATAGGATAATTCTATTATACAAGTTTAGCACCGCAGTTCATAAACACCTAGTGTATAAAACTTTAAAGTATGTACGTAATTTCATGACCTAAATAAAATATATAAACTTTTAATTGCTACAGCGTTTAGATCTACTCTAGTTAAAATTTAACCTAATAATTTTTAAAGCTGTCATTTATTTGGTTAAATTGTATACTCACAAAAGTCAGACAATACAAATTATATTGTTATTTTTATTACACAGCAAATAAGCAATCTATTTCTATATTCCTAAAAGCATAACTAATACTCAGCACAAATATATCCGATTTTATAACAAATAGAGATACAACAATAGTTTATTCTGACACAAATCCTAACTTACAATATCATGCGATCGACATAACTCATGCAGGCCATACACACGCGTGCATAGTGCGCACATTTGCACTTCATTAATAAAATTACGATTCCAGATTTCAAGTAAAATACTACTGTCCTACGCCTTTATTTTCTTTAAGTGTTCCGGCCACTACCTCAAATGTTAACTAGTTGGACAACTCCAAAGGTATATTTTATTTTAATACTGATTTATCGAATGCGATAAGTCGCTCAGGTTTCAGAGTGGATTTGCATGCTGATTTCTTGATAAAGTAACTTGGGTTGACTTCGAAAGCGAATGTATTGGTAAACTAAAAATAAACCGGAGCATATACGTAATTATAAAGAAGCTTACATTTAATGTTTATTTAGATTTTTTTTTAATTTTATTAAAATGTTTCGTTTTGTCTCCTGCATAAAAAATAAGCAGGATGTCTCTGAAAGGTGCGAAAAAATTGATCACACAAATTTCTGCAGCTAAAATAGGACGATTTAACCCAACTTACCTTAGTCCAAAAGTGGATGGTTTCGGAAATACCAGGACCTTGATTTTTAACTTAAGGAGCAGATATTCTTGATAAAAGAGGTTTTTTCCTTTCTTTTTAAATTATTTACTTTAGATTGTAATGTAAAGAGGCAAACAAATTCCATCAGAAATTTCTACTCTTCAAGTCAAAAATCGGGGCCCAGGTGTCAAAAATGTATTCTGAATTTAGTTTTTATAAATAGTGTTGTTAGTAATAGGTGTATTATCACAATATTCGGCCAGGGGGTTCTGCAAGGTGATAAATTAGAATCTGCTCTTAATTTTGTTGTAAACTTTAAAGGGCGCCACTTAAGGTAACTTGCACAAATTAAAAACTAAATGACTTTTTTACCAGCATGTACCCAATCTTTAAGTAAAAATTCTTATTTTTTAACATATTTTACATAAAAGGGCACATACTTAGTAAAAGTTAATTAACGAAGCTTTTTTAAGATATCTGGATTAAAAAAACTATTTGTTCAGATCTAAGCTATACAGGGGGTGTTTCATAATAAGTTATGGTAAGTGTAAATCTTAAAGTGATTTTAGAAAAAAAGGTTTAACTAAACGTATGTCCCAAATGTCCTAACTTTTAAGATACAGAGTAGTAAAAGATATTTTTAAGAACATTACCACCACGTTTCTTAAGAGGTAAGCCATTTAAGACATAGCTTAATTTAAACTTTTGTTCACGAAATCACACTCTTAAAAAATTATAAACTTATTCTAAGACCCTGTATAGCTTAGACTTGGTCACACAGGATTCTTTTTTTTAATCCATATATTTTAAAAACGGCTGCTTATATCAACTTTCTATCAATTGCAGATTCTAATTTCCCACCACTGAAAACTCTCCAGCCAAATATTAGTAACAATTTGTCTATTATTAACAGAACTATTTATAAAAAAATAAACGCAGAATAAATTTTTGAGACACTGTATCTTTGAAACCATCTACTTTTGTACTAAGGTAAGTTGGGTTAAAATGTCATATTTTAGCCTTAAAAATTTGTGGTATTATTTTTCCGTACCTTTTAGAGACACACTAAATATTTTTTAACCTTTTTAACAGTAGGTCATTATTAAGGAATATTAAAATATAACTTTTATTCTATTGTTCCCCAAAAATTATATTTTTATTATTATTTCCTAAGAGTTTGTCTCCAATGAAACAAAATTTACTTGGTATACACGAATCGTCTGGGATTTAAAAAAATAATTAATTAATATCATTTGCAAAACTAATTTAAATTGTGTATTTAACACATTACATTTAATTATATAAAAACTGCAGGTCATGGTACGATGAGTTATGAAAAAAATCATTCTTTGTAAAGATAGAGACAAAAAGGTATTGATAGCGTCAATTCCATTACGGTCTTAAAATAATCTTTAAAAAGTTGCAAGTTAAAATTTAAATTTAAAATTTAAAACTATAAATAGTGCAAAAGTAAACTTCTAAAATATTATTTACATTTTAAATATTACCCGTTCATATTTTGGGTTGTTCTTTTATCAGTTTATGGTAATTATTCAAAGATAAACCATGTGTATTTTAAATTTATGAGAAAACAGCAAATTAACAATAATTAGTGGCATTGTGCCGCTTGTGTACAATTACAACTGTCAAGAATTTTAATTTGCCTTATTTACTGTAAAAATCCTCTGGCTGGCTGTCAAGTAGCGGCACCCCGACTGGACATGGCTTGACGCTTGCCCGGCTTTGCTTGTAATTGGACTCCCATTTCCGACGCATTTAGAATGGCGATAAAGGCCGGCTTATTCTTTATATCGAAAGCCGCACTTAGAAAATTTTAATTGGCCACGTATGTCCGTCCTTTTTCTTAAGCCGCTGCTGTCATGGTCTCCTGTCATCAAGACTTTGGTATGGTGACAATCATTAGCGCTCTTAAATGTTTTTAAAGGCGATTGATCAAGGATTTTAGGTTCTTGGAAATATGGCTTTATTGGAATTTGGTCATCAGTAAATGATTTGCAAAATAATCTCTGAAAATACCAAAATACACAAAAACAGTAGTGGTTTATATTAGTTATCAAATATAACTCTATTTAACAAAAAAAAACAAGTAACAAATTAGGACACTTTAACCCTTAATTGACAACACAGGGTCGCCCGTGACCCCACTGAATAATATTTTATAAATATTTCTTGTAAAAGTTGTTTTATAATATGGCTGGTAAACCTACCTTTGTAGCTTGGCTGTTACTATTACCACAGCAAATAATGTATGTTGTAGAAGTTTATTTTTTGAATTATAGGGGTTTGGTGTCGCCGGCGACCCCTGTTATTGTTTGCGTAACAAAAAAGGACATCTCTATTAAAAAAGAATATTAAACTTAAAAGGATCTAAAAGAGATTAAAAGACGACATAAAGACAGTAATAAGGATATTGACAATAATAATTACTACTTAATTTATAAGTGAATCTGAAGAACAAGAAAAGAAAAAAGTGGAGGCAGTCGAGAGAGTATGAACCAAGTAAAAATATGAAACGTGATGATCTTAAGCACATCTACAAAAAAGTAATTTATGGAAACAGAGGTTACAGGTGGCACTTTACACTTTTTTTTAATATACGTGGACAGGAAAAAAATGATTTTACATCTTCCTAAGCTTAAAGGGACAAAAGCTGAGTAGGAAGCTTGGAAAATTTATTTTGACGACATGCTGCAAAATGTTTTTACTCATACAAACGAAAAACTACGCAGAAATAAGATACGCTTCACAAAAGAACAAAGACAGACCGAATAAACAAAATTGGAAGACTTAATGCTTTACCACACACAAGTAATGTTTGAAGAATAATTATGAGAATCTTACAAAGATCTGCAAATATAAATTGTTTTTCTTTATACAAAATCATTAATTAAATTACAATACAACCGACAAAAAGAAATTAAATAGATTTTTTGCTGATATTAAAATATTATTAATAATACAACGTAGAAAAAACTAAACTAGGCAAAATTTAGCTAACGGTTGATAAAACGTAAGAAAAAGAAAGCTTATCTAAGCTGTTCTCAGCGGTTGTATTTTCGACCATAATGCCCTACCTGCCTAAGAAAAAAATTGAATAAGAAAAGGTATATTTTTGACAAGGATCCACGGGCCATAGAATGCTTATGGTCGGATTTACCCAATTATTATTAAATTAAATATTTATTACCCTAAAAATAAAGGGCCCCGACAAAAATAAGCCCTAAGAATTTGTTTAATAAAATAGCATAAAATCTACCTTGTCTTTACATTTTTTTCATTTGCAACCAACGGATAAAGTAGTTCTGGTTAGTTTTTAAATCTTTAAATCAATAAATTACAAAAGTCCTTGATTATTATTTTTTTGCAATTGATCTACAGATTTAAAAAAAACAGTAACCATTTTTAAATATTACCTGCGTCCTTTTGGATAAAAACACATATAAGATAACCCGAACCCTTTTACCGCTGGTCAAAATTACATGTGTGTTAAGTACCTACTCTATACTTGGTCGAAAATACATGCGCTATTTAGATATCTTTTTTAAATATACCAAAGTCACACAAATACTTTACTTTTTAGTCTGGTAATTTTGACCATTCTGAACTCTGGACAAAATCTAATAAAATATTTTTATGTTTTAAATTAATTTTAATTGCTGAACGAGAGAAAAATATTATACTTAAATTGTAATCCTGATACATCATCATACATACATCCAAACCTAATTTACGTCCCGATTAATAAAATTTTTAAAAATTTAAACGTTTAAGGCAAAAGAGAAAACTTTTGTAATGTTAGTTAAACTATTACCCTCATTTTTGTTTACTTACTCTTTTTTACTAAATAAAATTGTGCCTAAAAAAAGACAGCAAATGTTTCAAATAAGTCACGGATGTTCTTGTGACATTGGCCATTAATACACGTATTTTAATTTGTAGAATAGTCTGCACTGGATCTCAACGCCTTAATTAGGTTACTTGCTATTAACTTCTTTCTACGCTACAATAAAAAATAATAATTTTTAATTAACGTAAGTCCACTTTTTTATCTTCGTAAAAATACATCTTTATATTATGATTTTTTTTTATTTGTAATGCTTACTTTTAAACTTGTATCTACGCCACTGCGTATCCTGTCGGCTCACACAATCTTCACAGTTGCAATTTATTATCTCAAAAGCCAAACACAGCAGTCGTTTCTCTTTAGTCGTCAGAATTATTTAATAATATTAAAATATTTGCTTGGTAAAAAGTGCCACTGTCTGCATGTCCATGTTTTGATATTTTTCATGGGCAGGTGCAACTTCTTGTAAGCACCGGTTAGTTCTTTTGTTTAGGTATTAAGACGGCTGCGCATGTTTTTTTAATCAAATAGGTAATTTAATCGAATAAATAAGTGCAGGGCAAGAAATAAGATAACTATTTAGACGCTTGTTCTTACACCTTACTGTGTCTTGATATTTGTCACTTTAATTAAATTAGGAATTTTACACCAAGAGCTATTATTTTAATCAAGTAACATATATTGCTAGCACATTTAAAGGGATATTTCCAGAGTCTGCCTCTAAGCCACAGAAAATATTTAGTAAGACAAAAAAAAACTAAGAAAAATCCTTGCACTTAAACATCTAGATGCTGCAAAACTGAAAACCGAAAGTCCAGATATAGTCAGTTTCTGTACTACCCCTTTCCCTTCGTTGCAAGCACGTACTCTCAGTCACTATAGGTGAACGTAGCCACGTGCAATAATGAAAAAAAAAGGATAAGGAATTTCTTCGGACCTCGAAATGCATTTCCGCGGCACTACTAGATGACGGGGAGAATCTTTTCTTAATACTCTATGGATGAAAACACCCACACAGATCCTCTGACCTCGAAAACTCGGAAAAGCTATGTAGCTTTCTACGAGATCGTCTGTACTACTCAAAGATTGAAGAAAGTGTCCCGACACGAAAGTTTTCAGATAAAATAAAATTTGGTTTTACACACCCAGTATAAAATAGCATAAATTTAATTAGGTCACTTAATATTAGGAGAAAAGTAAACTGAACTGAAATTAAAAAGAAAAATCGCAATATGTGATCATATAAAGGTTAAAATCTACAAGTTAAACAATTTCTAGTTTAAAATATGAATCATTAAACAAATTTATAAAATCAAGAATTTTTAGACATTAAAACAAACAAACAACTACAAATTTGATATTTAAACACACGATGACCCAAGAAAAAAGGTGTAATATAAAGACTCCAAATATGGGTGTTTCCCATCTTCGACTGCTACATATTAAAAAGAGGAATGTACAACTTGTATATTTATTATTTGTTATCAATATTAATCATCATAATATCAAGATAATTATTATTTTTTCCTTAAGTGATTCTTAGAAAAGTGTCCTCTACCACATCTGTAAAGTACGGTAACGTACTGCAGGTGATGTATTTGATAATATTTTCTTACACCAGCCTAACAGACTCACTTCATTTTCGTTTTTACAAACCAAAATTACTACCGCGTCAACCTGTGACTATACTAATAAACGTTATTCTGAGGTTTCAACCGGAGCGACGAAAAAATCATAATATAGGTTATATTTAAATTGTACCTTGCTATATCAAGCTTAAGATTTAAATTATTTCTGGATTCGTAATTAAGTTAAATAACCAATCTTATCAATTAACAATCTCATAAACAAAAGCATTCCAGTAGTATACCTTTCCGTTAAGCCGAGAAGCCAACCGTCACTAATTGATGTTTGTTCTGCGTAGTTACTCACAGAATCTTTTATTAAAAGTCCAATTATATATTTTTTAGTTTTCACTTCTTATTAGAAATTCTATTCAGATGCTTTGAACAATTTACCGAGGAAGTTCAGACAATTAAATAATGACGAAACGCAGCTATGATAATTGTTTTAACTGTTTATTCTTAAATAAACTGCCTTAAAAAGGTATGTACTATTTAGAAAGTATTTGGCAAAAAGTGTTTAGCAAGCAAAAATTTATATTTATTAAATTAAATTTAATCGTTTCTTACATTAAGTATACATTAAATTTACCAGGGCTACATCATAATTCTAATTTCATTTTTTTTTCACCCAATGTGTTAAATAGTCCAGCTCTTATTTAGATGTTTATAATTAAAAATAAATCCACTATTTTAATGTAAATTTTGTTGTAAATAATATATTTAAATAATATACAGCGTGTCTACTTAAGTTCGCACCATATAGAAAATTGATTTATTTATAATTTTACGAAAAAAAAAGTTATTCCTTATAAAAAAATTTGCGTAATCTAAAACCCAAAATCATCAGATATCATTTAATCTTTTGCAGTGGTATACGAGGTTTGTCAAAAAATATAAATTTCGGTCAAGAGAAAAGTACCATTATTTTTTATAATATCAACATTTTTTTAACAAAGAAAACATGTTTAGGAATAAAAAATTGGTTTCAAATATGCACATTGATTTATTAGAGAAAAAAAACTTTTTTACATTTTTTTTGCCATAGCGTGCATTTCTGTAACTTTTTGCTGTTTTGACAGTTCTTAAATCTCTTTTACATATTACATTTTAAAGTTTTCATATTTGAATGTTAATTTTAATTCTTAGCATTTTTTCTTTATAAAAATTTTTGATATTATAAAAATAAAGTTAGTTTCCTCTTGAGCAAACTTTATATTTTCCGACATACCACATATACCACTGCAAAAAATTGAAATCTTATGATTGCACTTTGGGTTTTAGACCATGCAGAACTTTTCATAATGATTTTTTTTTCGTTAAGTTAATAATTAAAAAGTTTATGGTGCAAATTTAGGTAGACACGCTGTATAAGTAAGGCAATGTTTAAATTGGCTGTCTGCTTTTTCTACAATACACGTGCAAAGTTTGCCAATTGAATACATAAAACCCTAAACCTATGTAAACATTAACTTTATATCTGAAAACTGTAAATGCTTAAATATTTAAACTAAATATTATTTTTGTCAATTTACGAAAACTCTCTATAACTTTATGTTATATATTATAACGGTATGTTATAATTGTTTAAATTAGGTTTAAATCATACTTAAGGTAATAACAAAGTTTATTTGAGCTATATAAAAACACCTTTAACTGTAGCTACCCATAGAAATATTGTTAAAAAAGGCCTTGCTAAAGTAACTAATATGTTTAAAATTAAATGGTACAAGATAAACGCACAGCAATTTGTCACACAAATAGTCTAAATAAGGTTGTCGCCAAATTATTTCTAAAAATCGTTTTATTCTACTTTAAGACCATTAAATCACGTATAAAATATATGCACGCATCGGTATATAATATACAAAATCATTTAGATTACTACCAATCATATTGTTCAGTTTGATCAAACACCTTACGAGTATTTTTAGAGACGGTCTGTTTTCTTAGATATAATACCCGTTAGAAAATAGGTCAGTTAATAATTAAAAAAAGTAAACCAATCTTTAATTTAAACCAAAGACAAATCACAACATATATTTTAGTTTTGAGGTTCAAATTTGCAAGTTAAATAATTTCTAGTTTAAAACATAAATAATTAATAGTGTTTAGACATTAAATTAATACAAACGAATTGGGTGTTCCCATCTTTTGACTGCTACATATTAAGAAAGGGAAATTTACGTCTTGTATACTATTTGATGTCAAAATATAGTTTATTTGGTTTATAATATAATTAAAAATAATATAAATCACACAATACACTATACATATTACCCAAAAGTCAAACTAGTAAATACCAAATTTAACACCAATCTAGAGCCTCAAACTTAGGCATGATCCTTAAGACCAAGTTTCTGCTCAGATAAACTAAATAATTGAAAACCAAAACGCATATCGTTGCGGTTTGTGTTGCTTTCGTAGAATGCTAATAAACGATTTCAAGGAAAATCACACACCGATTAATTAATTATAATTTACAGTAGCACTGTAATTGCGCACTATTACTTGGTGCAACGAGCTTTGGCCCAACCTATAATTAAGCACAACAGAAGGAGGAGCTTACGCGGTCACGTGATGTGCGGTAAGTATAATATATTTTCCTACCTATAGCCGTTGTGACTAATGATACGGTGCGTATATGTTTACATGTACTTAAAATGGAATTAGTTTCTGTGGCTTTAAGTACTAAACAAGTTAAATTGTTACATAAGTACGTAGAAAGCTAATAATTGAGCAGATATTAGATTTCGTAACGTCTTAATTTTTAACCCTTAACCACAAAGATTGATACCTTTTCTGAAACGTAATCACAGACATCCGGTAATTTTGACTGGTTGTCTTTTTTTATCATAGATGGACAACAAGAACTTTACGGATTAGTTTAAATATATTTTTTCAGTTGCATTTAATACAGATTTAAGTATTTTTTTGCATTCTAAACAAAATCTATCAAAAAAATATTAAAGATGGTTTATAAGAGTTTCTGAGCTGGTATATTGTAACATGCGTGGATGGATGAATGGGTAAGGACTAACGAAACTTTTGATCATTTTTGGCGACTTTTACCGTTTAAGAAGTTGCCATCAACAATTCTTTTTACTTTCAGCTTCATTTCTAATTTTTTTCTCTTATTTATTGACCTCGATCTCTAAGTAAGTGTCCATGATCCGATGGTATATAGTTAACATCTTATTCCATATTGCTCCATCAGAATCCACTTCCACTCTCGCCCATTTTAGCGAAGTATTCTCATGTTGTTAATTCGAATGATTTTCCTTTTTTAAAGGCCTTACCTTAGAATCCACATGCAATTTATAAATATAAAAAGGCAACAAATAAAAAATGTTTATTTCAAAATTGGTGCGTAAACACAGACTACCAGTAAATTTGACGGGTGTCGTACTTTAAACTTTAATATTTTGCTTGCATTGAGACAAACACTTCTGACGATTTAAATAATGGCACGAAACTAAGTGCCAGGAAGAAACATAGACGCATATAAGCGCAAATGATGGGGATGCTGAGATTGTGATCAATCGGTAAGCCCTGCCGGTCAAAATAACTGGATCTCATTTGGTTAAGGGTTACATCTATTTAGTGACTAAACAAATCCCAGTTTATTTTGAAAAACTGTTTATAAGATTGTTTTTTTTTTTTGAAAGGAGGTAAGGTTTCGTTTTTGTCTAAATTGTAATAAAGTAGGGTCAAATACTTACATTACTACAATTTTAATATCATTAAAAAGATGTCGCTCGTTAAAGCTATTACACAGTCAAAAACCTAAATAAAACACCATATTAAATTTAATCGATTTTGCCATGCGTCAAAATGGTTTTTTATTTTTTAAAACAAAAACCATTTTTTGTACCAAATATCAAGAGTGGCGTACTATTCTTTTCTTCAAAAAAATTAATACAAATCTTAACGAACGACACTGTTAAGTTTTTTTCACTTTTACAGCAAAAAATGTACTGTAATGGTCAAAAGTACCAAATTTTGTGGAAATATCCGGAGTGGTAGGAAAGTTATGATAAAAGGCTTTTTTTTCTAAAACTTTAAGACTTTGTATTTGGGAAAGAAAGCATTTTTGGATATAGTTTTAATTAAAATATTTTCTTAATTTCTTGCATTTTAGGTGTTAAAAAAGTATTAATTTAGAAATAACCCTGTATATACATTAATTTTAAAATAATAAAAAGATAGCAAAGAAGTTTATTTTTAAAAGTAATAAATGCTTAAATTCATATAATTTTTATTATTGGTACAATATAAAACAAAATTCAATTTTATTTTTCAAGGTGAAAAGAACGTAGAAGAAAAACGCAGAAGAATAATTTTCAAAACGTCTTTTACCGAAAGATATACGCCAGCATTTTTATCTTTCTACATCTAATTCCCATGAACATTATTGATTTATTTCCTTCTTTATCTCACAGAAACATGTAAAAAACATAACCTAAGGGCGGGAAAGATATATGAGTTTAGTTTTAGGGCGGGAGGGGAGGTTTATTGGACCCAAGAGACTTGAAATTCGTAAGATTGGACCAATTCGCTTTTGAGACTTTGGGATTAGATCCAGCAGCAGTCTGTCTGGCTCTATGAAATTTAGCCGGGTATTCGAATAGACAGAGTTATTCCATAATTCTTCATTATGGTGTGACAAAGATAAATAAGCTAGTTTATATTCATTTGCTCTTGATTTATGGGTACTTTTATGAAGTATGTTTTGATAAATAAAATTAAGTACTTAAACACTTAAATATACTTCAACTTTATTTAATAAGGGTTATATATAAATACTATTATTACTATAAATAAATTTAAATAATCATTAGAAAAATTTAAAACTATGTAATACATAAACAAACGCTTTTTCTTAAGTCACCTAGATATGAATAATTTAGTTACTATTTCTTTTGCCTGAAGCATAACAAAGCCTATTAAACACTAAGTATTCTATTGTCAACACTATTTTGGATATCCTTTAAATTTAAACAATAGGTATATAAAAAGTTTTAGACTTGCTTCTGTTTAGAACTTTTATTACCAAACACTAAAATGAAGTTTTAGAAATTACCAAAAACTGTCTTTTTAAATAGGTAGTTGGGCAAATTATCTTAAACATTTTTAGTACAACCTCATTATAGGTAAGGTTGCTTTAGTACTACACCGCTAAAAGTATACCCTATTTATATATTTACTTTCTTTTTTTTAACCAGTGATATCTAATAAATTAATTCGGAACCAATTAATAAAATATAATATTTTTTTGTCGTTTTAATTAACATTTTTGGTTTAAACATAATCTATTTTGAGAGAAATTTGATGAGGTAAGTATATTTGTATTTTCATTTACTTATGTGATAATATAACATTTATTTAGGCACAACGAAACGGTAAAAATAATTTTGAATAAGTCAATTATTTTAAATTCCAATTTCATACGACTTAAGCATTTGTAGGATCGGATTTTGAATAGTTTTCTAGGTTTTCCAGATAGTAGCCTCGATTTGCCTATGGGGTCCAATCACTAATGGTTCATTAGTGATTGAAAGTTGTACCGCAGTCACATTTTTTAAAAATTTATACAAATATTTTATGATAATAGTACTTGTGTTTTGTAAATATTGTTAATAATTTTAATAAATAAAGTTACCGAAAACCAAAAAAAAAAATTTACAAAATCTTAAAGTTAATAGAATTCTCTTTTAGGGAGTACTATTTAAGGAACCTTACCTTACTAAAAAGAATTAAAATATTGGCACATTTCTTGGCTTATAAAAGCATAATATCTTTTTTCAAGTAAAAAAATATGTTTTTATTTAGGTCCCTTAATTTTACAAAAAATTCTAAAAGGAAGTTAGACTTACCACAATATTTCTAATTAGTATAATTCTTAATGGTGTTGATGAGGTTTAGGTGGAAATCTTTAATATGATTAATTTTGGGAAATTCATCATTATCTCGATTTGGTAAAATTCTATTTCTCTGAAAGGTAGATTATTAAGTACCTACTGCTTATTTCTGGTTAAATACAACAAAGAAATAATAGCTTCTTGATGAATGTGTATTTTTGCTACCTCAAAGGCTATTAAAAACTCTATTTAATTTTATTTAAATTTTAAATTCATCTTTTATTTATTTTAAAAAGCAATCCCATAAATTTAGGGTTTAGATGAATCTTTAAGAACATGAATTATTATTTTTATTATACTTAATACATTATGGTCCACCTGTTTTGACTATTAAAATGTTAGGATGAAAGGAAAATGGTATTAAAATTTTCTACTAATGTTCTTTAATAATTCATTGGATTGATACGATAATATTACCAGCTTACGATATATTACAGCAGATGAATCTTACTTAAATTATAATAGAATATAAGCAGTGGAATTATATTTTATACAATTAGTAGGAAAATCATCGGGTGGACCTACTTTAGTCAGGTGTTATTAATTAGCTAAGCAGGTTATTATAAAGCTCTTTAAACTATTATTTTTCACCTGTAAACAGCACAGCGGTATACTTGCTGTTAAAGCATCGTCAAGGCTTAAAACATCGTAAGTTCCTTTTAAACTGACTTAGAACACACGTATCTAAATTAGTTGTGCTAAGCAAATAAAATATTATATAAACTAATATAAAAACGTTGTGATCCGGCTTGCGACTGCAGTCTTAAAAATAGTAACTCCTAGCAATTTAATAAATATATTTTTACTCGACAGCAAAAAAATGTTGTTTTTATTTGTTAAAATGACGATAAAGTACTATTTCATTTTACATACACATTACATAAAGTGTTAAAAAATACACTTTTTTAACACTTTATCGCTTTTTTGCACACTTTGATTTAGTGTTTTGTTTAAATGCCTACTACAATTATTTAAATATGAATTTATGCAATGGAACAGTAAACATGACATCAACTGAACTAATGGTCTAGGTACCTTTGATTTTGTCATTATTTCTTTTAGTTCAAGTGTTATTGGTAATAATAAATTTGGTTGACCAAGAAATTAAAAAATAATTTATGTTGTTTTGGTATCATTTCCACAAAAAATAGGTAAGCATAATTTTGTAAATATTTTTAAATACATAAGTCCATAGTCAGGTCCGGATTAACCTATTAGCAAATTAAGCAATTGCTTGAGGCATCACGATGTGGGGGTACCGCAAAGGGAGTACTCAATATAAAGAATAGAAAAGAAAGAAAAAGTACAATTGTGTTCACGGTTCTTTTTTAAAGAATAATTATTTTATTTACTTTTGTTTTACATTGCTTTTTGTCGTCAAAACCTCTCTGATTAGGGCGCATTACAGAAGTTATTGTCTATATTAATCAATTGGATACTTGAAAATGTAAATTAAAATAATTTAATAACTAAATTTTGTTTTTAAAAAGTGAAAAAATAACTTCCAAATTCTTCACTTATAAATTTTCAATACGTCACGTAACCTCTGGCAGTGGATATTCATCATAATAATATATCGACTATAGACTGCGTATACTTTATGAGCAGTGCTTCCCTAATTTTCACTTACACATCAAAGAACGCCTCTGATCCGACATTTTCGTCTGCCAAATAGCTATAATTTCATCACTTGAACCGTTTAATGCTCTCGTCTGACTAAAAGAGCGATTTAACATAAAATATCAAGAAAATTATTGAGCAATTTTGATGCTCCAAAGATAATATTTAACGTGTCTCGCTTTTAACAACGTAAATATAGATGGTGGGTAATGAATGCTTGTCTAAGTGAACGAATGGTGTTGGTTAGCTGTTTTATTGTTTTTTTATTTTATTTTTTTATTAAATTGCAAGTTGCAAATACAGCAGAGTAAGAAAGTAACAACAGCTTCACGAGGCAGGTTTATTTATTATTATTTTAAGCAACATATTAATCTATGCTACCAAAAAATTTTAAATTTACATAAGGCTAGTAGGTGGGTATTTTTATCGAGTTAAAATAACTAGCTCTAAAACTTTTAACTACATCCATAACATTAACTTTCACAGATTTTTCTATAAGGAGCTCCAAATAAAAACGCAGTTTTTGATTAAAACACGATTTTAGGACTATCTCACAATTCTAACTTTGTGTTACATTATTTATGTTTAAAAAGTCTTTTATTTTAAAAGATCATATTATATCGTATATATCTACATTAAACATATTTTGATTCGATTAATACTTTTAAAAATTTATTAACACAAAACGCGAAGTAAAAAAATAGAAGACCTTTTAAAATTGTGTTTTGAAGGTCCTCATATGTACACAAGTGCCTACATATGAGAAAGAAACTATCTGACCTAAATAGTCCTTAAGCTGCTTGACGTTTAATTTGGGAATGTGTGCACGTGTGACAACAAATTTGGAAAGAATATTCCTTTTTATATTTAGAATTACAATAAAGACACTGCATTTTTTCATGTTACATTTTCTAATATTATATCATTGAACATTTTTAAATTTCTTTCTTTACAAGCCCCTTTTTTCCAAAATTGTTTGTTTTTTCTTAGGTAATATTTAAAATAGAAAAAAGTTTAAAGAAACTTGAAGGTAGTTATCTTCTTAATAGAAAGGTGGTTTCCGATATTTAATGTAATAGTCCGTTTTAAAGCTACAACATAAACGTGTGTATTTTTTAAAGAGAAAGAATAGTTGTCCATGGCATTTTTAAAAAGCCTTTTTATAAGCTTTTCAACGAAGTAAAGCAAGATACTTTGTTAAAAAAAATAATATTTTAAAATTTTTGTATTTCCCTAGTTGTCCCGAAATAAGTGAACTAGTAGGTTGAAAAATTTTTTCCTTATTTTTGGCAGCCTTTGCAATTAATATTTTAACTTTCGTATGCTCGTAAGACTCAGTTTACATAATAATTATTTGTTACTATTATTATAGGCGTTGTGTTCGAAAGACAACAAATTTGGTTGTAAAAATATATAGCATAGGTATAGGCAATAATAGTGGACCTTTCGATAATCTTTAAATTAGTAATGTTCCTCTTTTTTACTTAGTTTGGTTTAAACTATCATTTTAATTATTATTGTAGTACATTTAATAGTTGAGCTGATGCCTACGTGGTAAGTGTTTGATTTTGTTATTTATTTTAATATTTTTTTTTAGATTTAACATATTTAAAATACTTTTTTATCTTGGTAAACGTTTCTAAAAACTAATTATTATTATTTTTTTATTAATACATTTAAAACATTTACAGTATTGTATAAGTTAAAAACAACAGTAATTGTCAATAAAACTAGTTTAATTGTTAAGGGTTAAGTAAATAAAATAAAAACAAATTTAAAAATAAATATGTCCAGAAGTTCGTTATTTTTATGTCAAGTATATCTTGCTATACATCGTTAAAAGGATAAAGAAATATAACTTAATTTTAAGGATGCCGTCAATAAAATATATTCTGCCCCCACGTGCGTAATGCAAATGTCCTCATAACCAGTAAATTCATTTAAATTTAAACGTTTTAAGAAGAAACTGCATGTTTTATCAAAAAAAAAAAAAAAAATTATGGCTCGGTGAGCTCGCCGGTTAAGTCTAAAAAACGTCACCATTTTTCCTAATAAAACAATTTAGCATTTTGCTGTAATTTTACATACCTACAAGGAACTGTAGTCATGGGTAAAATCAAATACAACGGCTTTGCTTTGTGGTGGGTGTAAAATTGCCTGTTCGTTGCCTTTTCCCGCGATCTTTATGAACATCCATATAGATTTCAGCCCGTTGTCTTGCAAATTGTGTGCAAAATCGCACCTCTTAGAATGGCCAATTATAATATCGGCTAGGGCTACTGCAGCACGGCGTTTGATTAAAATTACATGTAAACCTGGCCCTGGCTTGTTTTACATTCCATTGTGTGCAGCCGAGAACAAAGGTTCTTCGTGCCGCGTTTCTTTCCTTGTTGCCTTTGCAAGTCTTAATTTTTATCCGCCTTTCCGATAATTTATTATTGCAATCATGCATTATGCATTTTACTTATGTCTTTATTTGAAATTTTATTTTGCATATTCCTTTACGAGCTATGTTTGTTTATCTTTACTTTCAATAGTTTTTGTTTTCCGTTTTCAAATAACTATATATTTAAAATGCTAAGCCAAATTTTTCAGCAAGCTTGTTAAGAGGGTTTTGCTGCACCAATTTACATGATCTTTTTTAATTATCCCATTCCTTATTTTGTATTGTTTAGTTGTATATGTTTTTGTAAAATAAAATTATTTTTGCTCAAAAGGTTTTCTTGCCGAGTTTCTTTTCTTCTTACCTATGCAATTCCTAATTTTTATCTGCCTTTTCCATAACTATTTATATTTGTCATAGATTATTTATTTTACAAATTTCTTTATTTCTGAAATTTAATTTTTCATATTCCTTACCCACCTACATATATTTGTTTATCTTTTCTTTAGACCGTTTTTATTTTTCTTTGTCAAGTACTGATAAAAAAAATGGCTTGCTGCTTGTTATATTATTGACCAAATCTTTGAGATTAAGAAAAGAATTAAACTGTTATGGGTAGTTTACCAGCCTAATTTCTCGCGTAGAAGTTGTCAATAGAACAACACAAAGCTACTTACTTTGAATGCTTTTAAAGTTTATTCGAAAATCTTCAAAAATTTTGCCCTTTCTTTCAGGAAGTATCGAAACGATTAAACTAAAAATAAGAGCAAAAAGATAAAAAAACTGAAGCCACAAAATTTACTGTGCGTTTCATTGTTGTTAAATTGAGATAGCTTATGGTTTATCTAAACAAATTCTACAAACATTTTAAAAATAAATACGCTCCGCCCCTTAAATTTAAATTTTTCGTTATTAAAAATAACTAATTAATTATGTGTAAAATTAAAACAATTAGTTCTTTACACATAAATCATTACTTTTAATTGTTCATCATCAAAATGCCAATTGCAAATCAATTATGCTTGACTAAAAACCTCCGTAGTCAATAAAGCATAATTTCCCCGGCACTTTAAAAAATCATCGTGTAAAGAGCGAAAATACTAGCTCACAATTACATCAGAGCCGCCATTACAACCTATAATTACAGCAAGTTGATTGCTGTAATTTGAATGGCAACGTTTTCATTAGGTATTCATTACACAGAATTCGTAATTGTTTTGCTAAACATCCCATAACTTAGTCAACGTTTAGTGACAGTTTCATTTCTTAATTTTTAAAAATTATTGGACATTATTTACTTAAAAGAAAACTGAACAACCAAAAAAACTTTGGTTCTTATTTTATTTTTCTCTTTTTATTAATTTTTTGAAATATTTGAGTTACATAAGAAAACGTCATGTTCCCATGAAGAAAAAATACTTGTAAGGCAGAAAATGTCATAGTCTAGATACTTTAGATTGAAGTAGCGGGGCAGTGGTAGGTTCAAGATGTATCCAGATAAATTGAGAAGGCATAAATGATAGTGACACCTAATGTTGCTCCACGAGAGACGTAAATAAATAAATTATATTGGCTATTAACTCTTGGGAGGTAAAGTGGTGCTTGGACGAGATGTTTAGTGCTCCAATTCTATAATACTTTAAAATAAGTTAAAATGCATATTTTGACCATATGCCAATATTGAATTATTCACGCAAAAGAAATATTAATTGAAAAAAAAAGAAAAAGAAACGAAGCGAAACTAGTAATATTTTTGTTAAAGCTAGTAGCCTCTACAGCAACATAAATACGTCGATTGGATCTACAATATAAAAAATATAGTGGATATTTTTTTAAGTTGCGTAACTAAAATTAGTATTATATCATTTCTTACAAAGTTTACAACTATAATAAGGTATAATCAACAAAAAAAAATGTTTAACTTTAATTATTTTGTCAACAAATTTACCAGCATTATGTAGGTCACCTAATTCCATGTTGAGCAATTATGTTGTTTTTATTGTAAGTCATACCTATAATTTCTTGTTGAACAATTATGTTTACTTTATAATAAACTTTCATTTGTATTTTTTTAATATGGGGATTTTCCCATTTCTAACAAAAATATAGCAACCCTCAGAAATAGAGTTAACATATGACCTCTGTAAAAAAGACCTGTACAGGATGTCCAACTTTATTCGTACACGAAATATCTTTGCGTCTGTACAAGATACAAAGATTATCTAAATAAAAAAACATTGTATTTAAATATTCTTAATATTAGTACCTAATCAGAGTACTAGGTTATGTATAAGGTTTTAAAAATATTTTTTTATTAATACTTTACTTAAAATGTGCAACATTCAAATTACAAAAAGTATTTCTAATTTTTCTAATTATCTTATTTTGAATATAGGTCATTCACATTTGTTTTTCTTTAATCAACTTTAAACTTTCGCCCATAGTTTTTGTGGTTTAAGGCAAGAGATCTGCAAAATCAAGTTTAAGATTTTAACAACCCTACATAATTTGTATAAATATATAAAAATGGCTCTTGATTCTTTCGTCAACTTTAACGATTTAAAATATAGGTAACAACATAAATAAGTCATTATATCATAGTTGACTCACATCGGAATTTTTACTTGTAGTGCAAAGAAAATGGATCAATAAATTAAATCAGTTCATGCGACCATTGAAATACTATATAAGACTTAATTCGAAACATATGCTGAATCAAGATATCACAATTTCAAAGAAAAACCCGCTCACATATAGCAAAATATTTCTTAACCACAAAGCCGACCAGAAATGACACATTACATCCTAGGCAAGTTATGACCAATAGAAAATCAAAGTTGACCAGCGAAGTAGGCTGTGCTTGTGTATCATAAATCCGCATGAATTATTGGTCTTTCTGATGGGTGTAAGCATTTTCTTGTAACATTATACTCTTTGAAATCAATACTCGCGGATGCCCGAGAGAGATGGATATGGCTGTTTATTAATTAGGTTTCGGAAACGGATAGAACAGTAACTGTTATTTAGAATGATGCTAAAACAAAAATATGTTTCTTGTTAGTGATAATGAAGGACACAAGTTTTTTGGCTAAGAAATCACATTTGGCACGAAATTTAACTGTGCTAATCGGACTATAAGGCAATAAAAACTAAGCCCTAGCTATTGAGTTACAGAAAGAAGCAGATACATGTATCGCTTTATGATCATTTAATCTATTAAACAATGTGCTTTTAAAAAAAATATTCCAATTTTCGACAAGGTCAGTTTAAATATTTTATTTTTCAATACTTTTTTATCTAAACTAATATTATAAAAAGGTAAAGTTTGTAACTTAAACTGTTTGTTTGTTTGTAAAGAGTAATCTTTGGAAATACTAAACCAATCATAAAAATTATTTTAACAATCAAAAAGTTAAAATAGATAATAGTGATATAAGCTATATTTTATTACGATTGAACAAAAGTTCAGAGAAAAATATAATTACCGCCCAACAAAGTGGGCATGGGTCGGCTAGTTTATTATAAATCTTTATTATGCTATTAAATGAATAAACTAATGGACTCTTTTTTTTCAGGTGAGTGCTTCAATGGAAGGTGTTTTATAGCTTCACAAAATGCTCGGTAATGTAAAATGTAATCAAAAATATTATAAAAAGTAGGTTAGTCAAACTAACATTTTTTAAATGGCTCATCTGAATCCGACTATTGAAAAAAGTAGAATTAGCCGATTAACATTTATCGCCGAGTAATAAACTTGTAGCTTCTTGGTGGCCTAATATATTTTTTTAAATCTTACATAATATTTATTTTTATATAAAAAATATAGTTAAACACTATACTTTCACAGTAAATTTAAATATATAGCTAGCAAGATAAAATACTGATAAATTTAGCACTTAATTAAAAGCGGTAAAACCAATTCTTATAGATATTTAAGTTTCCTCTAGTATCGTCCTGAATTCTTAACCAGCAAACTTAAATCTGAAAGACGAAATTAACTAATATGGGAGTATTCACTTTACCCATCTTAAAATTTTAGCTTGGATACATTATACTTAGGCTTCCTACAAACCTCTGTATGCTACCCTAAGAATAACTGGTATCTACAAAGGCTTCTATATTTCCTATTACAAATTTCCTATAATCAAAGTTTTAACAGACCATCTTTTTGTTTGAATATTAAACATATTAAATCTTAAATACCAAAAACGTAAGCATGTTTTGGTTAACACTTTCTTGGTTATAACTATAAAAAAATATTTTGACATATCTTAAGAATGGAACTCATAAATACCACTAAAATAATTTTCGGCACAACATCCTGGTTGTCTTTAATACTAATTAGTTTGAATCCCTGATCTAACATTTAACTAAGCTTAAGAAACCACAATTAACCTCCTTATTAGGTTTCCGAACTCCACAATACGTGCTCATCCCTTAAACAAATCCCAAACGGTATACGACAGCCGTAATACGGTCACAGTTTCCGTTCGAACTTCTCTCCACCCCACGCACCTCAAAACCGTCCCCCATTTTACGGGGGGCGATAAATCACCCCAACCTTCGGGCTGTACCGGCTCGAATGCCTCGGCTTCCTGACGGTGATGCATGGCCTATTCTTATATTTTTCTCGTATTTTTCTTTTCAAAACTTGCTTTTTTGGACAACATTTGTGAAAAATATTTGTACGAAAATAAATAAAAAACCGAGGATTTTTAGCCGTCAAAACACTAACCACTAAATTGTAAGTCAATAATCACCAGACGTATATAAAAAAGTACTTTTTATTAGCCTGGGCCAACAAAATAAACATTTTTTTACGGAACTGTAAAAATGTTGTCGATGACGACGAAAGTAAAATATCCTCTATTCAGCTCTTAATATTAACATTAAGAAGTTCATTGCAATATCAATTTTTCAACAATTGTTGCATTTTTTATACAAAATCTATATGAAATCAGTTAATCTGAAACTTTGGATCAATTCGTATTCTTAAAGAAAATTAAATTCCTTACAAAAAAGCTTTCATAGTAAAATTCCGTAAAACGAGCCGTTTTCTTGTAATCGCGCCATAATCATTAATTGAATGTTTCCAATTTTGTCACCTAGATTCAGGATTTTTGGACCAGCTACAAATAATAATAACTCTATAAAACAAATAATATCTCTAAAGAGAAAGCTCTACAAACAAGGTTGCTGAACAGTTTTCGATAAATTCTTTCCTTTCAAAGGTATTCAATGTTGAAATTAAAATGAAAATTAATTTCAATGCTGTTTGTTTTATATAGATATTGGTATTTACGGCATTTTCAAAACTTCGAATCTAGTGACAAAATTTTAAAAAATAATTAATTTTTTAGGCGCGATTACATGAAAACAGCTCGTTCTACGGAAATTTTTTAAGAGAGCTTTTTCGTGAAGAATTTTTATTTCCTTTAAAAATATAAATTGGTTAAAGGTTCAGGATTGACTGATTCCGAGATTTTGTTTAAAAAGTGTAACAATTGTAATGTAAATTATGAAAAAAAAGGCATAAACAATTTATCTGAATTTGATGAAGGTGTCTTGCAGGTCCATTGCTAAAATTTTTTTAAATAATTTTGGTCTTTACACACTTTCTTAAAGCAATTCTTTGTTTTTAAAGAAATGATAAAAGATACAGATTTAATTAACCTGAAAGTTTTTACTTAGGAATTATTAAAATAATTTTATATTTTATGTAAAAATCCTTTAAAACCGATCTAAATAGGTTTTTATTCCCATTTTAAAACGTTTATTCATTAGAATTAAATTTACTGCATAAAAGTGGAAATTTAATATAGATTATATCTTTTTTTTATTGTACAAGGACTTAAGATATATGGCTTATGTAGTTTAAAATACTTCTTATTAGTCAAGGGATAAACAAGGGTATATCCTGACAACATACTGATACATTGCCCATTCTTAATTTCTCGGTCTTTTCTTGAAGATGTCCTTAGAGATATAGGACCGTTTACTAGGTGTATCGACCCTAATCACTTAGATATAAAAAGCGTGTATAAAGGGAGTTGTATTTGTTGGCATGATGTCCATTTATCTTCTTTGTTGTGGGAGTGAACACAAGAACCGCGTTAGATGGCTGTCATATTTCTTTAAGAAAGGCCACGTGAGAAAAACTAAGAGTAGAACCAGCAGGAATATTTAGGAAGTATATAATATGCAAACTATTTTAAAAACACACTATTTTTGAATGACAGTTTAAACACAAAATTTAAAAATATTTTTTAATTTTATTTTTTTTTATCAACACACTAAGTAAAAAGTCTAATAAAATACAAACCGGTTATTCACAATTTTTTTAGGTCGCTAGTTTATTATTCTATAGCCGTAACTGCCTCTTTATGAAAAAAAAATACAATCGTTAACCAGGTGAGGCAGACTTTCAGTTTGTTGAAAAGTCTGTACAAAATTAGAACAATAAACAAAAAGAACATTTTATTTCTCCTAATATTTTTATTAGCAAAAAACAAATTATTTTTACTTATGCCCCATAAAAAAAACTTTCTTTAACTGCTGGGCACCATGCTTCTGTCCGCTGTCTAAAGTAATGTTGAAAGTTTAGTTTTGGACTTGGATAATTTAAATTACCCAACAAAGTAATATATCTGTTGTAACTAAACTAAATAAGTAGTATCTTATGAAAGAAATACATAAAATAATACTTTGTTTAATTGGAAAGGCGGACAGAACGAGCTGTCAGGGGAGAAAGAGACATTTAAAGCGTGTGTGCTTTATTTTTTGCTACGTCTGTTTATATTTTCTAATTTTATTTTTAATTTATTAAAGTTACCCCGTTTATTATTAATATCACTTTTTTATAATTTCTAATACATTTATGCACAAAGTGATTAAAATGGCAAATGAAACAAAAGAAGTCATAACCAACTTTTGGTAACTTGATGATCTTTAGGTTTAGGTTAAATCTAATTCTAGTGGCCATTGAACCAAATTACTGGTTTAAAAAGTTACTTTATTAAACACTCTATGTAGTGTTTTAGAATAAATAATTTTTTAAAATATTTAAAATTATTTTATATTTTTTTTAATTAGACATTATTATTTAATTAGTTACAGTTTTTATTTAAAATCGTATGCGTTACAACATATATAATTAACCAAGCAGGACCAGCAAGTAAAATTTGCGCAGATTATTCAACTTGGGAGGTCCGAGATGCATTTCTCGTAGCGGCTTTTATTTTTTCATCCGCAAGAAATGTATCATACTTGAACCTATATTTCTTGTCTACTGCTTAGTTAAAATATGCTGTACCAGTTTCTGGTTCTTCTATTGAAATTAGAGGTTAAAAAAATATATATAATATATTTTATATTAATATAAAATCATTTAAATACAGTTTTTAACAGTTAATTGTACTATATTGCCATATATACTAAGTATTTTTGTAATCCGGGTGTATTTGCCAAAAAACTACTTTTTATCTTCAAGAAGTTAAAACGAAAATTTTGGTCCTTTATTAACAAATCTTATACAGTGTGTTCAAAAGCCTGGAAACACTCAAATATCCCAGAAAGTTTTGAACCAAATTGGACGAAATTCGGTTCTCCAGGGTAAAACCATAATCTGAATTTAATGTTGCTCTCGGCGATATTGCCAGACTTTTTAGTTCCTCAGTAATTAATTTAAAGTTTTCAAATTTAAATGAGATACCTATTTTTTATTTTAATATTAGATTTAGCTGTTCTTTACCATACAATGGTATAGCCGTCCAATATTTCTCTTTCAGTATTAATAGCTAAAAGATATTTAATTTAGTAAAAATTATAGGTCTCATGTGCGTAGGTAATACCGTTTACACCTTGAAAATTTTAAACTGGTTAGTTCAGACGTAAATAAAAATTTTTACACTCAATATTTTTACTAAGTAAAAATTAAAAAAAAAAAATACCAACGCATATTACAACTATTACTTTTACTAAACTAAACATATTTTCTGCTATTAATAAGCAAAAACAGCTGGTATCCAACAATAAATTTAAAAAATAGGTATCTCATTTAAATCCTAAAACTAACCCAAGATCTTACAACATCACTAGTATCAACACTGAATTCAGAGTAGCCTGGAGTACCCAATTTCGTTCAATTTGGTTTAAAATTCTTTAAGATATTTAATCGTCTCCAGACTTTTCGGACATACTGTATATTATCTAACAAATATAATGAAATTTTACCCTTTCTTTTAAGATTTAGGAGTTGGTTGTATCAGCAAAACAATGGAGCACGATATTGGCTTGGGGTTCACTTTGCTAAATTAGTTTACAACCCTATTGCTGCTTTCTGACAAATTGCCAAATTGGCCTTCAGTGAAATGTGGCGAAAGAGAATTATGATGACATTTATTTAAAAAGACGGATACTTTTGTTTGATTAAAGATTTTTTAAGATCAAGAGAACTTAACTGATTTTATTTTCTCTTTCGATAACTTTGGTAATTTAAGATGACTACCCAACACAATAAAAATTCAAACATAGAAATAAAAAATGATTTATATAAATTGTGTAAAAGTAATAAAGTTCTTTTTTAAATTTAAATAAACAGAAATAATAGAAACCAAACATTTTCTTTGACGTGGTTTTTTACAAGATTACTGGTGACGTAGGGCCTCACAGGCCTTTACATTAGTAGTCGTATTTTGTAGAATTATGTAACGAGCGCTAACTTTTATTTCATTATATGATAAGTACATATCCTATAATTTAAACAATAAAGATATCAAAAACTATTGATTTTTCTATAAGGAACTCTTAACCATCATTTAAACCATCAAAAACTTAACAAATTGACATCTTCTACATTTCAGGCGCAAAAATGCGCGGCGCGCGGGAAATGGGGTGAAATCACGTTTCTCGTCATTCACTCGGCCTGTCAGGCCCCACGTCACCAGTTAAAAGTTAATTATACTTAAAAGTACCTAATACTGCAAGTTCGGTAAAATCACTTTTTCTACTAGTTCTTACACGTTCTTTGTGTCCCCCTTTCATTCATGTTTTGGACTAATCAATTTAAAAAGTAAAATTTTATAAATTTCAAGTTATGAAGAACTGATTTGGCTGGCCATATTTCCGAAAGCAATAAGTTAGATATAATTATTTTTGTATTTTCTAAAGTCTCCTAAAAAATATTTTGTATTGATAATATAATAAACAAGCTGATTTCATTTAAAAAAAATCATTCTGGTTTATCTTCTATATTTTTACCAATGATACTATAAAAAATGTTTAAAAAGCTTACCACATTAAATATGTCTAACTTTATTAGTTTAAAAAAATATGTTCATTCAAATAAAGTACTTAGATAATTATAAAAGTTACGCAATTTTTCAGTGGGTAAAGGTATTGACTTTATTAGGCTTACAAAATACTTGTCAGGAGCTTAAAAATTTGGTCCCACAAGACCTTGATTATCACAATTTTTTTTCCAGGCAGGCATTCTATTTTTTCTTCTGTCAATTTTATTCTAAAATTTAGTACTTACGCATTAATTTCAAGTTTTAATTTTTTGTAAGAAATGGAAATTTAGTACCTACTTACGCATTAATTTCAAGTTTTAATTTTTTGAAAGAAATGGACTGGAATAATAAAAACACTTTTCAAACCATTTTAGGGAGATTCCTTTTGACGAGTCTTCCACGAATATTCATACTGCCATATAGAAGCGGTCAGACTGGGCGAACGACGCGTTCGTCCAGTGACGCACTCTGTTTATCGGACATGTTTACCACAATGTTTTACATACAATTTTTAAACATTTTGCCAAAAATGGGAAGGATTACAGTCTTGAAATCATAGGGCTCAAACACATATTTCGGAAATCGGATTGGGCGGGTTTTGTGACTCTAACCCCTACGATTTTTGTCACAATGTTTAAAAATTGGATGTAAAACATTGTGGTTAACCTTCGTGATAAAAAAGTGACGCGTTTGCCCAGTCCGACACCCAAAACATTTGACATTGACAGGCTGGTTTAAAGCGCCGCTTTCTTATCGATGGGTTTTTGACAAGGCTTCGTCACATTCGTCAATTTTACGAAAAACAATTTTTTCTTTTTAATAAGTTATTTTTAAAACAAAGTGGGTGATTTTTTTGTATGTAAATTAGTGCACGGCCTTATTTCAGGTTTCGGTTTTTGTTTAAAAATAACGCAATGGGGAAAAATCGTTTCTCGTAAAATTAGCGAATGCCGCTTACGATTTTTTGTCAAAAACCTATCGATATATGGCGATATGAATATTCGGGTTGGAGTCATCAAACGGAACCTTCCTAGAAAGGTTTTATTAGTGTTCTCATCATAAAGTCCATTTTATTATAGGACAAGAGACTATGATTATTAAATACCTGGACCAATAATTACTTAAGGTCGCTTCTTCTTATGATTTTATTAATAATTAACAATATTTTATTTTACTTTCTTTTCCATAATAAATATTTTCAGAGGCATAATACCCTTATATTAGGTTTATGTTCGCAGACTTTTCAAAATGAGAAAACTTTACCACACTCTTTTACTCCGGGTAATTTCTCAAGTTTTAATGGTTGGCGTTCGCATCTCTTCGTGGAGAAAAATGCGCCTCCATGATCACTAACTAATTTTCCTAAAGATGTCGGACGGCTTAAGTTTCCGACATGTTTAGGGGCCCGAGGAATTAGGTAAACTTACAAAGTTATGCTCAACACGTAAATACCGCCGTTACAGTATACTACCATTTGGCTTTCATTATGGCCTTGCTGCTACCCCCTTCCAATATTAAATCTCCGTTTTAATTACAGCTATTAATTACAATTACAATTTATCTTTGTGAGTCGCACTTCTGGGTATGAATTAGAGGGAAGGAAGATTTGTTGTACAACTGTGTTAAAATATATTTACAAAAAGTTATTTAATAAAATCCCTCGAATATTATTAAGTCTTGATTATGTGGTTAATTTCTTGCAGCATTATTTATTATTTGTATTTTTTTATGATGAGTAAAAAGTGGAAAGTTTAAAACCTATATAGGTTATAGCTAAAAACTCAATCACAAAGCTTTTTTCTCTGCTTTAAAAATTGAATTCGTAAATTTGGGTTTTGACTAGATTATTTTAAAAAACCTTTTAAGCTTTATTAGTAAAAACTATCAAAAGAAGTTCATCTTAAGCAACCCCTAACTTATTTGTTCAATACTTTATTCCTAGAATGCTTAAGAGTGTTTAATCCAGATGTTTTTTTTCCAAAAGTTCCAAAACATGGAATAATCTTAAAAATAAAAAGCACAAATGATATTATTTCATCCTCTTTACACCTTACATGCGAAATACGCTATCCTGTCGCAAGTTTCTGAAGTTAAAATTTGGCCATCCCAACTTACCTAAGTCCGAAGCTTATTCACATTTTGGAAATAGAGGGTGTTAAGAGTTTATTCTGGTTTTACTTTTTTTTAACCATATTGTTAATAAATAGTTTATTGTCACACTATTTGGCTAGAGAGGACTTGGTAAGGTGAGAAATTAAAATCCGGTATCTTTTTTATTGTATAATATCATAGAGTAAGGAAATTATAAGAGTTATCATGGAATAGCCGATTTAAGGACAGGTCATGCGAAAACTCCCAATATAATTTTATTCGTTTCTTGTTAAAATATCGCCAGTTAGTCATTTCAGTAAGCTTACGTGTCTCCTCACCGCTGATGTTACACGAGGCGAGGCTTCGACCGACGCATTTAAAGTTTAATCTGGAAAAATGACAAGCCTGCCGCCAAGCCTGCCGCAAAAGCGGTGCGAAAATTTTAGCATGCCATGGTCTCTCTTATCCGTAGGTATGTTACTTTATGATAATATATAAGGCGCCACCTGCGAGGCTCATCATTTTATCATCACCCATTTAAAACGAAATTAATTTTTGTGCCATTCTGTGTTTATTTTTGAAATGATAATTTTAATTAACACTTTTTGCTTCAATTTTGGTAAAGGTGGGTCAAGTTGTTTTAAGCAGCCGTTTTGGAGATATTTGGATTAATTTTTTTTTGACCGGATCTACAGGGCGTTTTAAAATATATTTTGTTTTTAGGAGTAAAAACCCTTAAGTGATAAAAAATCTAAATAAACACAAACACTATCAAAAAGTAAGTAAATCTACGTTTTTGTATAACAAATAGCTATTAACCTAGAATAGGTTTGGATATATTATAAAATTTAGATATTTTAAGCGATAAAATTATGATTTTCGATGATGTAATGTATTAATTTGTTTTAACAGGTCAAAAACTTGGTTCAAAAAGGAAGAAAACAGTAATTTAATTTCTTTTTAACTTTAATTGCAAATAAATTTAAAAAACAACGATTTAATTTTAAACATTAGAACGTTTTTGGTAGAGCATTAAATTCCTTTTAAAAATCTTTGCTGTTTTTTTCTAGTTATATATTTTTGTTAGTTCCAAAATAAAAAAGGGAAATCTAAAAATATATCATAATTAAAGCTTTATTATTCGAAAACGTTTCGCCTGGAAAATATTTCCAATAATTTGTTTTTTGTAGGCAATTTAATTCTCTAAAGAGATGTGTCCACATAATTTTTTACTTTGGTAGTTAGGGAGCTCTGACGCAAAAATGAAAGTACAAATAAAAATCCAAATTGAAGGAGAGAGACCTCTAAATATTAATATTAGAGAGCTCAATTCTTTACGTTGATTTCTTTTTGTCACCCTAAACAATATTTTCGATATAGGTATTTCAAAAAAAATAAAAGTGTTTTTTTTTACCATTCTACTGTACGCAGTATTTAAAGAGTGAGTTGGGTGGTACCTCTTCAGGTGAGGAAAGCTCCTCTA
The DNA here is from genome assembly GCA_014170235.1 of Listronotus bonariensis. NCBI lineage: Eukaryota > Metazoa > Arthropoda > Insecta > Coleoptera > Curculionidae > Listronotus > Listronotus bonariensis. The sequence goes on from JACEGR010000648.1 coordinate 194,401, forward strand.
CCACCTACTAACTTTTTTAAATCGGAATATATCAACCAGCGGCTTTATCAGATTACCTTTTAACCCGTTTTCATTTTATTGGTACAATATGTTTAAGGTTATAATTTTTAATCCAAAAGTTAAATTCAAAGTGTGATTAATAATATAATTCTGTTTTAAATGTTTTAATAAAAATGAGACCCGATTTTGTCTTTGCATTTCACAAAACTTTCTCAAGCAGAATATTGAGGTAATATACCAATTTTTAATAAAAAACTAAAACCAGGTTAGAACTTTTTGCACCCTATATCTTCAAAATCATTCCCTTCTGAAAGAGCGTGAGTTAACTAGCAACGTCTTTATATTTTAGACTCAAGAATTTGGACGTACGTAAACTACTTACCAATAAAAATGTATATTTAAATAGAAAACGTCATACAAAACAAATAATCTTAAATATTTTGCTTTTGACCTTTAAAGTGGTAACTATTCCCAGTAACCTTTAAGTAAATGGCTACTGGTATACCATTTATTTAAATACTGTTATTACATGTACTTAAAGGCTACTGTTTTTAGTTACCTTGAAATTAAAAAAAATAGGCTGTTCAAGTTATATGGGGACAAACCAAGGACGAAAATAAACTTGGGTCTCGGACAACACCCTACTCTGTTCCAGCCCGAAATTGTAGTCATAGAACAATGTGCTAGGGAAATCATCAGAAGAAGCTATGAGGATAAAACCATAGTAATCCATTCGGACAGCCAGGCAGCCATCAGGGCACTCAGTTCATGCAAAATCAGCTCCAAGCTGGTGCGGGACTGCGTAATTGCCCTGGAAGAGGTGGGTGCGTCCAACAAGCTAACCATTGCCTGGGTACCAGGACACGAAGGCCACGAAGGCAATGAAGAAGCTGATAAATTGGCAAAGGAGGGGCTGGCAGGACAATGGTAGGTCCCGAGCCCTACTGTGGTATTCCATCATGCCAGGTAAGGTCATCCATTAGATCATGGATTATGAGGGAATCACAAGACTGGTGGATGAGAACACCAGGACAGCGTCAGGCGAAAGTGTTCATCAAGGCTTACTCGCCAGAATTTACAAAAGACCTTCTGAATTATAACCGGAAGGCAGTAAGAATAATAGTGGGTCAACTGACAGGTCATTGCAGACTGAATAAACACCTGGAAACTATGGGCCTGGCAGAAGAAAACCTATGTAGGTTCTGCCAGGAGGAGGAAGAAACCGCAGAACACGTATGGTGCTACTGCGAAGCCCTTTGGCGTCTGCGGTTTGCAAGGCTGGGTGAAGAAAAACCTAAAGCGGCAAGATATACCAAGGGGCCAGTTTCAAGCTTGTGGAGTCTGATTAAACAGACCGGCTTGTATAGCGTGCTCTAACCTATGGACGGAGGACACACAATAAACCTGAGTAGGTTGCAGTGTTAGAGGATATGCAATCCATCTCCTAATCTAATCTAATCTAATCTAATCTAATTCAAGTTTAAGATAATTTTTTTTTAGTAATATTTTTGGTTGTGTGGCAACAAATAAATATTAAAAAAAGTATTTATGTAAGTCGCTAAGTTTACGATTTTATAAGTACTTTAAAACATTGCACATTTTCTGGTCCGTGTGTAACGTGTCAACAAATGGCTCGTTTTAATAACATCTCCACATATTTTTATGAACTCGCGGCAGTCGGCAAAAGTTTCTGAGGGGCGAAAAAGGGTCCGTTATCCAATTTAGCGGGGCGCACGCCCTTAAATTTACCGTCATATAAATAACTTAGGAATGTCGTGGAAGCAATATTACTTCCATACTTACTGTTGCATAGCTTGGGGTATAAGGAAGGGTGGAAGATGCTGCGGGGTCCGAGCAATTTGTCACCCCATTTTTGCCGGTGCTTGGTCGCGTTTCTGAAATATCAGTGTAGCCGTTTTAGTTTATTTAATGATTGTTAAACTTTTTCAACATTATATATCTATAATATTATTAGATTAGGGTTAAACATATTATAAAGATGTTTATGTTTCGGATTAAATAAACAGTAAAGGTTAATAAGCACTGATCTGGATGGATTGCCAATGTTATTTACCTGCGCAAAACAAGAGTTACTCTTCATGGGCGAAAAATATGTTTGTGAGCTTGGGTACCAGTTATCCCCGAGGACTGACGTCATGGGCGTTAAACACACTATCCGCATTATCGGGAAGAATTTATCAACGCCCTGTCTGGGTTTCCCGTTCGAGGCATGGTCGAAGTACGGTAGCTAACGACCATGTACGGGAAGCACGGTGTGCCGGTAGTGTAATCTACCATGGCTTTAAGTACTCATGTTCGTACACCCTCGATGTGTTTACTATGCAAGGTCGTAAAAATCCGAAAAATGCTTCATGCCATTGCGGATCTAAGTGTGGTTTATCTATGGTAATAAGTCGTAAGCATGCGTTTTAGTGTAGACTCCAAATGGAAAGTAATCTTCACGCATTTGCTTACCGGATGATTTTTGTTTGTATTAAAAATAGTAACGTATCGCAAGTGAGTTGCCCAGAAAATATGGTCAATAAACTTCCAAAAATAATCGTGAAAACTTAACATAAGTGTCAATTTGTTTTATTTTTGAACTAAATATAAGTCAATGAAAATATATTTTTAATTAATACAGGATCTAGCAAAACATTGTTATAATTTAAAATTTTTTGGGCTTTATTGGTAAAACTCATAACTCATACAATAAGATTATTTATAAGAATCGCCCTGTACAATGAAAAAAATTAGCAACTTATTTAGGATATCTATGTTTATATTATTACATTTAATAAAAATTGGTTTTGTTTGATATGCAGTTAGATAAATGCCGCTTCTAATTCGGATCTTGGACTATTACCAAAGTTTTAAATAAACCCTGACTTTAAAGTGTACTTTAAGGGACATTTTGTTTAAACTAGGACGATAATAACGGAAAATAATGATTAAGATGATTTAAGTTGTAAGGTAGGGATCCATTAATGTTTAGGTTTGGACTTAGATATATGCTATTTAAATGCTTAGGTTATAAAAAAAGGTTATGCTTTTAGTCGTTTGTACTATAATTATTGTTTATTGTAAGAAACTCATTAATATATTTAGATAAATATGTTTTTGTATACGTTAAGTATTACTCATAAGTAAACTATTTTCGAAATATACCTTTCAAAAACTTTTAATACGCAATGAATTATTTAAAATTTGTTTTATTTGTGTTTTAAATTTTATGTTCATTTTAATTTTATTTTGACAACGGTGAGAGATTTGTCACGAAAACGTCGATTTTTAGTTTTCTTGTTTCCTATTTTAAATTTTTGGGGTTTTTCTTAATTTTGTTTTTAAACAAATATTCTAATTGACGCTATAAATACTATCAATTAAATGAGTCCGCCGAAATAATACAGATTATGTTCTTTAATTAAAATAGGCAATTCAAAAAGGAAAAAATATATATCTAAATTTTGTAGTATCTGTATCCACGTACGAGATTCCATATTATTAAGAGTTTTAAAAATATAAATTAAACAATATTTTCTAGTTACAATTTTTTTCCAAATTTGCAAAATTTGGATGAAATTTTATAAAAATGGAACACATCATTGCACAGCAATCCTTTAAGTGCGCTACTGAATCTTTAACCATTTAAATATTATGGGGGAAAGCCGGATCTCGGAACGAATTGTGTTTGCCGCCGAGGGATAAAGTGTAGACGGTATCAAGAGGTAGTGGGGAGAAGGGTTCCCAATTAAAGCGATCTTATAAACTCGGAAGCGTAGGTACCGCGAAGATGAACGTCTTGTGCCGACCTAAATGGATAAACAAATAATGTTGGGAACCTTTTAATGTATACTACGATTTTCGTTAACCTACCTCTATAAAAATTTATGTTTGTACACTCTTCATTAAGAACACTTTAATGTATAGTTGCACAGAATGATTGAATTGAAATTTTATTATAGATTACCTTAAAGTATTTAAGGTTAAAAATGATGCCTACATAATTATACACAGGGTTTCCCGAAAGTCGATAGCTATAATACGAAAGGAGCTGATAGAACACCTCATAAGCATCCAAAAAACATAAAGTGACCTTAGTAAAAAATCGTTAGCTTTTGAGATATTGGCACTTGAAATTGTTAAACTTCTTGTTTTATCAGAGTGAATGTCACACCTACAAAAATTAATAATTTAAAATTTAAATTTCAGTTTTGCAGTACTGAATATCCATATAAAAAGACTAAAATTAAACTAAAAGTTTCTTCAGTGTGTCCACGGATGGACTATACGTGTAACTTTTTTATATTTGATATTTTTAAAAATTAATTTGTCCTAAAAACTTAAACTTCATCTCAAATAGCAGAAGCATTTATAGGAATCGCCATATGATATACAGGGTGTTTCACAAGTGTGAAAATATAAGTGTCAATATCTCGAAAACAATGGATTTTTACTGAGGTCATTTTATGTTTTTCTGGATGTTTATAAGTTGTTTTACAAGCCCTGTCAATATTATCGTTGACGTTTCGGACACCCTGTATAAAGCTGATAGCGGCCGTCAAAAATTTAAAAAGTAATTTATAAATTTTTATGCGCCTTTTCTCATAGCCTTTAAAAATCATGATTAAAACTTGTGGTTTATTCAATATTGCAAAACTTAGGTCTCTAAAGTTACTAAAACGGTTATATATACGAAAAAAACTATTAGGTAATTTCGTTTTTAGCAAAATTTCAGTGTGCATTTATGTCATTTTTCAAAAAAATAAAAATAAAAATCCGCCTTAATCCAGTAATTATTCTAACATAAAAATACATTAGCAACATAATAAACTACAAACAAGCAAATATAGCAACCGAAAAATAACAATTACTTCGATCCGACATCGGTTCCGGGCAATTTTGGAACTTTATCGCCATTCCGGGCGTGACCGGACGGAAGTTATAAGTAGATAGTCAATAATTCAGTTTACAGCGCGTGCGGAGCGCAAAACAGAGCCAAGTTGCCGCAAAATGCGTGCAGATGGTCCACCCTGTCCTGATTTATATTTCCAGCCTGGTTTACAAGCTGCGAAATTTGAGGGGAGATAATTAACTGAGGTATTATTAGGACCATAATAATTAATCCCAATGTTTATAAGTTATTTTGTACTTTTAAAAGTTTTTAGGAACCTTTATCATATTAAACGAATTTTTATTATTTCTTTATACATGCTATAATATTAAATTACAGTTTTTTTTTATTCGATTAATTGTATAATTATTTCATAGGCAATAAAATTATTGTTTGTAAAAACATTTTGTTATAGTGATAAAACACGAGTAAGTTTTATAAATAAATAAGAAACTGTTTGCGACTTTGCCATCATACCAATTATTATTATCCCTTTTATTAAAACCTCTATTTTCTTCTACTTTAAAATTGGCCGCACCAAGAGACTTTGTTTTATTTATTAATATTTATAAAATGTACCACTGGTTTTTATGCACGGTTTACTTAACTTATTTGATTTAGGCGCAATATTTAATAAAACTAGGCTCTTAATTAAGAGATACTGTTACTAGTTTAACTTCGTCTATTACCTTAAAGTTTTTGAGTAAGAAGAATAATCGTCTTTCTACGACTGTTTCAATATGTATACATTATTAATGTGATTTTAAACAGGTAATATGGCTCAGTAATCACGGCCATAACCCCATCCATTAACCAAATGCTTTAAATGTACCATCGTACCAAAAAAAAAAAACTGGGACAATAAAATTTAAGTAGAGAAGTGTCTCCTGGTCTATATGAAATTAAAGTAATTCGATATTTGGAATTTTTTTGACGTGGCTGTCATAAAATAACATTATCAAAACATAATATTCTAGTAGATCAGCAGGCGATAGAGAAGAAATTTCCTTTCTATGCAATGTAAATCATATGCCAATTTTAGGAAATATCTTTTCTATCGAGTTACAGAATACGGGTACTGAAGATAAAACTAGATTTTGTTGATACATTTTTTTGGGTACGATGGTACAAATATACGATAATTTGTACTTATATGTTTTTGACAACCCCGTTTTTTAAATATGACTTTTCATGCAAGGTCACCATTTTTTAGTCACATATGAGAATAAAAATATCTAATTGGTACATAAAATCAACTAATAATAAAATCGATTACATTTGATAAAAAATTTGCAGTAGGCTATAATGTCTCGAATGTCATACCTGACAAATATCCTGTCACAAATCGGGAACACTAAATTTATTTTCTGTATTGATATAAATCCACAAAAAAACTTATTTTAAAATGTTTTAGTGATATATCAATAGTCGTGGAAAAGCTATAGTATGCAACTCGCGCGGAGTACTTATTTGCCTCTCGTATGATTTACCGCACGAGCCACAGGCGAAAGATAAGTCAGCGAGTTTTAAAAGTTATTTGTTTTTATCTTTGTGACAGCTCACAAAGGCTTGTGCCTAAATACCGATGTACCGTGAGTGCCGGATTATTTAATTGAGTGAAAAGGGTGTGGCTGTGTGCACGTAAGAATGTAAAGGGAAGGAATGAAACCTTTGTATTTCGTGCAAATATTTAATAAAAAAATTTTAGATTTTATTAAATATTTGCACGAAATACAAAGGTTTCATTCCTCCCTTTGGATTATTTAATGTTTAACCCATTTTTGTTAAACTTTATTTAGTGTACCCAAATGGAGTGAGTACTTTATCATCAGGATACAGTTAAAAAAAAATATATATATTTAACATATTGTGACGTTGAAATTTTTGAATTTATATACAGGCTTACTTTACGTCACTGGGCAAATGTACCATATGGAACTATCTATTGGGACAATGAGACCGGTGGACCATCACAACTAACTTTGCATTAAAAACCAACTTAACTTATTTGACTCATTAAATTTAGTACGGGCATATCCCTAGGGATAGCCCGTACGGGGCTGAACTTAAACTTTAACTTTATAGTTTACTTCACTAACTGCTTGTTATCTGATAAACAATCACTCCCTGTCTTAAAATTTTGTTCTCTTTAAATATTAAATTTTTCAGTATTTGTTTTGCATTTCTAGGCAACTCAACTTGTTTAATGTTTTTGTTTTATTATTATAAGAGTATCCTAGAAAATTGTTTGATTTCTACTTTTTAAACCTTGACACTTCACGTATTGTTTTATGTACCAAATTTCCCAATGTTAAGTAACCCAATTATATTTAAATTTCCCAAAAATGTATATTTTTAAAATTCCCAAAATGTATACTTTTTTTATACTAGGTGTTCACAATATATATATATATATATATATATATATATATATATATATATATATATATATATATATATATATTGATAATACGTCATTACCAATAAACAAAGCTCTACTATACAAATATTAAACACTTTATTTAAATAACTTATTTAAGCCGGCAACATTATAAGTGTGTCATGTTACAGGAAAAGAGTCATATACCATAGATGCGTGTACTATATTAGAAAATTAAGTAATAATAAAACAAAACATTAACAATATCTGACGTGTGATTACTGGTCACACTCCACGGAAACATAAATATCTATTAGACTTGGGCTATTTGCAAATAGAGATTGATTTATTAGAACCACATATCTGCAACATTTAAATTGCCATAAATATTCAAAGTATTCGCCTATGGAAATAATAAAATTTAACAGTTGACATAACAGGCGTAACATTTCACTACTTACTTCTCTTCTTTCTGCATTTGCTCTTTTGTTCTGGATAGACTATTTGCGGCGTGTAACATTTGAATTTAAATGTCATGATTTCCCTATAGCAGTGATATAAATGAAGTAATAATACAAGGTGTTCTTAAAGTTATATCATGTATTTTAACAGCTTGTTAAACTTAAAAAGAAAGATAATTTACAAATCGTTTATATAAAAGTAGTCAAATTAGGCTAGTATGTGATGTACTATTAACCTAATTTTTTTATATTTTTGACCACCCCGATTGCAAACATTTATATTGGTACTGGGTATGCCTTAAAAGAATATTTTGATTACTGGGCGTTCTTGTTAGTTACATCTTGTTATAATTGCTTATTTTAAAATTTTAAAAAGGTTCTATTATGATATTATTTTTTAAGCCTCATAAATAGCGGGTAAACTACCTTAAATATATTTTTATATAATAAAAAGACATAAGAAAAAAATATTTTTAAAATTGAATCTTTTGAATTTTTTGTTTCTAAAAGTTCAGAATTGTGTTTCTTTTTGTTTATCCGTTCCTCTATATTTAGCAATTTGCAATATTTTCTAGTATAAGGAACGCTAAGTTCTACGTAATTAATCTATTTTTAAAGAATTTATGGTTTCGTCCGTTACTTTGTGACCGTACATTTTAAATTAATAAAATAAAACAAAAATATACTTTGTTCATAGTCACTTTAATTTAATTAAAGTGACTATGAACAAAGTATATTTTTGTTTTATTTTATTAATCTATTTTTGCTGAAAAGCTCCTTTACCACAATAAGGAGGATCACAAACTATTAAAAATTGAAGGCATAACTACTACACAGAAACCTAAAATATTATAAAAAACATATTCCTCGCTTTTAATGCTTTAATTTATGTTTTCGTAATTTATTATCTGTTTTCATTTCCATTTGTTTGCTTTTTTCTACTATTGGATGGTCTTTTTGTTGGGTACACGCCTGGAAAGAATGGGACCACTTCGGTCCTGGTCCCAGGGTATACGAGCTGACCCTGTTTAGCCCTTTGAACTAGCCGGTCGCGTGAAACAAAATAAAGAAAAACTCCCAAAAACCCAAAAATTCGAATTAAAAACGATGTTTTGGTGGCAAGCTTGCCCACTAATATTCTATATTTTTTAATTTTATTTTTAACACGCTTTTATTAACTTGGGTTGTAACTATCTGGCTATGTAACGGAATCTTTGAGCCTAATTTTAACCAACTTCCAGCTATTCGATTTCTTTGAAACTTTGCACACGTATTAAGGAAACATGACAATGCAATAATCTGCAAACAGTATCCCGTTATCTTTTTGGATCGCCAGGAAAAAAATTCCATTATATTATAAAAACAACACCTAGGTTGCCATCTGTTGGCAACATTTCAAACTTTGCTATTAAATGAAGAAGAAATTTTTTAGTGGGTTGCAATATATTGGCAACGGTCCAAACATTGCCTGGATTGCCATCTGTTGGCAAAATTTCAAACTTTGCTACTTAATGAAGAAGAAATTTTTTAGTGAGTTGCAATCTGTTGGAAAAATTTTAAAATTTGCCACTCTTGTTCATTAAAAATTTTTTTCGCCATTTTGTCAAGAGTAGCAGAAACTAAAAAATGAAAAATAATTTTTCATTAAAAAAAATATTGTCATTTCATAGTAAAAAGCGTGGGGTGATAAATATAATAAATGTTATAATTATTATATTTGCAAATATCTATGATGGAAAAGTTATGAAAAAATAGTAAAATGCACCCTACGCTTTTTACTATGAAATGACAATATTTTTTTAATGAAAAATTATTTTCTAATTTTTAGTTCGGTTGCATATAAAAGCGTGTTTTTTAGTTTTTTTAAACTATTAATTATTTAACCTAATTTTTACTTGATAACGGTAGCAGACTTGCCACAGATACGTCGTTTTTTAATTAGAATGTTTTGGGTTTTTCTTTATTTTGTTTCAGGCGACCGGTCAGTTCATAGAAGTCAATAAGGCTAAACTGGGTCAGCTCGTATACCCCGGGACCAGGACCGAAGTGGTCCTATGCTTTCCAGGCGTGTACCTAACAAAAAGACCATCCGATAAATGAATCCGCCTAACAAATATAAAGCATATCTTCAATTTGTTTCTACTGTTACTTTTACAGAAGTTTATAGCCACCAGTTTTTAAGTCATTTTTTTCTGATTTTTTAAATTAGCAATGATACTAAATAAATAGTTATATTAAAAAATTATTTTCTTTTATGACGCTACTCTTATGATCCACCATACCAATGTTTTTTTTTATTACGATCCTCTAATATCTATGACTTTTTGAAATATTTTAATGCAGTAGAATATAATTTTAAATTTTTACTGATCACGATTTTAAAAGCTCTAATATAAAAAAATGCAAGGTTTAAATTTAAAATTCAAGTCTAAATTGGATATCCATGTAGAGAATTATCGATTTCGACATAGTTAGCCTTGGGCCAGACCGTCTTCCCCATTAAAATGTACAGTTACGTGAATGCATTTAGAGCCAATTATAAAACTTTAAATTCATATAGGAGCAATATTTTCCCTGCCCTGCTCCCATAAGTACTTATTATCTTAAATGGTAAATCAATTATTTTTAGAAAAAATCGGTAAATTTAAAGTAAAGTTAATAAATTTATCCGTTAATAATTATTTTTTTTTAGTAATGCAACACTGTGGTGCCTAATTTCTCATTTCCTATAGAATACACCTTAGATAGAATTAATTATAATTAAAATTGTTTCTTTTCCTTTGTGTCTAATTTTTAGCAGCATTAAACTTATTGTCCAGTAACTGATCTCGTAAAAAATTGAACTCATGATTTTAAATCTCTAAAGCTATATATGTGAACCTATTTGTTACCTTTAAAAATCTTAAAAAACATTTGTTTTTTTTTGGAACGATTTTGTAATTTAAAATTTAAATCCAATTTCCTAATCTCCCAATAAAATATTTTTATTATTTTTGCATACGTCTTATGGTAGGTTTACATCTGACATTTATTGCATGATATTTATGTCAGACAGGAATTCTGGCTAATGTAAACAATAAAAAATTCTATCAAACATACATTTCTAACCGTTTACATTAGCCAGAATTTTTGTCTGACATAAATACCATGCAATAAATGTCCGATATAAAGCTACCATTAGGTAGCCGCGTTTGTTGCTGCTCCGGTGAGATCAGCAGAGACGGTCGCCGGAAGGTATGGAATGTGGAGAGCGGCCATAACTTGAATGGGTGACCGCCGACCAGGTACCTGGTGCTCGGGGGTCAGCGGACGGACCGAGCAGAAACCATCCAAGTTATAAAATAAATGGTGTATAAATAAGAAGCAGTAGGGTCAAGGTACAATTAGCCTCTTGGGCTGCAGCGCACCACCTATGGGGCTGAGGGTCGGACCTAAGTAAAAGACTCGAAAGGCGTAAAAGAAATAGGTAATGGGTTCATTTATGTTTCAAAATTCATTATAAAACTTTATTTTTGCACTAAAGAGACTATATTTAATGTTTTACAATAAATCCCTACACTAATTATGCAAAATATATTTAAAATTAACATTTATTGCAAAATTACATTAAGTTATACACAAAACGTAAATTAGCATTCTAAATTGTAGAAACTACAATCAGAACTGTAAGTTTACACAATAATACGACAAATAACGAACGGGCAGTAAAAATTGTAAGGAATTTCAAAAACTAGGTTTTATTAAAAATGCGTTTTAATTTAAAGCACTTTATTTGGACTTAAATAACGTTCCTTATCAAATAAATTCTCTTTGTTACTCCACTCTGTATATTTGGTGTGAGTCGACACCGCACCATAAATTGATCGTGTGAAATAGCCACGGTCTAGCGCCTAGTTAACGAGGTACAAGTGATCCCTAAAATTTATGTACGAAATTTGCAAATAAATTGAACGCTACCTAACTAAATTGCTCTATAAACAAATAGGTTTTGGGCGCTGAGCAAGATTGAATACCGACGAGTTTAAATGTATGGTCTCTGTGATTCGACACAAAATATAGTGTGATTTTTGGCTGTGTTGTAAAGTACAAATAATTTATTCTCTTTTAATGGAAACACAGGTATATTTTTGATATATTTTGGTTTTTTACAGCCAAGTTTTTACGTATATTTGTAGACTCATATTAAATATTCTAGTGTCAGCTAATGTTTTTATGGGAAGACTATAGCAGCTTTTTTGTTATGGAATATCTTAAAAATAATCAATATTTTGTTTTACAATGCAACAAATTTTTTGGATTGCTTAAACAAGGATCTGCAAACCGCAGTTCTTGCATAAGCGATTATTTTAAGAAAAACAGCTTTTTATTGGGCACTTACATAAAATGTCAAACAATTTAAAGAAGTTGGGATCGAATGAATATAGTAACTTAAGAAAATCTCCAATTTGGCCATGGAACACTATTTAAAATATAATATTCCATACATAACTCGGTTTTATTGATTTTGTCAAAAACTGTCGTTTGCAGATCACCTTAAATTATTATTTTTGGTTAATCTGGTATGGTAATTTATTGGTAGAACTAATACAACAAAATAATAAAAAATGTTTAAAAAATAAATTTGCTGTTTGAGGCGTTTCTTGTAAAAATCCCATTAGTTATTAATTTTCTCTTTCAAGAAAGTAAAAAAGTTATTTGTTAAAAAATAGTTGACGTATAAAATGTTTACATAAGTTATTTATTTATAATTCTGATTGATTAATTAATATTATGATACATTTTTCCATAAAATTATTTATTTTCTTTTGGATTTTAAAAATTATAATGGTTTGATTTAACTTCGAGTTCCTCCAGATTATTTTAATTAATAGCTTAGAAAAAATAGAATTTTTATAACAAATCAAAATTTCCTAACAGAAAAAAAAGTATTAACATTTGTACCAATACTATTATGATTAAAATTAGCTCAAAAAGAAAACCCTTTGTCTAGTGCGAAAAACTGCATCTCCAGATCGGACAGTGTTCGATAGATGTAACCTTGCAGTGCAAGGAAATTAGAAGCATTAAAGAGTTTTTTTTAACTTTTTTAGAAATAATATTTATTTTTATTCTTTAATGGCACTACTTTTTTTTCTTTAATAAATCCTTTAAAGAGTCGTTTAACCCGTAGCTGGTGAGGTCATCTCATTGAGACGTAACTGGTGAGGTGGAGTTTGACAAACCCCATTAAAAAGAGCATTTTTAAGAAAAAAATAATCTACGAAAATTATTTTTAATTATTTTTTGTGACTTTAGTGACTTAAAGAATAATATGAAATAAACAATAAACGAAAATTATTGAAGAATTATTTTTTTTGCACAACATTGCAAACATTGTAAAGTTCTAGAATAGAAATATACATTTCTAATTGAAGCTACTTAATAAACACATATGAAATTTATTTTTCCAAAAACTAAAGAATACAAGTAAAAAGTCTCTAAGAAACTACTACAAACAATATTATAACAATTTTAATAAAAAAGTAGTTTTTTTATTAAACTTATTTAGTGAGTTGGGGTTTGTGACACCCCAAATTGAACTTACACCAAAATAGTACGAAAACCCGAATTTATTTCACCGGCTCTGTCTCACCCCGGTACTGACGATCAACTGACTGAAAGCTACCTAAGCGGTGGCCGATACCCGACTCCTCCTAACAGCGAAGCAAAACTTTGAAATTTTAATGGGGTTTGACAAACCCCGGCTCACCAGTTACGGGTTAAAAGAATTTAGGCTTCTGTTTTCTTTAAATGTTTAGCTACACGTGTAATATCTTAACCCATAAATATATACCAACAGCTAAGAGCTATCGTTTCTAAACAAACAACACTAATGGGTGGGTGGGTGTTTAGGTGTTTTGCAAAATTTTGATTGCTTATATCTTTAACTACAGTGGCTATAATATATTTTTTTGGTGCAAGAGACATCGATAATAAGGCCGTCAAGTAAATATAAATACATTTTTAAGAAAAAAACTTGTTCAAGACATTCCTCATTTTTTTTTTAATTGTGTGTTTTTGACAATTTGAAGATTTGTTTTTGTGTTTTTTTTTTTCAGAATTTGTATATACCCTTAAATATATTAACTGATTCTCCATTTAAATTTTTTATTCTCAAATTTTCTACGGAAGTATATTTTGATAATTATAAAAACCGATTTAAAACCACAGATGTTTTAAATAAACAACATCTGATGGGGTCCCAAAGGTAATTTAGGACTTTCGTATGCTTTCTTTTCTTGTTATGTAATTAAAACATTTTCATATTTTTAAATTCTTTATCCTAATTAATTTTAAGCGACAGTTATGGTTCACGCAACATCCTTTATGGTATTATTATTATTAAAATAATAATATTAAAACATTTGTAAAATTATTAAATTAAAAAACAAAACATTTGCTTTAAATAAAGCAATGGTAACTATAAGTGGGCCAAGAAATGAAATTGACTTCATGATAATACCACTTTTAAAATCTTTTTAGGAGAGTTCCTTTTGACTTGTCCGACAAAAAAAGTGACGCATTTGCCCAGTCCGACACCCGAAACATTTGACATTGGCAGGCTGGGTTAAAACGCCGCTTCCATACCTGGGAATACGAATATTCGAGGTAGACTCGTCAAAAGGAACCCTTTAAAAAGGTTTAAAAGTGTAAATTTAAAGTCAATTTCATTACTGGCCCATAGACTTTAAATAAAATATTTTTTAAACTGCTTTTTTTCTTTAAGCTATATTCAGACAAGCTAATAGTGTTATTTATTTATAACTTTCTAGTGAAGCACAGAGTAAATATTGCGCTCTTGTGATCAGTGTTGAATTCAGACAATTTGTTTCGGGGGAAAGTTTAATATTCTCGTGAGGGATTCAAAATTAGCCAGTTACCAAAAATATATTTTTTTAATGGTCATTAGGTACAAACCATTTAAAAAGAAATATGGTATTTCAGTTTAACTTCTTTTTTTCATATATTTGCGACCCTCCTGATCTGGTGCAGAATCTGTTGCTTCACGGATTTACGCTTGATTCGGCACTGTTAATGACTTAATACTTAAGAACACATTTAACCGATTTAATCAGAAAGGCCACCGACAGTGTTGTTTTAAATAAAATACTCGGATTTTTTTCTATAAATTCCGGAAGACATTTTAAGGAAACTGACTATGTTTTACATTATTATAACATTTACAGTTAAACGATGGAATTTCCAAAATAAGAAGTAGAATATTTTTTTAAATTTATCCCAAGAGGGCTTGTCAATTAAAGAGCGCGTAGTATAAAATTATTGTTAATTCCCGATAGTCAATTTTTGGTTGTACTTGCGGAAAATCGGAAGTGGTATTTTTACAAAAAAAAAAAAAATTAAATCCATTTAATAACATTAAAAACATAGCGATAAAACCGCGGTTAATATGATATTTTTGAACACTATTTTATTCAAAAACTAGTATTTACTTGAAATTTATTAAGTAATCTAGTTTTTATGCTGGGTGTTTCTAAACAAATGCGAAAAATTTCATGAGGCCTTGTTAAAAATAATAGGTAGTTGGCTTTATAAACATGGGGTCAAAAGCCAATCATTAGGGAGTTAAGGTGACAGCAGATGACAATAGAATTTTTTATAAAATAAATATCTCCGTTCTGGCGCGTTATGATATACATTTTATTTGTTAATTTAAACCTGGTAAGTGTAACGAAAAAAATTCAAAAGTAAGAAAAGTTTCTAAATGAAGCAATCTATTCTAATTTTTTTGTGGTCATTGCTTAAGTGTGTTTTTAAATATAATTAGCAAAAACCATAGGGATAATCTATTTCCACCCCTGCCATCAATTCTAAAAAGTGCAATATAATCAGAAAATATTTTTATTATAGCAATATTTTCTTAAAACTAAGTTGTTTTAGCGCTTGTTGTTTTGAGGTAAAAAATAAAAACCTTTTTTTTGCTATTTTTGTACCCCGATAACTCCCTAATAGTTGACTTATGACCCTATGTTCATAAAGCAAACTACCCTTTATTTTGAACAGGGAATCACCTCTAAAAATGCTTTGCATTTATTTAGACACACTTTGTATAACATACAGAACATTCCATTCAAAATATTAAGTTGAAAGGTCTTTCGGTTAAGCGGAAAATGCTACATAAAGCTGTTTTTATAGTTTAAAAGTTATCTAGCATGCAATTTTTGCTTGCTGCAATTTTTCGATTTGCGCGTACTCATTTTTTTTAATTGCTACAAAAGATCTAAAAATTACAACAAGATGACAGATCTGTTATTAATTTTGTAAAGTTATATAAAGTTTAAAAAAAATGACAGATTTGTTATTAATTTTGTTAGCACCTGGTATAAAAAGACAACGCATGTGATTTTCCAAATATAGATGCCCTGTTAAGTGAATCCGTAGTTAAATATTAGCAGATACTCCCGATATAAGCAATATTGATGAGTGAACATTAAAGATATGGTCTTCATTACGGCATCGCCGGCATGTTCTCTTTTACATATCTAGATGCACGATAATACATGCTGATCTGTAGTATGCCCTCAACTCATGTCGTTTACGAAATATGCATTGGCTTTATGGTGTAATAAAGTAGACCTGATGATGTTATTAGGAGCGGGTGAATGTATGCCGTTGGAGTATTCAATTAGCAGAAAAAAATGTTTGTTATCAGGGAGTTCCGTTTTTTTTTGGCATTGTAAATAGCAGTTTAAAAAGTAAAATAAAATCGCTTTCTCGTATTTATTTTTAGCATTTTTTTCCTTTTATTCACAGCATTAAATTTTGAACAAATTACTGTACTAGAATACTTTTTGGCGTTGTAAATAGCAGTTTAAAAAGTAAAATAAAATCGCTTTCTCGTATTTATTTTTAGCATTTTTTTCCTTTTATTCACAGCATTAAATTTTGAACAAATTACTGTACTAGAATACTTATTAAAACCAGGATCATCAACGTGCTGTTTTATAAGGAATTTTTCCGTACTGTATGGTCCTCAAGCATCTATATAAATAAATAGTTTTAAAAAAATTACACCAACTTCAAAACAATAACAAAACCCACTAAAAAGTAAAAAATAATAAAAAAGTCGAGTAATACCATATTATGGTATTAAAGTATAAAAAGCTACCCATGTGAAGTTTAATTATTTCTTGAAATCGGTTCAATATTTTTAAAACTGTTTATTATTATTTTTAAATCGGTAGACATAGATTAAAAAATACAGACTTTTTAAAAACAATAAAGGTGGTGGGTGTCAGAACAAATCTGTCATTAAATAAAGAGATTATTTAGAACTATATTAATAAAGTTTTATATTTTAAAAGAGGAAAAAATTATGGTTTAATTACAACGGCATCATCCAATATTATTTCCGGTTTAACGGGGTGAGAAATAATAATACATTTTAAATATAAAATATATTTTAAAACATCGTTTACTTTTTTCCACGGATAGACTTGCTATGGCTATGCTTATTTAAACCTCATTTTTATTTCTATTTTCATGCAGTAACTATCTCTAATTGGGATTTTAAAATTAATTAGCTAACGACTTCCTCAGCCATCGCATATTATACCTTTCTTAACTACAAGATTCTTATTCACACTTTAATAATAAAACCATTTTTCTACTTAAAAATAAATTTTTCGATTCTCTATCCGCGCCTTACATTGGGTAATTTAAAAAACATATATTTTCTACCAGATAAGTAAATAGTTAATGTGATTTTAATGGTGGTTGGACGTTCGCGCCACCTGGCCGCCGAGCCCCCTAGTCGTTACTTATTTCGTAGAGGAATAACTCACGGAGATATATGCAGCGCATATTATACAGGGTGTTCCATTTTCTTTGTAGGTGCGGACTATACAAAGAAAAAATAATGCTTGTGTTACTGTAGAACATATTTTTTTTTAACATTTATTAAATCCATCTTTAAACCGATGTAACCTTTTCCTTTTTAGTTGATAAGTTGTCTTCGCAAATACATAGTTTAAGGATTATTTTATAATGTTTTTTTTACTTTATACTTTACATTTCTAGTTCAAAGCAGTAAATCGTTTAGTATTCTTTCCGCCTCCAACACGTGTGTATAAGGTCTGGACGTCCAGTTTGTATCTGAGGGATACTGCACGAGTATTTTATATTTTATATTTTTTTGTTAAATTATTAATTAGGTATTTTATATTTTATTTGTTAAATTATTAATTAAGTATTTTAAATTTTATTTTTTGGTAAACTATAAATTGTCTTGCAATATTTATTAAGCCTTTGGTCCCGATATATCGGGATTGTCACCGTTATTAGTCCCTATATCCCGACGTCCCGATTTCATGGCCAATAGTCGATTACCGATAAGAAATAAAATATATAATTTTGTATAAACATCCTTTTCATTTATTACCTTTAAAATGTGTAAATACTTATTTTTAATTCCTTCACATAATGCCAATCATAGATAGCCTACATTTAGATCCGCAGTGGCAAGAAGCATTTTTCGGATTTTTACGACCTCGTGCAGTAAACAAATGGATGAGTGGACGAACATGCGCACTTTAAAGCCGTGGCAAAATACAAACACCGGCACTACGTACCCTTCGTCCGCGGTCTGACTGTGACGCTCATAAGCTATCGTACTTCGAACAGAAAACCAGGACGCCGCCGTCGACAAATTCTTTCCGGTAATGCGGATAGTCTGTTTGGTGCCAGGTGCGTTTACCCTCAACTTGCTTGCGCACAAACCGGTTTTTTCGCCCATGAAATGTAACTTTTGTTTTGCGCAGGTAATAACATTGGCAATCCATCGAAACTCAGTAATGCCAATTCATTTCATTAATGGCAAGTCAGGGGACCGACGAAAGAAATCGATTTTTGACAGAATCTGTCAAAGCAATTTTGCAATATCATCAGCATAACTTTAAAATGCTGCTAAATTTTGTAAATACAGTAAAACGCAAAGAGATACGGTGCATCACCACCCTGTAAATTTAAACATACCGCAAATCAAGGTGTCCCAACATTGGCAATAGAATTTATGGCAACCCTACTCATGAGTACACTGCGACTATTTTTGCAGTTATTTCGGTTTAAATTATTTTGACTTTTTTAAATTAAAAATGGCTTTAAATAAAAAATACATACAATCTGGTTAACGAGAATAATATTGCCAAAAGGTAAAAATTTAAATCATTAAATGTAAATATTTATTTTACAAGTTTCGTTGTGGTATTCCACAGATACATTGCTACCACCTTAGTCAGATTTTAGACGCTTCTAACTAAGTGTTAAATTCATTTTTTCATAGACAACACATCTTTTTAGAAATAAATAACTTAGATATACTTACATATAGAGCTAAAACCTAAAAATTAGATGTATTAAAACATGTCAAAATTTATATACGTACAAAAAGAAAATTTTGTAAATGTGATTAACACTTCACTAGAAGTAGGAAGTTTACCTTTAAAAACCAATAACAAAATGCAACAGTAGAATATTAATTTTTGCGGAAATTAAAAAAAAGTGCGATATTAAATTATATTTCTTTTTCTATCGGCCGGTAATCTGCAGTACTTCGAATACGTTTTTTTCTCCAAAATGCATTATTGCTGTAGGTAAAAGACGTTGCTAGGCAATGCACTTTTCCATCGATGGTTGATTTTCTACTAGCTTGCCCGTAAAAATGTAGTTTGACGCACGCTCGTACGAAAAATTATTTTTATTTTATTTTTCAGTTCGTTTTTGTTTTCATTTATGAAAATTGATGCTCGTAGAAAAAATGTTGTACCTAACATGTGCGAAAAGTGCCTGTTCCACCTTAACGGTTTTCGTACCTCCATTTCGCGTTGTTCTCGCAACTGCCGTTGAGTGAGAAAAAGTATTCACTTGGTCCACAAAGTAATTGCTTTTTCTAAATGTTAAAAAAAGTTATATTTTTGTTGTTGTTTATATAAATTAACTAACTTAGGTCCTGGTTGTTCATTATAACGACTTAAAAATGTAGTTATACTATTAAACCATGTCATGGTAAGACACTGTATAAGAAGTCATGTATAGCAAAAAGAACATTTTTAATCCTTTGTGTCTATATTATTTTATTTTGTTGATATCAACAAAATTATTTACATCTAATAATTTTTTTCCTATAATTTATATATAATATAATTATAAAGTAATAGGTAAAAGCTAATTTCAAAATTTCATTCTTTAGCAGGTTTCAAACCTTCAAAATAATTTTGTTATTCACCCTGTATAATGTGATTAATAAGTCCGGTTTTTGGGTGCCACAGGTTATTTACTGGCCCGGTCGGAGTTGTCTAGATAAACGAATGAACCGGCAGTCCAACATGGCAGGTCAGAAAAACAGTATTTTATAAAAATAAAGCCGGAATTTTATGTTTAATTCAGTGATATATGAGTTTTGGAGTTCCTTTGGTTTAAAGATTATTTTCCACTTTAAATTTTAAATTTGTCCAGTTTAAAAAAATCACAGTCTTTAGTGGAATTAAAAATTTTAAATATTATATTCAAACAATTTCATCATTTCTAATTTTTATTGACATAAAACAAATTTGTTAATTTTTAAATATAATTTTCAGCTTTATTTGTAAATGTGATTTTTTAAACGTATATTTTTATTGGTAGTTTTCATCAGTTTTAGGTGAAAACTGAAAACTCTCTGCAAAAAAGTAAACGTAAATGTTTGACGTATCCTATATTTAAAAGATTTTAGATAAGTAACAGGGTATTAATTTTGCTCTTTTAAATACTTTATATATGTACCAAAAAAAAACACATTTAAAAAACATACCACAATAACTAGAATTCGACACATAAAAAATACAAACATTTCATTTATTGCTTTGCAGACAAAAATACATAAAAAGGGATGTTCTGCGAATTTGCTTTCACCAAAAAAACGTTAATGAAAGGGTCATTTTTACCTGTACTAGTAAAAGGTTTAGAAAGTTGCTTTAAACCGTTTTTTTCTATTGTTACCAAAAAATTTCTCTTTTTAGCATCTTAGCAAACACTTTTTGGTTGTGTATATACCCATACCCGTCTCCAAGAGTCGTTTTTAGGAATTGAGAGGAATTAGAATCAGAAGCGATTTGTAAATTTAAACTTAAATATACATTTTACTATTAAAATTAGTTATGACACTGCAATTCTATGAATAAAAAGTACACCTTTTGCATAATAATTCTTTTCTACGGCCGTATAAAACTTTTTAAATTTACATTTTATACATATTTAATTTATCTTTACTTCTAAGTATATATTTATATAGACTGTCCAAAGATAAGGTATATAAGAGGGCAAATGGATAAAAAAAAATATTTTGTCGAAAAAAGTCATTCATATAAAAATTCTTGCTTGTTGCTAAAACAATATATGATTCAGGAGGAACAAATGTTGATTTTGCATACATGGTTTGCTCCAAGAGTATACTACCATTATTTTTTATTTTTAAGCAAAATGTCGTTGGAAAAACTTATTTAGAATAAAGTTTGTAATCGATAAAAATAATAAAACGTAATTTTATTGATCTTCATAGTTTGGCGAAAACGCCTTGGTCACATTTGTTTACAGCAAAAAATTGTGTTGTGTAGGAATTTGGAACAGGCAGGTGCTTGAAAATTAAATTTAAATAGTTTTTTTAGATCATTTTATAATAAGAATTTAATTACAATTAATTTTTTGATATCTCCAAAATTAATTTTATGAAACTTTTGATACCCTTGTAACATAATCAAAGTCATTTAAAATAATATTCCAAATACATTTTTTAGATAATAGTTTGCTACTCTTGAAGAAAAATAATATTTTTTATGTTTTGGCGTACTCTATATACAAAATCAACATTGTCTCTCCGTGAATCATATTCCTTTTTCAAGCAATTTTTTTTATCAAAAATAACTTTTTCTTGAAAAGGAAATTTTTTTGTCCTTTTGTTTTCTTGTAAACCCCATTCGTGGTAGTTCTGTAAGTATATAAATTAATTGTATTTCTTTACATGGACTCCTTTCTTTTAGATACAATTATTCTCTTTATAACTAAGCACCTATGTATTTAACAGTTAAACGTATGTGTACTTACTTCTTGTAGAAACACTACCCAAAAAGTACTAAAAGTGTCACTTTCGGCAAATTTATTTTTAACATCCAAAATCAATATTACTCTTAATTTTCGATAATTTTTAGCTTTAATCAAAAAACTGTCAAATTTTAAATTTAGTGTCACATGAACTAAAAGAAGTAGGTAATGGCGGACTTTATGGCAAAAAGATGTTTAAAATGCTATTTCTCCCCTTTTTGTTTTTAAATTTTATCATTTTTTACTTGCTTTTAAAAATTTAATTTATTATTTTTGAATTATTCTTTTCTACTTTTTGTTAGCTTGTTGATTCTTTTTAAATATTTTTTTGTATGTTTAACTCATGTCTTTACTTTTGGCTTTAATAATTAGAAAACTTATACAAGGTTCTTTTTGTGTGTCAGAACTGCGGGCCGCTTTTAATCTGTGTCAGAACTGCGTACTAAACATTATTTTTGTGAACAGTCTTTACGAGCCTTCACCTTCTTACCTACTCTTAAATTACCGGCCTAACTGCGTACAAAATATATTTGTAAAAGAAAATCAAATGTTATTAATAAACTTATTCAATATTTATACCTATTCGGGGGCACTCAGGTTAGTTCAATCAACAAATTTAAAAACACTAACACAATAATGTTTTATTACTTATTCGATATTCGTACTCACCCTCTGTGTCCTACCTTTTGTATCTTATGTCTAATATTCATGAAATTTTCGGTTAATAAAGTAATTTCCGCTGTTAGTTATCAATGAGTTGCAATAAAAAGATTACGAATATGTAATAAGTTTATTCTTTTTTTTACCTTCTTACCTAAAAATGTAGTTCAGGGCCGTATTATGGTTAAATAAATATGCAATATTCTGGTGATGGAATTTTTGTACGAAACGTCGGCAAATATCAAAGTGGCGATATATAGTGTTTTAAGAGTGATGAAAGGATTTACTTAAATTGAAAACAATATCAGGCCCGTATTTAAAAAATTAAGTTGATTATGGTCGCCAGAAGCCGAAACGTCAGATTCAATATTTAATCACACTGTATAATTCAGTGCAGAAAAAGTTGCCATGAAAACGTGTTTTCCATTTTAAGTTATCTTAACAAATATAGCCAGGAAACAATAGAAACCAAAATTAAAAATTCCGGTTTTTTCGAATATCTTCGGAAGTACTCGGAACTTTTAAAAAGCAAAACGGCATTTTATTGAGCATCAAATTGCGCAACTTTGCCTTCATTTAACCGATCCTGTATCTCTTACGGTTTCCGAAATCCCAATGATGAGCGTCGAATTCGAGCCACCCTGCACAGGGTGCCCCAAATTCGAGGGTGACCATTGGGACTTTAGCAATCGTAAAAATACAAAGTTGTTTAAATTACCCCGAAGTTGGATAATTAGGAACACTTCAATGTACCTCTCATAAATCTAAAAAAATCCGAAACTGTTGGAGATATGTATGTGCAAAAACCAAGATTTTGATTTGATTTTATTTTTTGTAATGATATGTACCGTTGAATTCTCCCTGGAAAGCTTAATCGAAAATAAGGTATTTCATTGCATTGTCCCATTTAAAGAAACAAAGTTTATGGTTTCTAAAAGACGAAAAGTCGCTTTTAAAATAATATGTAGAGCTTAAAAAGTTGCTATCAGAAAGTGCTTTTAGTTTTTTAATAGTGTTTTAAATAAGCTGCTTACAAAATAAAAAAAAAACGAATAACATTTTTTTCCAGTCATGTTTAAAAGTTTCCGGATTTTAAAAAATAATAATACATTAAAGAGCTCCTAAATAAACTTTGCCCTTATTTGTTTTTCATACGGTTTTTGATTGCGCATAAGTTACCCTCGAATTTGGGGACACCTTGTACAATTTTTAAAAATATACATAGTATTTAAAAAATAATTTTTGCAACGTAAAGTAGTAACATTTATTAAAAAATTTAAAATATTGTATTTTACGTCCAGTTTACAAAAAATGTTTTAAAAACTTCTATATAAACACGAATTATGACTGCAGCTTTAAGAAATCAATGATATTATGCAAAAATAACCTATTTACTATTCTTTTAACATTGTTGTCGTAATCCCAATCTTTTACTTTTTGAAAATTTCTTTTCTTTCCACCGTTTTTTGTACAAAGCTGTTGTAGATTTAAATTTGCAGAGTCATAATAAAAATAATATTTTTTAAATGCATACTCTTTTTATTACTTTGGATTTTCCCTCGCTTTACCTCCGTCAGTGGCCCCCAAAGCGTTGGCCCAGTCCGACACTGAAAACACACCAATTAAATCTTACAGTGGTATTTATATCATTTAACGTTTTTACCGGTTTAACTGGTATAGATTTTATTAGCGTCGGTTTAAAGATTAAACTCACTTCCGTGACATTTTATGGTACAGGAAAACACGATTTTATACAGAATTTGTAATAAAAAAAAGATAAACCATCTTTTTTATGTTTGATATTTCTATTCAGAATTATAGATGACATAAATGTGATGTAACTAATAATTTTTTACTACAAACAACTTTTACCATGAATAATATCTTTAAAATGTTCAAAAATTTTTTTGTTAACAAAATATACTTAGTGATGTTTACCTTTTAGCCGACGATATCTTAAGTGGAATCCATTTTATATTTTTTAAGATCTTAATTCGAGCAGCAATTCTCGATGTAAAACCCATATTATATTCTATAGAGTGGTGTAGCCATAGTTTAAAGGCGAAATCGTTTTGAAGCGCCCTTATCTAACCAGAACTAACCAAAACAAGGCTTAAATATACTTCGTTCATTCCATTACCCCTCAGGAAATGAAATTATGTACGCCACTGGCCTTTATTTTTAAATGCAAAGTTTTATTTTTTTTGTGATTTTTGTTATGATTTTTTCTGCACGCGACTTTTTTTAGGAAGCAGCATCATATTTCTTTTTATAACCTATATCGTCACATTTCCCAAATCGTATTCTGAATACCAGACACATATTTTCCAAAATTTATAACTAACAAATATTGCACTCAGAAAAAGAAAGGGTAAAAATTAGGTACCTATATCTACCAGAAAATTTTGAAATCCATAACCATTAAAAGAGAAAGGTAGTAGTGTTATATGTGTACTAAACTGTGTAATATTAAATCTTTTATAATAGGCTAACGAACGACCTTCCATTTTTCCACCGAAACCACCCTTAAAAATTAAAAAAATTCTAGCAAATAGTTATTTTACCAAAATATTTTTTTATAAAAAAATAATTTTTGCCCCCAAAGGAACCCTTAAAAATAGGAAAAATCTTGTCAAAACCGCATATTTGTACGAATTTCGTCGATTTGAGCAGATTCAATTATGTTTGAATTTTTTTCAAGGAAGCCCCTCCTTAAAAATTAATATTTTATTTTTATAAATTTTTTGGCCAATTTAATTTTTTTAGTATGTTTAATACAATTTTTTTAGTATGTTTAATACGATTTTTTTAACCCCAAAACACCCTAAAAAATATTTGTGTGTGAGTTGTGACCATAAATAAAAGTGTGCAAATTTTTACCCCACCAGGTATAGTCGTAAAAAACAGAGCAGGGACAATTATTTCGAATTTTCATGTCTTCTTGACTTAAAATTAACCGTTTTAGCTTAATCATGGTACTCTGGATTTAAAAAAAAACAGAGTAATGTCAACAAATGACATGTGAGGTGTCATTGTATTCAGAATGTCTTACTCATAGAAATAATCTACATTTAGATCCGCAGTGGGAAGAAGCATTTTTCGGATTTTTACGACCTCGCGCAGTAAACAAATGGACGGGTGGACGAACTTAAAAGCCGTGGCAAAATACAAACACCGTACCCTCCGTCCACGGTCTGACCCTGACGCTCATTAACTACCGTACTCCGAACAGAAAACCAGGACGCCGTCGACTAATTCATTCCGATAATGCGGATAGTCTGTTTGGCGCTATAGGCGCGTTTACCGTCAATTTGCTTGCGCACAAACCCGTTATTTCGCCCATGAAATTTAACTTTTGTTTCGCGCAGATAATAATATTGGCAATCCATCAGATCAGTGGTCTTACTTGGTCTTACTCTCGAAACAAGATAAATTATACCAATGGGACCATTTAAAATTTGAAAGTCTTTTTCAGTTAAACCGAAATTGAAAGGAAAAAAGGGAAACCAACCAACAACATTATAACATTTATATGTAGAAAAATTTTAAACTATCATATTAGTTCAATATGACATTTCACAGTCAACTTTTGCTTGCTGTTGTTTTAGTTAATATCGTATTTTTGCACATTTTTTGAATAAATGTAATAAAAAATACAAAAAAGTTGGTCTACAATTTGTGCCAAGTGTTTTGATGGTTGTAATTTCTCTAAAAATATTAAACGCTAGCTGGTAACTACTCCTTGTTTCATTTAGGTTTTTAAACAATGATGCCCAATTTTTTTCTAAAATTTTAATGCCTTGTTTTTAAAAGTACTTGCTTCTAGCCAAAACCCAAACCGAAAATCAAATAATTCCTATAAATTAATAAATATTTTTCGCCATTTTTGATCTATAGATACCCATTATTATTAAAAGATTTGTCCCTATGGCAGTAATAAAATTCATTTCCTAAAAATAACATTTTTAAAACCCTTTAAGGGGGTTTCTTTTGACGAGTCTACCACGCATATTCATAGCGCCATATATGGAAGCGGCGCGTTAACCCAGCCTGTCTAAGTCAAATGTTTCGGGTGTTGGACCAGGCAAACGCGTCACTTTTTTTTGTCAGATAAGTTTGCCACAATAGCTTTGTTCGCGGGTTCGATTCTGAACCGGTTCTGGGACTATTCGCATGCGCAGTGAAAAAGCAGCGGTAGCGGTCAGTAAAATCCTGAATTTTTAGTAACAGTTCTGTGTTCGCCGGTTACAATGGAATCAGTTCGTTACCGGTTCGTAACCTTATTAGCAGTCCTGGGATTTTTGTTGGAACTAAAAGTTCAGTTCGGAATTTCATGCGCATTGTCGACATGGTCAGCTGTTTTCTGTTTTTGTGGTACAGAAATAAACCGTTGTATTACAGTTTATTGTTTCTTCCACTTTTAATGCGGGTTAATATACCTGTTGAATATATTTTTTATATTTTTGTGATTCTGAGTGTATATAAACAAAGGATTTTTAATTGTATTCCATATGAATGTATGTATGCAATAAAGTAAATAAAGATTTAATTAAAAATATAGACAATATTACAAGATTTTACCATTTCTTGTTGTTTGAATTTCATCTTTAGTTAAATACACATAGGTACTTATGTTAAAAAGGAGAGGAGGCAGGGAATCCCTCGTCTTCCGCCGAGAGACCTCGAGTGGCATTCGACAGTATAACAATTTACCTTTTTGTTTAAATTTTTTTTTTTTTGTATAGTATTCA
Organism: Listronotus bonariensis; assembly: GCA_014170235.1. Taxonomy (NCBI): domain Eukaryota; kingdom Metazoa; phylum Arthropoda; class Insecta; order Coleoptera; family Curculionidae; genus Listronotus; species Listronotus bonariensis. Next base: position 221,677 of record JACEGR010000648.1, read on the forward strand.
ATTTAACCATGAAAAATCCTAACCAAAAGGCTAGGTTAGACAACATCCTCAGCTGTATAGAAAATCGTTCGCGGTAAATAAAAATTCCGAACTAATAAATAACTAGACATGCGCTTTAAAACAATTCTAAACCAGTTCGGTTCTGGTTCAGAATCGGTTCATTACTAGACCCGCGAACAAAGCTAATGGTTTACAGACAATTTTTAAACATTGTGCTAAAAATCGTAAGTGTTACAGTCACGAAACCATAAGGTCACACTTACGATTTTTGGGAGAATGTTTAAAAATTGCATGTAAAACATTGTTCGACAAAAAAGTGACCCGTTTGCCCAATCCGACATCCAAAGCATTGAACATTGACAGGCTGGGCTAAAGCGCCGCTTCCATATATGGCGGTATGAATATTCGTGGTAGACTCGTTAAAAGGAACCTTCCTAAAAGGTTTTAAAAGTGTTATTATCATGAAGTTAATTTTATTACTCGCCCAGGGACCAGATTGATCGTATTTCAGTATTGTGTCTCCTAATTTGAATTCCTAATATTGATATACCAAATGTAATTTTTCTATCGTAAAAGTTAAAAAAGTTATAGGGTGAATAACACGCGGTATATCAAAAGCATCGCCTTCTAGATGTTAGAATTGTACTAACGAAAATAGTACAATTCAAAACATCTAGAAAGTGGTGATCAAAAGGTATAAAATAGCTCTTTGTCTCATAAATTTTATAAATACACATTTACATTAAAATATTTTTTCTCTTAATATTATTAATTAATAATTTACCTCTTTGTAGCTTCCTTTTTTATCCATGCCGTCGGCCAGTTAGGATGTCGCTGCTTTTCTATATCTTCGGATAAATTTTTATAAGGCATTAAAGTTCCCCAATTTTGTCGGTAAATAGGTCTCCAACTTTCAAAATCGATTATACCAACCCCTAAAACAAATTTAAAAATGTTTTTTTGGTAGTACAAAAAGTATAGCCTTTTGTACAGGGTTTTCATTTATATATTTTCACCCACTTTTAGCGATAACCAAGAAAGATAGAAGAAAACGTCCTGTACAAAAGTTTCATACTTTTTATCTTTTATCTTTTGAGTATAAAAAAAGAAACAAATAAACATTAAAAACTTAAGACAAATAAAAAGGTTAACTTGTTTTAAATGGTACACCCTGTATATTATGTCACCATTAAAAAGATCTTTTAAAAGGCTTTAAAAAACACCACATCTAATATTTCTATCTTAAATAGTTTCGGAAATATTTATTTATTTATTTATTTAAGCAATATACGGGATACCTCATTATAACATTTCTTACAGATACTTAAAATATTAAAAGATAAGTATAAAACATAAAATAAAATTACTTCATACATATATCAGAAAATCACAGTTATAAAATCTACAAATTTAAACACTTACATTAACCACTTATTAGTGATCTGAAGCATTGCTTTCGAAAGAGATTAAGTGAGCTTCCAAAAGGATCTATACTAGGATGAGCATTCAAATATGCTAGGGAGCGTGAGATTGGAGCATGAAAACCATAGTTAGTCCGATGAAATTGAACTGAAAATAGCTGATTACTTCTAAGCGATCGAGTAGGGATTTTTAAACAAATCTGCCCCAGAAGAACCGGACAATCAATGTTTTCATTGATTAATTTGTGAATAAAACAGAAATCACTAACTGCCCTTCTAACCTCCAGAGGTGGCAGGTTAAGATGAGAGGAGACTTCCTCGACGCTATCCCGCATGTTCAGTTTAAATGCACAATACTTCACAAAATTTTTTTGAACATTCCCTAACTGGGTTTTATAGATATTATAAAAAGGGGACCATATCATAGATGCATATTCAATGTGAGATCTTACAAGAGAACACAGTACAATAAACGCAGTGAATTCACTGACAAATCCGCACCCACCCTCAAGATAAAACCCAACATTTGTAAAGCTTTCCCCGTAATATGCTTGTAGTGTTCTCTAAATGTAATATGTGAGTCAAAAAATATTCCCAAGTCCTTAATGTTTTCTACCTCTTCCAATAGGTTATTTCCCACTATATATCTCTGATCTACTTTCTTGTTTTTTTTTATAAAAACTTATACAGCAACATTTTGTTACATTAAGTGATAAGTCATTTGTTACTGACCAGTTATAAAAGGATGTTAAATTTTGTTGCAATATGTTGGAATCAGTCTCACTCTCAACCACACGAAACAGTTTCAAGTCATCAGCATAGAGCAGAAAATGGCAGTTGTTCAAATAGCTGTCCAAATCACTCAGAAACAAATTAAATAATATTGGAGCACAATGACCCCTTGAGGAACACCTGACGTTACCTCAATCCACCCCGATTCAAAATTACCAATCTTTACTTTTTGTCTTCTACCTACAAGCATACTTTGGAACCAGCGTACAGATCGATCACTAAAACCCAGCGCCCGCAACTTAGCTATAAGCAACCTATGATTCACCCTGTCAAATGCTTTGGAGAAGTCAGTGTAGATCGAATCTACCTGAGAACCCTGCTCCAACGCATTCAACAGAATGGTCTCATATGACACCAAATTTGTAATCGCTCCCCTGCCATTCACAAAACCATGCTGACTCCCCCAGTCATTCTCCCACACTTCCAACTAAGCTGATCGTAGACAATACTATCGAAAAGCTTTGGAATTGCGGACTGTCTAGATATACTTCTGTAATTTTCTATATTTTCCCTTTCCCCGATTTAAAAATAGGAATTATAAAGCTTTCCTTCCAGACTTCTGGAAGCTCACCCTCGGCCAGTGACTTATTAAACAGCAGCATTAAAGGTTTAGCAATACAGTATTTAAGTTTACTTAACAAGTACTCTGGAATATTGTCAGGACCCGATGATAATTTCATCGGTAAATGTGAAATTTTCTCAAAAACACTACCTAAATCTATATCACAAATGTCAAACTCAATAATATTGGTAAAATTGTATACAGGCACCTCAACATCATTATTACTAAATACAGTGGAGAAATAATTAGAGAATAGATCAGCTATATTCTGACCATTATCAGCCACTTTATTATTAAAAAACATACAATCAGGTAACTCAAATGTTTTCCATATATTTCCATATAGCCATTTAAATCTGGATATATTTTTCATTACATCTACAGTCTCAGCTTAGTGCCGTAGGTAGGTGTAATGGAAATTGTATCTAGTATTTTTCAGTTTTAAGTGGCCATATTTCGAAAACTATTAAAGAAAGATATATCAAATATTTTTGAAAAGCTTTTAGGAGACCGTTTTAATGATGACATAATATACAAGGTGTTCTATTTAAAAAAAGTTTTACCTTTTCATTTTTCTTGAGTTTTTGGAGTTCATTTGTTTCTTTTTTTTATGTTTAATAGATAATAAATAAAAAAGTACTAAACTTTTATACAGGACGTATTTTTCTATCTTTCTTGATTATAGTCAAAAGTGGGTGGCAAGATATACTTAAATGAAAACCCTGGACACATACAAATTAGATTTATTTTTCCACCTATTAATACAGTGTGTCTTAAACAGGTAGGAAATGTCTTGGGATATTAAAAACCATAAGAGATAGAAAGATGCTTAAATGTGGAAAGTTGTGGGTCATTTAATCGGTAATCTAATGTCGTTTTGAGGACCGCTATATCCTGTTTGGTTTTTGAGTTATTAAAAAAAAAAACGGGAAAAGTACATTTTTAAAAAAGTGCTATATCTTTATTATTTCAAATAATTTTAATTAATTTCAATATAATTAGTAAAATCTTTTTAAGAGCAATGCGTTTCTATAATTAGATTTTAATTTCAACGGTTCGGTTTTAACATACCATCATCAACTTTTGTTTTTCTTATTGAGGCGATTTTGTTATTTTGCACTTTGTTAAAACGACGATGTATAACACTATAGAAATAGGAAGGTGGTTTACTTCGGGGGGACTTCGTTTTAATGGTAATTCTTTAGATTTTTGAAAGTTGTTCTAAATTTGTTATAGGTATATTTATGAAAACTGTGCATAAGAAGTAAGCACGGACGTTAATATAACTTTTTCATGGAGGGCTTTGACAGCAAAAAAACTTGGGACTTCTGTCCAAATTTTTGAACAGCAAAAGAAAGGTCCCACCTTTCAAAATACTACTGTTTTTCTTACTACAATTTCTTGTCTTCTATTACAAATTTTTGAAGGAGAAAAAAGATCCTCCTTACATTCAAAAACCTTATTTTTCTACTATAACATGTTGTCTTGTTCTCTTTCCTTTTTCTCGTTTACCAAGGAGAGGGCTTTAAATGACCATAAACCTTACAAATAAAATTTTTTCTTCTTACTCATGCTAAGGCTTCCAACTTTTAAACTCCCCCATTCTTATACCCTGGAAGTGATTGTAGACTAGACTTTTTTTTGACGTGACAACGACTTATAATTCGATGGACCCGGCTGCACGCACCAAAAAACATGACTCGTGCGGCGTTACCTCGCGCGTTCCATTTAAGGCTTGAAGTGCAAGCGAGAGCGCGAAACTAGCGACAAAGAGGTACAATCTCCGTGTTCGGTAGCGTTCGACATCTGTTTCTCTCCTACTTAAGTGAACGTGCAGTGAAAAGTGAATGTGCTGTCAATTGTTTATAGCAACGATAATTGCGGCGATAAAGGTAATGATTCTTTCGACGTTGTCACGTTCAACTATCGTCAGTAAACCGATTTTTTTTATGAATACATTCTATTGCAGTAATGCTAACGCCAAACTCGTTGAAAAACTTGCAAACTAACAAAAATATATTTTTTTAGGTTGTTTCACCTTATACACATGCTCAGATTGCACATACTATTAACATTATTCTAATATTTACAATCATAAGAAAAAAATTAAATATTCCCAGCAAACACTATTTGCCGGCAATATACATTTTCATATTGGCATTGATGGTAAAGCATTGGCAATTGGTGGCAATATTATGCCAACATCTAATACGCATTAAAAAGTCAACCCTAAATAAACACTTAATTGCCAATAAATTTTACATGCAGGCGAATTGCCGGCAAGCATACAAAAATGACGGCATACCAATCCTGATTAAATAAAGCATGCCTTTTTGTTGCAGGCAAATAAATATTGGATTTTTGAAGGCAAACCTTTAACGCATATTTATACTTTTCAAACCATATTATTAACATTGGTATTTAACTAACATTCGAGCAATTTTTTTGATCTGTTTTATTTATAATGGCGGCTAAACAACATTATTTTATGTTTTTTTACATAATTTAAAGGAAATGGCCTTTTCATAACATTTTATTGTTACAAATCATGCAAATAAAAATTAGGTCAAACAAAATGTTTAGATATTATGTATTTTTGAGAGAATAAAAATAAAATGATGGTAAAATTAGCTAGGTTAATTTCGACCAAAGGTGACAAATTCAAATTTCCCGCTTAGCCGAAATACAAGATTTGACGATTTTGACAGATGAAAAAAATGCTTTTGTTTGAACGCTTTGTGCAATTGTTTTTACGTGGTTTTTTAGCTTTTTAGTTTCTTTATTAAAGAAAATAGTTTTTAATAGACATAATTAAGTGTATTCATTACCTAATTAGTGTGTGTTGTGTGATTAATTGGTGATGGCTAGTCGAGAAGGCAGAGTTATTCAAGTAGACTGTTAGGAGCTGTAAACATTTTGTTTAAAACCTTTTAAGTTTGTAGTTACTTTAAAAAATAATATGAAATTAGGAAGTTGCCTTATTAAAAGTTTTAAAGACGTGTTAATAAAAAATATTATATATTTTTAATAGTTTTTTTTTGACATTTAACTCCTTTAAAATATTTCTCCCTATGTTTTGGATCTGAAAATTGAGTGTAAGTGTCCCTTAAATATTTACTATTTTAAAGTGTTTTCTTTTGATTTACTATCTTTTTTAATTTTATTACATAAGTACCTTTATTTTTTTATGGTTTATTGTTACTGTATAAAAATTTATATTCTGTAATTTTTTAATGATAAAGTTTTCCTGCCTTTTTTCTCATTTTTCTCGATTACAAATTCTAAATATGTTATTTAACTTTTGGGACATTCAATTTATAAAACTTGCAATACTTATTTAATGATAAATGCCATTATTCCTAAACGCATTTTTTCATCATAACTTATTATTGATGGATGCCATCACAGTATCTGCAACACGTGGCCCAATAACGGCCAATTGCCCACTTTTGTGTCTTTTGTGATCTTTTTGCCAATAACTTAATAATGCTGGATGTCATTATCCTAGACGCATTTTTTATCATAACTTATTAATGATAGATGCCTTCACATTATCTGCAACACGTGGCCCAATAACGGCCAATTGCCCACTTTCGTGTCTTTTTGGTACCTTTTTGCCAACCCCTTGCCATTAAAGAGTGTTGGCAATGCCAGTAAATTAAATGTACATAGCCGGCAAAAAATGTTATATTAAAATTATTTTATTTTTTTATGTAAAATAACTTTTACCTGAAAAATTTCTGTCTGGCACAAGCTGTTCCAAAATATCTGTGAAAGTCTGTAAATGATTTGTTAGGTTTCCTTCTTGCGGCACTCCACCATTTCTTAAAATTAATTATTTAAAATTAAATCAGTCAGTGTTAAAATACGCATATATCGTTTGTCTTTAAAAGGTCTGTAAAGTCCCTGAGCGAGTAATAAAATGGACTTTATGATAAGAACACTTTTAAGACCTTTTAAGGGGTTCCTTTTGACGAGTCTACCACGGATATTCATACCGCCATATATGGAAGCGGCGCTTTAACCCAGCCTGTCAATGTCAAATGTTTCGGGTGTCAGACTGGGCAAACGCGTCACTTCTTTTGTCGGACAAGTTTAACCCGATGTTTTACATGCAATTTTTAAATATTGTGCAAAAAATCGTAACTGTTACAGTCACGAAACCATAAGGTCCATTGACATGTTTTGGGTATCGGATTAGGTGGGTTTTGTAACTGAAACCCTTACAATTTTGGCACAATGTTTAAAAATTGCATGTTTTAATATTGTGGTAAACTTTCCCGACAAAAAATGACGCGTTTGTCCAGTCCGACACCTGAAACATTTGACATTGACAGCCTGGGTTAAAGCGACGCTTCCTTTATGGGGTATGAATATTCGTTGCGGACTCGTTAAAAGAAACCTTCCTAAAAGGGATTTAAAAGTATTATTATCATAAAGTCAATTTTATTACTGGCCCAGGGACTAGTAGCCGAGTAAACTAGTAAAGTAGTTTTTAATATTACCAAAGACAATTGTAGTTCCGCTATAGACACCCAGAACAATGCTAAAGTTTTGGTCATCAGCTTGGACGCTCGCTTCGTGGAATTTATGAAGCGTGTATCCATCGAGTACACGCACGTAAACAGTACGTATAATTTGCAGCTTCATAAATTCAGCCAAGCCAGCGTCCAAACGGATGACCAAAAATTTAGCATTGTTCTGGGAGTCTATAGTCCCAGCAAACACTATTTGCCGGCAATGTACATTTTTCATATTGGCATTGATGGTAAAGCATTGGCAATTGGTGGCAATATTATGCCAACATCTTATACGCATTAAAAAGTCAACCCTAAATAAACACTTAATTGCCAATAAATTTTACATGCAGGCGAATTGCCTGCAAGCATACAAAAATGGTGGCATACCAATCCTGATAAAGCACGCGTTTTTGTTGCAGGCAAATGAATATTGGATTTTTGAAGGCAAACCTTCATACGCATATTCATACTTTTTAAACCATATTATTGACATTGGTATTTAACTAACATTAAAGCAATTTTTTTGATCTGTTTTATTTATAATGGCAGCTAAACAACATTATTTTATGTTTTTTACCTAATTTAAAGGAAATGGCCTTTTCATAACATTTTATTGTTAAAAATCATGCAAATAAAAATTAAGTCAAATAAAATGTTTATTATGTATTTTGAAGCGAATAAAAATAAAATGATGGTAAAATTAGCTATGTTAATTTCGACCGAAGGTGACCGCTTTGTGCATTTGTTTTCTACGTGGTTTTCTAGCTTTTTAGTTTCTTTTTAAAGAAAAGAGTTTTTAATAGACATAATTAAACGTATTCTTTACCTAATAAGTGTGTGTTGTGTGATTAATTGGTGATGGCTAGTCGAGAAGGCAATATATTCAAGTAGACTGTTAGGAGCTGTAAACATTTTGTTTAAAACCTTATTAAAAGTTTTAAAGAATAATAAAAAATATTATATATATTTATAAGTTTTTTTGACATACCGATAGATGGCGTAATGGACAATAAACTACTACGTTTCTGCAATATCTTCGCTTTTTGTCGCCTAAACCGTACCCATTAACCAAAAATAATTCAAGAGCGGTCTGCGGTAGGTAGCACTTAGCTTTGAAAGAAATATCTTCGGCTAGTGTAAAAATCTGCATCTCCAAGTTGGACAGTATTCCGAGAGATGCTACTTTGCATTGAAAGGAAATTGCATGCAGTAAGGAGTTTTTCCTATTTTAATTTTCAAATAAAATATCGCATCATTTTAGCTTTTAAAAAAGTATATGCGATAATTTTCGTCAATACGTCAGTTTGCTGCTTGGGAGTATCTGCATTTGCCTACTTTCGTGTCTTTTTGTTAACTTTTTGCCAATAACTTATTAATGATGGATGCCATTATCCTAAATGTATTTTTATCATAACTTATTAATGACGGATGCCATCATATTATCTGCAACACGTGGCCTAATAACGGCCAATTGTCCACTTTCGCGTCTTTTTGATACCTTTTTGCCAATACCTTGCCATTAAAAAGTGTTGGCAATGCCAGTAAATTAAATGTACAACGCCGGCAAAAAATGTTATATGGGGTGAAACTACAATTGTCTTTGATATTACCCATTTTGTCACATATCTGTCACTTACCTATAAAAGACTTGGTTTCCTTTTTCAGTATTGCAGGAAAATTACCAGGGTCATATAGTATCACTATCCCTTCTCCTCTAAATCTAGCGTTTTCATTTTGAATTATGTTGTATTTATCTAATATTTGGGAAAAATCTAGCTTAAAAGGGTCGCACTGAAACGAAGGTACGTTCCAGTAAATTTTTAAAGGCTTTCTACTATCTTTGAATCCGTCATTGCTAAAAATTAAAAAAAAACACCTAATCTAATACCCATATACAGCATTCTTAAATTTTGAATGAATTCAAATAAACCTAGTCCACTGGTCACCGCCGTTTTCATTTTTAATTTTAAAAGATTATACTTTTTTTAAATGTCAACCATTTTATGTCCCTAAGGAGAAACTTTTATTGAAATAAAAGTTATTTTTGTACCAAAAGCGTAAAATAGCACTTTTACGCCCGCGGCAGCAATCAGCTGTGGTCGTAAAAGTACTTTACGCCAGAGATGAAAACAATATTTTTGTACGACTGAAATTAATGACCAAGCAGTCTTTGTAGTTATTGTTCCTTTATTTTTGTTGTAAATCGAATAATTTTGTCAATGTTACTCTCAGGCTAGTTTAAATCAAATTGATTAAACAATTTTAAATTACCTAAGAAATAATTACATGTGGTGTTAACAAAGTTGTCAAAAATTGGTTTTCAAGTTTAAATTATAAGCCGAAATAATTCAGAAATAAAAGAAGCTGCAGAGAAAGTCTGCCTAAAGTTGTTGGCAGAAAAGTTAAGACTAATTTATGAAAAGGCATACGGTAATCATGAGATTTACGAACAGTTCATTCCATTATTAAATTTTATTATCGTTTCATAAAATTATAAATGCGGGCGTTTTTGATACTTTTTTGCCCTAGGGCGTAAAAGTGCAATTTTATGCCCTCAAATGGGAGCGTATTTTACGCCCGGTTATACAAAAAGTTGTTTGTGGCTATTATTTCAGACTATGCTTCGACTGCGTTATATAGAGTAAGGCTGGCAAAAACCGGAAAAAACAAAACCGGTTTTTAAAAAATCCGGTTTCGGTTAAAACCGGTTAACCGAATATTTAAAAACCGGTATTAAAAACCGGTTTTAAAAACCAGTATTAAAAAACCGGTTTTAATAACCGGTATTAAAAACCGGTTTTCAAAACCGGTATTAAAAACCGGTTTTCAAAACCGGTATTAAAACCGGTTTTTAAAACCAAAAAACCAAAACCTGTTTTTAAAACCGAAAAACCGAAACCGTTTTTAAAACCGAAAAACCGAAAACGGTTTTCAAAACCGACACACCGAAATCGGTTTTTAAAACCGAAAACCAAAAACGGTCTTTAAAACCGAAAACTGAAAACGGTTCTCAAAACCGAAAAAGGCTTTTCCAAACCACAGTTAACAGAAAATCGAAAAGTAATTATTCTCTATTAATCGTTTTTACGTTGATTACGGATTTGCCCATGAGCTGTGGTGTTAAGTGATAATCATTATTCATCCTAGAATATTCTTCAAAAGAAATTGGTTAAATATAAATAAGAATAAAAATATAACATACCGGTTAATTAAATGCAAGATTCTAAAATGTGTAAAAATTCCATACATACATACATACATACATAATTTATTTTTTCCTCTTTATTTAAAATTAGTATTCTATTTTCGGTGTCTTTTCTTGGTTTATTGTTTAATAAAAAAACAGAAAAGGAAAAGTGGTGATTTTTAAATTTTAATTTAGTATATTATTATAGTAAGTTGTAGTTTTTAATAATACCAATAAATTTGCCCCTTTATTTCAAACAATTCATACTAGAAAGAAGATTTCTTCTAAAATGCGCCGTTTTCTGGTTATTTGCCTGTCTAAGGTTAAATGGACCACCCTGTATAATCTGTCAAACAATATCTGATTTTACAAAATGAACGGTTTTTCTTTTTTAGATATAAACCGCAATCAACCAAAACCTATTAATTGATATTCGAAGAACCGCTTTTCGATTTTGGTCCGATTATCCAAAAACCGGTATTCGAAAACCGATTATCCGAAAAACCGGTATTTGAAAACCGCTTTTTCAAAGCCGTTGAACCGATATTCGAAAACCGGTTTTTCAAAACCAGTTAACTGGTATTCGAATACCGGTTTTCAAATACCGGTTAACCGGTATTCGAAACCGGCTTTCGAAAACCGGATTTCGGTTTTGGCCAAAACCGCAGTTAAATAAAGGTGGCTTTCTATTCGTATCTTAGACTATTTGAATAAAAGCTTAAACTCAGTTGCCAAATTATAATTAACAGGTTTGATTTTACAGTAATTAGGATTTATTTTGTAGTTTTATGCGCAGTCTCTCATAAATGTCAAGTTTTGGGTCTTCTTTGCAAATGTATTTTTTTTAGATACGTCTCTTTGGGAAATTAACGATAAAATCTGATAAATAAAATTAAAACAAAAATAAAATACACACTTACATGTAAATTATTTATTCCAAGTGAATTTAATTACGAAATAATAAAATAAGAAAAATTTAAAATGCCGCAAAAACAAAAAAACCTTAAAATAAAAAAAACTTACCTTTCAACGAGCATAACAAGAGTCAAAATTTTTACAATGTGAGGTCTAAAATCTACCATTCTTCTAGCACATAATAACTTTGGTAAAAATAAGCGCTCTTGGCTTGGTTACCTTATTTTTATATGTTTTTATGCATATAAAATTCTGTTTACCATAAAAATAAGTAACAATAGTTAACAAATGATTATCTCTCATTTAAATTTATTGAATTTTCATTTAAACGAAAAACATTCACAAGGTTTTCCACGGTATTTTTAAAAACACTTTTATTGTACAAAATTGGTACTACAACAAATTGTTTTTCAGATCCAACCAGTTTTTCCACACTTTCACCATTCAGTACGATTTTATTTATTTAATAATTGTGAAGTAATTATGTAATAAATAATTAACATTTGTTCCTGTTTCCTGTTTTTCCTTATTTTCAAATGCAAATTTCAACGGATGTCAACTATAAAGTGAGGTAAATTTTTGCGAAATTTGGAGCATGCAAATGAAAAATACACTGTCCAGCCAAAAATATGGGTCATATTTTAAATTGAGTTTTTTTATTTTTTTGTTTAAAGTTTACACGGGGTGCGTTTTTAAAACTTACAATGGCTATATTCTCTAAACCACGGCAAATATCAAAAAATATATATATATATCGTGAAATATAAATGACGTATTATTTGAAACACCGCTATCAACCCCTTAAACTGCACCCCCGTCACTTTAAAATCTTAAATGGCACCACCGCTTTGGAAAGCCTAAGAATAATCCTTTTCGTTAGTCATAAAAAGTTAAAGTAAAAATAAAAACCACCCTTAAATTAAAAATAAAAACATACTTTATTACTCATAAAGAGTATTAGAAAATGTCAAATTAAATTAATATAAAATTAATTAAAACTTTTTATTAAATTAAAATAATACTCCCTGTAGATCTAACCCGCCCCATACGAAGTTCTGGTTAGTTCTGTTGCTCAAGAGCTCAACAACAAAGACCAGTTGCTATTACTTTTTCTCTCGACAAAAATTCAAAAGAAAACTGATTAGTACTAACCAGAACTTTTTATGGGGGCAGGTTGGCTCTACAAGGAGTATTATTTTAATTTATTAATAGTTTTTAATTAATTTTATTTAAATTTATTTGGATATTTTATGGTAGGGAGAACGGGGAGGGTTTGGACAATGGGAGCGTATGGCCACATTCAAATTTACCGCCAAATCTATTCAAATATTCTTGGCGCGTTGTCCGGTAGTCGGAAAGAAAGTGCCTTTAGTGTTCATAGTTAATAGAGAGATATGGGTACTTTGGTTAGCGCCTACGTTATTTACGTAAGGCGCTATTTAAATACCGCATACGGTATTTAGTGTTTGTTTTTAGAGATATGGAAGACGCCGTATTACGAACGGTTAATTACACCTGTCTGCGAATTTACAAAATTAAAAAGCAAATGATCCTTTAATGTGCGAATACTAAAGTTTTTCCCGTTATTTCAAACACATTTTACTGTAAATTTTACCACTTTTCCAGATGAATTTTAAGACATTCTTTCAGAAAGCCAGTTCATTATCGGCCGACAATCTTAACCTTTTCGTTTCTTTTCCAGCTGCAACATTTATCCAAAAATAAAAAAGCAAGACTTTATCAAAGATTAGTAGTTTAACTTTACTCTGTGGCTCTATTACAAAAATATTTGTAGAAATCGTCGAAATAAATATTATAACCTTAAAAAAATAAACAAAGAAAAATTGTGCGCATGGCAATTCTATTCGCTATTTTAAATAGCACGCGGCGTTATTATCCCGCGAATTACTCCATGCGGTAACGTTATTACCACCAGCGACGGTAAAAATCGAATCGCGCATAACTTAACTGTCATAATAGTGCTTACGTTAATACCACATGACGTTACAGCACCACCCATATCTCTCTAATTCAACAGCGAAGGTACATTATAGTCGAGGTAAATTCAAAAATACGTTTTTGTAATTTCAAAGTAATATTTGGCCAGAGAATAAGTTGCAATTTCTTCGTATTTTTTTATAATACCCTATTATTTTGTCATGTGTGTGTATATTTAGAATATTAAAAATAGTTATTTAAGGTTTTATCGTT